>CM069905.1:23313388-23766024 GCA_036172215.1 Camellia granthamiana | reverse complement strand
AACAAGATAAGCTACAGCATAGACTTTCGGCCAAGATGACAGGTCGGAAGGGATAGCGAAATGATTACCAAAGGATATAAGCAGACGTTGAAGACAAGAAGAATGTTAAGCTTTTTATTCCCAATTTCTCTCTCTACATACTACTTCTCTTCCTAACTTGCTCGTCAGAGGGTTCACTGGGGGACTACCCCGTTCCCCGTTGAACTTGTTTGCAGGATATTCGGTGGGCTTGATCATCCAGTTCGTGGGCCTGAGGAGCTTGGATCAGTTTGACCCATTCACCGGAACAAACTGTATCATCAATTATAATTAATGTTATTTAAGAATTTAAGTATCTTTTAAAATGTAAGTTAAAATTTAATTTTTTTTAAATCATATAAAACTTACTTAATTCTAACTGAATTTACAAATACTAAATATAAATATCAACATATACTATTACAAAATCACTACCACCATAATGTTACCACCACCACTACTATCATTGTTACCTTTACTGCTATTGCTACCGCCGCCGCCACCATCACCATCACCATCACCATCACCATCACCATCATGTCATCGCTATCATTACCACCATCGCTATTACTATTACGACCACCACCATGCCACCACCATCACTACCACTACCAGAAACACTACCATTGCCGCTGCCGCGGTCACTACTACCATCATGTTTTTGCCACCACTGCCGCCCACTACAACAAATAAGAGTTATAGAGACTAAATGTTTTGGTCTTTAAAAGTGAAAATTTTGTTGCAAAAGATATTTAAAGACCAATTTCTATGGTTATGAGGATAGTCACTAAAGGGTCGTCTCAAAAATTCCAAAACAAGGCTTTTGGAGACAAAATTTTGAAAATGTCACTAATAAATAGACTTTTAGGGACAAAATAATTTGGCCTCAAAATGGTTTATTTTTTGAGACAAAAAATTTGGTCTCAAAAGGATAATAATTCATCACTAATGTCTAATTTTTGTTGCTAAAAATATAATAATGACACTTTTCGTAACAAAAATATTTGGTCATTAAAAAATAATTTTGTTTCTAAATTTTAGTCTCTAAAATTTTAATTTTTTGTAGTGGTTGCTGCCATCACCATTGTTATTATTACCATAAACACCACCACAATTTTATTACCACTACATCGTTATTGCTATCACCACCACAACTACCATCACCGTTACCACCATCACAATATAAAAATTAAAATATACAATTTGAAATTAATAAATTTTAAATTTGATCTTATACATATCAAATAATAAATTTTTATTTCAGCACTTAAATTTTTATCAAACAACTTTTCAACTTTAAATTCAACATTAATTTTTCAGTTTTTAGTTTTTAATTTTCAGTTTTGTCAAACATATGTTCTATGAATTACTTATTTTTATCACTTATTCATAGATATGATAGTGGTCCTCCCAATGTATAGGTTCTATTCTATCCTAATTTGAGTAAGTTTGTAAAATTTTAAGTAGTTTATTATGGGTGAATTTGTGATTAATTTTTTTTAATAGTTTTTTAGATTTTTAGAAATTAAAAAAAGCTGACATATTTAACAAGTTACTAAAAAATTATTTTTTATAAGTGAAAAATAATAACATGAGATTTATAATCTTTTTTACCAATAATAAATATCTTAGTGAGTTTTGTAACTTTTTAACGAAAGCTAAACTTTTTTTTTTTTTTTTTTTTTTTTTTTTTTTTGTGGGTTGAAGGTTTTCCCCAAATGCCTCTTATGGTGTTACTTTAGCGTGTCAGTTGTGAGAAAATCAATTTTCCTTCTCACTTTTTCCACCCAACCCTGATTTTTTCCCTACTTTGGAAGTTAATTGTGCAATTGAAGCAACTTTAATAAAAGCATTAACTTTGAGAATGCTGGTACCATGAAAGAGGAATTTTAAGAATACAAAAAAATTTATTAAATGTTTTATCATATATCTCATATAGGTGTAAGTTTCACCATGCGATCTATTTGATAAAATTCTAAATAAAAATTTTAGGATATTTAACTATAAAATATCCCCTATATAAGGTATTAACACAAATGTAATAGAAAATAACACCGAGGCCACATTTGGACACATTATAAAATAATATCTTTTATCATCTTTTATTTCACCATTAGCAATATTAGTATGTGTTTATGACATTATTTTTCGAGTAATGACGGTTATGCTTTTGGAAATTTGTTCTTAACTGACCCTTTTTGATAAACTACGGCTTGTTTTGACAAATGGGTAAAAAGTCATTTTTGACTTTTAACTTATTTTAAATCACATTACCTTTTTATTCTTTTACATGTTTTTTTAAAAAAAGTTAAAAAAAATCAAAAAGTCAACTTTTAACTTATTTCTCAAAATAATCCTAAGCTAAAAAAGAAAGCAAAAGATTATAACTTGTCACTTAGTGAGAAAATCATAAATAATTAAAAACAACAATGAAGGAAATTCTAAATTTTTTATCAAAAAATTTACTAAACACTCTGGTTTGGTACTATTTTTGATAATAATAATAATAATAATTTTTTTATTTTTATTTATTTTTATCTCTATCATTTTTCATAAATAAATATTGAGACTCTAGCCAAAGACCAAGTTTATATCTTTTTTAGCAAAAAGAACATTATATGTCCATTAGAATACATATTTGTTTAAAAACTTACATATCCATCTGTCCAAAATGTCACTTATTTATACGCGTGTCAACTATTTGTCCAAATGTGACCTATGTATCTAATGTCACCTATCTGTCCACAACATTACAGTCAACTTTTCTAATTAATTTTTCGACGACTTTTCTAGTGATAAAAACTTTTCCAGCTACTTTTCAATGCATATCCTAAATGAAATTTATAATTCAAAATTATATTTAATTTGCCTAATTCAAATTATCATGCATGATTATTTTTTAAAATGTTTTTGGTGAATTTTTTATATGCATGAGAAATAAAATTTTAATTAAACAAAAATATAGGGTACACAAAAAGGTGGTGGGGAGAGAGAGAGAGTGAGAGAGAGGGGTAAGGGTGTCCGTGGATTAGGGCGTCCCTTGTGATCAAGTTCTGGCTGTGAAAATAGTCGGATCCTCATCTTGTGAGAAGAAAGCTTCACTTTTTTAACTTTCAACTTTGAATTGAAGTAGTCTTCTTTACACTCACTCCCCATTTAACATGCCCCCTTTTTACCCGTTTCTCTCTCTTCCCTCACTCTTTCTCTCATTTTCTCTCTCTTCACCTTGGCCTCTTCTTACATGTGTGAGTGTAGCCCCCCAACTTAGAGTGTTGTTGACACAAACAAATCATGTTTACCAAACAACCATATTGGGAATGCGGTTTTAATATCAACAACCCATGATCCAACCCGACCTGACTCTATTTGAAATTTGCAATTGAAATTTTATAGTTTAATGAAGATGGCTTGCACCTATATAAAGTTCAGATAGTGCTATAACTATGAGGCATTATCATGCATTTTTTTTATAAAAAAAATAGCCTTATGTGTGGTCGTATTTTCTGAATTTATTAAATATTGTCTTAGGAACACTTATATATATATATATATATATTTTAAACTAACGATATTTCAATATTTGATATCTATTCTATAGTTGTAAATTAATTATTTTATCATGTCAATTTTGTGATAACATAATATATTTCTAAAATATATATAATTTCATATACTTTTTACTTGTTCACATTACTTTTTTGTAATTTTTTTAGGTTGATTAATTTGTTAATTTGATAAACAATTAATAACTCAAACTATCTTTAAGATTTAAAATAACAAATATATCAATGATTATTATTATTATTTTGATTTAGTTAGTAGCTAGTACCAATTCAATTCCACAAAATTTTCTACCTAATTAAAAATTCCTCAGAATTTGGTTGATTTTCAATTAGTTGGATGAGAAAAAAAAACTAATCTGAATTTATTAAGACAAAAAATGAAGAAAAAAAATCAATTCACAAATGTAAGCAAAAATAAAATCCGGGTTGAAATTTCAAAACCCAGGAGTGATTACAATGCGCTATGTCTGCGCGTACACATATTCTCTCTCTAAAGATTCGCTCCCCCTCTCTCTAAACTACTCATGTTATTACATTTTCTTTGTATCTATATTTTTATTTATTTAGCTATCAATATATCTCAAAAAAAAATTTTCTATTTATTTTCTTCCAATTTATTGTTTGGTTTGGATTTTCAAGATTCATTTTTTAGAAAATTAAAATTTTATATTTTCCTTATTTTTTTTTGTTTTTACTAATTTTTTTAATATTCTAAACAATTTTTTAAAATTTTTAATTACACTTAACATAAATATACTTAAAAAGTATAACATTTATGAAAAAAATATTTAAGAAATTCACTAAATACCAATATATATATATGTGAGAATTTAGTACATTTTTTTGTATTTTTGTATATTTATTAATTTTTTAAAATATTTTTTTTATAAATATGTTACTTTTTAGATGAATCCAAGTGAGGTATATCCAAATAAGATTTTTAAAATTTTAAAAATATTCATTAAAAATAAAAAAAATAAAAAATAATTTAATTTCTAAAAAATTAAATTCAAAAAATTAAACCCAAACATTTTTCCTCTTTATCTTTCCTTAATTACTCTCTCTCTATCACTAAGGATTATGAAAAAAAAATCATTAAAATGATCATAAAAAATATTCTATTTTTAAATTATACATACAATAAAATATCACATATTAATTACAAAATAAAAAAAAAAAATTCATGATAATTTTTTTCATAATTCATCACTACTCTCTCTAGTCGCTGTACTCTCGGCCCTTTAAAACGTTTATCTTTAAAAGGAACTCTCTCTCTCTCTCTCTCTCTCTCTCTCTCTCTCCTCTATCTCTGTATTCACTGCCAGAATCAATACCAAAACGAAACGCCACTTAGCTTCTTTCAATTTCTCTCTCTAAAAGTAGAGTTTGTGTCTGTGTTTGGTGTGGCATTGCCTGGTGGTGGTGGTTTTGTGTGTGATATCGTCGTCGTAGTTTGAGTGGAAAATGGCGGTTCCTCCGACGGTCCCCGCCGCTCCGGCGTCGCTGTACGTCGGCGACCTCCACCATGACGTCACAGACGGTCAGCTTTTCGATCACTTCTCCGAATTCAAGAGCCTCGCCTCTGTTCGCGTCTGTCGGGACTCTTCCACCGGACGATCCCTCTGTTACGGTTACGTCAACTTCATCTCTCCTCAAGACGGTAAATTTTCTCATCCGATAGCAAATGTCGATCCTTTCTCATTGAAAATTTTCCATCTTTTTCTCAATTCAAAAAACTTCAAAATCTCTCTCTCAACCCAACCAACCCCAGCAATAGTAGATGTGCTCTCTTATCAGATATAGTTTCCTTGATCATCCCTTCGAGCCATGCATTAAATCCTTATTTTCGCGCATTTTACAATATACTCCAAAAATGGAAAACAATGCAACGCATCATCTACTGTTACTCAGGAGCCACTCCGGACCGTACGTTAGAATTATTCAATCAAATCTTGACGGTCCAAAATGAAGCAACGCAACCTTAGATATAACCCAGATAAATTGTGAGGGAAAACAACGGCTAGGACCTAAGAATGACTGCAAATTTCAAACATTTTTTTTTCCACCACTACAAATAGCCCTCCTCTCTTCCAATGATAACCACGTCCTAAACACATTGCAAAGTCACATTTGTGTTCTCTCTCACTTCCATGGTTCTAAATCGCGGTATCGGGTAGCGTAACGGTATCGATCGCGGAGTATCGGTATCGGTAGTATCGGCCGGTACGTATCGGGAATCGGGTGTCGCGACTGTGAAATTTTAAAAATCATTAACAATCCCTCTGAAACTCAATTTTATATATTTTTTTGACTCTTTTAACCTTAATTTGTCACATTTTAATCAAAATTTTGATATATAAGAGCACTTTTAACCTATTTTTTCAATTAAATGATACATATTTATTTTAATCTTGGGTTTTTTTTTTTTGACATATATTAAACTTTTAATAAAAAAATTAATGTGAACAAATAAATAGAAAAAATAAAAACGTGAACATTGTATGGTGCACAAAACATGAGTTCAAAAAAAAAGAAAAAAAATTAACAGTTGTAACTAATTTAGAGTTAACTCTAATTTAAAATTAATTCTAGTTAGATTCATCAATATAATAAAACAACTAGTCTCTATTGATTAAAACAACTGGTCTATATTGACTAGACCAAAATGTCAGGAGGCCACTGACCTCTTCCCCTCACCTCTGTTTTTCCTCAGACTTCATACCTTTCACTCACGCTCACCTCTCACCTCTGTATAGCCCAGGTCGGTCTCTCTCTCTATATATATATATAAACTACGTATATATATATTGATTTGAATTTCTATCTTCGATTTTGTGAGGAAATGAAAGCAAGGTGAGAATTTGTGTAAAAAATTGTATTTTTAGTTTATTGAAATTGTGTTTTTAGTAATTAATTTGTGAAATTCGAGATTAGAACTTTAGAGTCGTATCAGAGCTTCAAAGAACTCCAACAAGCTTGAAGATCCTTCAATGGCAGAAATGGTTCTGTCTTCGTCTTAATCTTCCTCTTTTCGTTACCTTCAAATCTCACCTTCTTTATCTCGAATCTAAGTTCTTTTGCTTTTCTTTCTTCGTCTTCATCTGGTTCTCTGCTTCAATCTTCTTTATCTGATTCTCTGCTTTAATCTTCACTGTACCAGCATGTATCGGCATGTATCGCTTTGTGTATCGGATTCAGGCCGATACGAACCGCGAATCGGACGCTACGGACGTGAATTTCAGTCTCACCGATATATCGGCCCATATCTGACTCGGTCCTCTGATTTTCCGGTACGAATCGGCCGGTACGTACCGTACCGGCTGATATTTAGAACTATGCTCACTTCTCTTCTCTTCTCTTCTCTTCTCTTCATTTCTTTGATTAACAATGTCGAACTCCGGCGACAAAAACGCCAGCCCTCAAGGCAGCGAAAACCCGGCTCCTAGTCGCCCCAGCCAAGTGCCGAGGCCTAGGATCTCCGGAGAAGGACCGTCAGATGGCAGTTCTCCTCCTCAGGTTCCTAGGCAAGGAGGAGCCCAATTCTTGAGGCCTAGATTATTCGGAGTTACTTCGTCTAGGCCAACATTTGGGGGCTTAGATATTGGTTGTGGGGGTGGTTTTGATGTGGGTGGTGGTAGTGGTAGTGGTAGTGGTGGTGGTGTGGTGGTTGGAGCGGCGGGGCTACAAATTGGGGGTGCTGGTGGGATTGCTCAAAGAAAGAGGTTCAGTGATCCAGGAGCGGGACCGTCTAGGCCGGTTGGAGACAACCCTCCACCACCACCACCACCACCACCGCATGCAGTGGTTGGTGGTGCCCCATATATTTGTTATATATGTGGGAGAGGTTTCCGCACTGACTGAGGACTATGCGGCCATTTAAGGATGCATAGTAATCGTCAATGGCGCATGGCATATCCCCCGCCAACTTTTAGCAGAGACGAATTTTATGAGGCTGGAGTGGGGTATCTGTTGAATCCTCCACTCCAACCCCATGATGGTGCTGATTTGGAGGATGAGGAGGAAGGCGGCAACCACGCTGCAGCAGCAGTGGTCGAAGATGAAGAAGAAAGAAGAGAGGTGGTAGACCCCATTGGAGACCAACCTGCAGCAGGAGAGAATGAGGCGGCACCGCTGCAGAGGGAGCCTCTTGATCTAAATAAGAAGAGTGAGGAGGCGATGGCAGCGGAGGCTGATAGGTTAAGTCCTGGACTATCAGCCTCCGCCGCCATCGCCTCCTCACTCTTCTTATTTAGATCAAGAGGCTCCCTCTGCAGCGGTGCCGCCTCATTCTCTCCTGCTGCAGGTTGGTCTCCGGTGGGGTCTACCACCTCTCTTCTTTCTTCTTCATCTTCAACCACTGCTGCTGCAGCGTGGTTGCCGCTTTCCTCCTCCTCCTCCTCCAAATCAGCACCATCATGGGGTTGGAGTGGAGGATTCAACAGATACCCCACTCCAGCCTCATAAAATTCGTCTCTGCTAAAAGTTGGCGGGGGATATGCCATGCGCCATTGACGATTACTATGCATCCTTAAATGGCCGCATAGTCCTCAGTCAGTGCGGAAACCTCTCCCACATATATAACAAATATATGGGGCACCACCAACCACTGCATGCGGTGGTGGTGGAGGTGGTGGTGGTGGTGGTGGTGAAGGGTTGTCTCCAACCGGCCTAGACGGTCCCGCTCCTGGATCACTGAACCTCTTTCTTTGAGCAATTCCACCAGCACCCCCAATTTGGCACATAAGCAGTCACCTAGCTTCTCGGGTTTCTGTTCTGTTTGGTTGATCCCTCCTCAACCTTGTTCCGTAGGTGCTGCATATGATTGGGTGAGTGCTTATGTGCCAACCTAGTTGGGATATCTGCCCTTCACTTTGATGCTTATAGCACCTACTAGGTTTTGTTTTTTATTGATGTCTGATGTAAGGTTTTATCCTTGATTCTAATTCAATAAAGTTCTTTTGCCGATCAAAAAAAAAAAAAGAAAAAAAAAGAGAGCACATCTACTATTGCCGGGGTTCGTTGGGTTGAGAGAGAGATTTTGAAGTTTATTCATGTGACAAATTTTCTATCTTTTTGTCAAGGTATATACATTTTTTTCGATCAAATAAAAGATCCTAAATTTATGACACTTTAAAAAAAAAAAAATTGTTTTTGGGTTTATTTTGCAAAATTTGGGTGAGTCGATTGATAATGGGAAGCTGCAAGAAATGTTTGAAAAAATTGGCACTATTTTGTCTTGCAAAGTAGTCATGTCTGACGATGGGAAGAGCAAAGGATATGGCTTTGTCCAGTTCGATTCTGAGGAATCTGCAAATACTGCTATTGAAAAGTATAATGGATTCAGTATTGGAGGGAAGCAAATGTATGCAATTCCACTTCTCTATTGTCCTGTCATTGTTGTAACTTATTTGTTTGAGGATGCGGCCAACCTTGTGCATGAATATTCATGTAAAAAGTTATGTCAAATCACAATTTACTCATGCCTTCCTTCTTGGTTTATAACTATTTACTATTTAAAAATAATTTATCCCATAGGTATGTAGGAAAGTTTGTGAAAAAGAGTGATAGGATTTTACCCAGTCCCGATGCTAAATATACAAATCTCTACATCAAGAATTTGGATCCAGATGTCACAGAAGAAATTTTTAAAGAGAAGTTCTCTGAGTTTGGGAAAATTGTTAGCTTAGTTATCACAAAGGATGACAATGGGGCCTCAAGAGGCTTTGGATTTTGAATTTTGATAACCCAGATGATGCTAGGCGGGCATTGGAAGCTATGAACGGGTCACAACTTGGTAGGTTATGTTTTCTTAATGAAAGTAATTTGCCAAAGAAGTTAAATTTCACAATTTTCTGACATTTTTTTAGTAGGCTCCAAGGTTCTCTATGTAGTTAGAGCACAGAAGAAAGCAGAACGTGAGCAGATTTTGCGCCGTCATTTTGAGGAGAAACGGAAGGAGCAAATCTTGAAATACCAGGTAACCTCACCACTTCTTTCTCTCCTTAGGGATACTGACTTAATTGTATTTTCTTTTATTTTTTAAAATTTGTCTTTTTTGCTTTTCAATCGTAGGGTTCAAACGTCTATGTCAAGAATATTGATGATGATGTCACTGAAAATGAGCTGCGAGAGCACTTCAGACAGTGTGGCACAATCACCTCTGCAAAACTTATGCGAGATGACAAAGGAATTAGTAGGGGGTTTGGGTTTGTCTGCTTCTCTAAACCTGAGGAAGCCAACAAAGCTGTGAATACTTTTCATGGTGAGTTTGTAAGATTTGTAAATCATTCAATTGCCATTAAATTAAGATATTCTATTAACATTCCTCTACTTGGTCATGGAAATTGGTTTATATGTGTTGATAAAAAAGAAGCCAGTATATATGCTAATATTTAGGGGTTGTTTGGGATGTTCTGAATAAGGCCAAGTTTGGGAATACTAAATAAGTGCACTTTTTGTCTTTTTAGACTAAAAAATTGAGGTTGAAAATATGGATGTTTGAGGTTGAAAATTGAGGTTGAAGGCTACCTGTTCTAAATACGGCTACATATTTTGTCAAATTTGATTGGGGTTGCAGCTACTTGCTGCCTCTCGCCAAAGTTTTGTCTATTTTTTGTAAAATTGTACTGCAATAGGTTTCGCCATCTTCCTTTCCTCGGTCTTTTTGTGTGTGTGTGTGTAGTATTCTCAAGTTTTTGCATGTTTACGTATCTATGTATGCATCTATATACATGGTATTATATATTACAAGCGTCATTAACTTGGAAAGAAAATATCTGCAGTTTGACATGTCATTTTGTTCAATATGACCTCTTTCTTCTTTTTGGTCTTTAAGCATTCTTAAGACCAACAAGCTTTTTCTGCAGAAACTCTTCATTCTTGTGCATATGTTCCCCTGTCTCTGTGCGTGTTAAAGTTCTTTCAACATTATACGCTATTAGAATATCTATATATAAATACACTCACGCAAACATGCATATATATATATATTTCATTATTCCATCCACCCCTACCCCTAAAAGAAGTCCACCAATGCAAATTGTCATCTTAATTTCACCAATTTTATGTTTCATTTAGCATTGAAGATTGCAAATTGTGAAGCATGGTTTACGTGCATTGCTGTACACGCTCGCCTTTTATATTGAGAGTAACGAATTAATTGGCTTCTTTGCGCAGATCTTGTTCTCAAAGATAAGATTTTTGTTTATGATCTAGCTCGCCAACGGCTCGGGTGGACTAATTATGATTGTAAGTCCATCAGAACGATCTTTTTTCGGAGGATAAACTAGTCTTATTTGCACCGCCGTCACCTATTTGAGTTTCTTTTATTCAGGTTCAATGTCCGTAAATGTCTCCATAACTACTGCCAAAGATGAATTCATCAACGCTGGGCAGTTGAGTGTGAGCATCTCATCAAGAAATGCCCTCTTCAAGATAATACCTATGAGCATTAGTCTCTTTATGCACTTCTCACTGTTCATCGGGTTCCTCTTGTTGTAACTTAAATCCGCTACTTGAAACCCTATTCTTTGCCCCGGCATCTATTGGCTTTGCTGATTTTATTTATTAACAAACAGCCAGGCATTGTGGTATTGTTCTGATTCCCGCAAGTAGCTCATTCCTGTGCTCATTCTTTTCCTGACCTCATTCCGGTTAATTAACTGATGATTTGGGTCCCTTATCGTATTCAACTCTGACTATAAATTCCTCTCTCTCTTGTATAAGGGTCTTGTCTTGAGCACTTCCAGCATTGTAAATTATATTGGTAGTCCATGGTTGAGGTTTGTAGAATGAAATTGCGGGCATTTGGAAGTAAAACACGGCAGTTTGTAGCGATTGCTTTCCAGTTTAGCAAGAATTGTATAAATAAGGTTTAGTTTTGTAAAGCTGGTTTGTTTTTGTAAGACATTTGTATACTTTTTGTTTTGTTTTGTTTTTTTGAAAGTTTTGCTCTTTGGGTAAAAAATGTGAGACTTACATTACCCAGTTGCATGAAATCCTAAGATATATTCTGTTGAAAAATGATATTTGCAATGAATGATGTTTGTCAAAATTGTATGGAGCCATAAATTCATTTGTTTCTAGTTGTGATTTTGTATTGCTCTTGTTTTGACATAATTACAGTTAGAACATATTATGTTGGTTTCTTATAGGTTTTAATTTACTTTAACACTTAACGTTATTTTCAGTAATAATTTATTATTACGTAAATAAAAAAAATGATATTGTCATCTTATTTATATTGAAATATATATATATATATTTGCTATCTTCACTCTAATTTTGTCTTCATCTTAACTTCCTAAACCCTAATCCTACATACATACCCCTACTCTACCCCAGCCATCAACCAGCTTTGGTCACCATCCTCTCCTGCCCTTCTTCAACTAGAGTGACCCTTTTCATTCATCTTCAGTCCATCCTAGCCACTGGTATCCCTCTCTAGCACATCCCTGCCAGCCCTCTAGGGGAGAGAAAGAGAGGTTGCACAAGAATGAGAGAGAAAAAGAAGAATAAGAATGTGGGGATGAGGAGGAAAATGCAGGGGCAACAAGATTTGGGGAAGGAAGAAGAGGTGATTGGGGGGAGAGGTAGGGGAGAGGAGATCCCATACCAAAGGTGGAGAAGAAGGGTATGAGAGGCTAAAGTGGGGGGTGGTGGAAAAGGGTGTGCAAAAGGTTGGAGGGTTGAGAAGGTCGAGAAAGGAGGCTATCAAAAGCGGGAGTGACGAGAAATTAATGGCGAAGAGGCTTGGAAGGGGTTTGTTGGAGGTGGGGGAATGGCGGGGAAGAGTTGAGAGGTTGGGAAAGGAGGTTGTTGAAGATGAAAGGGTGGCTAGAGAGGGTTGCGAGGTTGGAAAGGGGTTACTAGAGGTAAGAGAATGGCAAGGGAGGGTGTGGAGGCTGGGAAGTGGATTGATAGATGTGGGGAATTAGAGGAGGAAAGAGCTGCGGGATGAAGGAGTTGGCAGGAGTGGGGATCCAAAAAAATGGTATAGTTATAATTATATCATCATACTTAAAAAGAACAAAGATACAAAGAGTTAGTTGCCTCATAAGAAAATTTTAGTTAAAACATGAGCCAAATCAACTACTTTTCATTCTGTCTTAGTTGTATGTACATAATTAAAATAGTCAAAAAAAGATAATTAATCTTTTCAAAGAGAGGTCTACAAGCCCAATCTAAGGTGGTGGTAACTCTAAGAAACAAGATCAGCCGAAGATAATATGTTAATAGTGACAGCTTTGATATTCCGCATCTTGCACCGCTGCAGGATTTCCAAGCATTGTTTGGTTTCAACAGTAGTTGTTGAAGTTGTGTAGAACATGCATAGACTCTCAGCAAACTTCCTGACATTACCACTCAAGTTGCTGCAATACTAAAAAAATGTTTGGCAATTGACTAAAATAATTAAAAATTAAAAATTAAAAAATTAACTCATTATCTTTATTTTTTAGGGAGATTTACCAATAAATCTCAAAATTTAAACTTATGAACCAGTTGGTCCCATTTTTATTCTACTAAACCATTTAGTCCCATTCAATTGTGAGGGACGTAATTATCCTCATTTAACCATTTAGGTGTGTTGCATGTGATACATTGTGAGGGTGTCACACAATGGCAAAGTGCTGTAAGGAGTTTTTGTTTTGGGCTGGGTTGGTGTGTTTGGGGGTTCACACAGGCAGACATACACACATTCAGAACACACACTCATACAGACCACACACACAACACACACACACAGCACAGAGCACACAAAACCCAGCTTTGTCTTCTCTCTGATACACGCACACACACACACCAAACACGCATGCACAACGCACACACACACGAAGGCAGCACAGCATACACCAGTTCGATCACTCCATGAACACACTCGCGAAACCCATTCCGTAGATTACAACCCAGTTCGCCGAGACTCCTTTATCACCTCGTCCGGGGATGATACTATCAAGATCTGGACTATTGATCGACCCACCAGTGTTCGCACCTTCAAGGTATTCATCGATTTGGGTCAATGGAAATTTTGGGTTTAATGGATTGAGAAAATCAGTCAACAGCGCAATTCATGATTTGGGTTTAATTGATGGAGAAAATCATGAATTGTTTTGATGATCGCTTGATCGAGCCCTCTAATGGAGACCCATTCTGCAACACATCTCTCTGCAACACATCGCTCAGCCCGAGTTCGGATCGTCGGTGAAGTATGCGACTGTGATTGCTCATATTCCAGCGCAGACAATGGCGGATGATGGTGGTGGTGGATCTGGGGGTTGCTTCCGATGGGGAGTGTGTATGAAGGAGCGATGTTTGTGTTGTTTGAGATGGTTGTGTTTAGATTGAGTGAGATTTGGGTGAGAGTTCTAAGGCAATTCGATCTCGTCATACTAATTTGGAGTGAAGAAGATGATCAGTTTCATTACAGAGACTTTGGATCGTATGCCCTAGTTACCAGCTTTGTTAGGGTGTGTATCACACACACACACACTGATACATGCACACACACCTCCACATACACACACACTGATACACATACACAACGCACACAGTACACCACGTTTGATCCATCAAAAAAGTGCCACGTTAAACCAAGGGCACTCTCGTCCACACATTAAAACAAAAATGAAAAAAAAAAATAAAAAGGACTAAATCAACCCACAAATAGGACTATTTGGTATAATAGAATAAAAGTGAGAATATTTGGTATAATAGTTTGTAAAGTAGGATTTATTGGTAAATAATCCTATTTTTTATGTCTTTTTTAAAAAAAAAATTAAAAAATCATTAAAACCTTGGACCACACATCCATGCACCATCAATGACGAAGTGATCAAAAACTGGGCCTGCCTGGTGGAAGCAACTTTGGTAGGTAGGTGTCCAAACAAGAAAGGTAAGGGCCATTAGTAGTACCTTTTGGATATGGGCTGGCTGGGCCAATTTCACACCCATGCCCTTGAGCTACATGTTTGTGGAATAAAGACTAACATATTGCAGGCCTTTGATACTCATATTCAGTATTTAAAATTAAATATATTAAGTGATAATTAATTAAATTTATTTAATAATTATAATTAATGTTATTTAAGAATTTAAGTATCTTTTAAAATGTAATTAAAATTTTCAAAAAATTTAAGCCATCTAAAATTTACTTAATTCTAACTGGATTTATAAAATACTAAATATAAACATCAATCTACACTATTACAAAATCACCACCACTATCACAACTACCTCCATTACCACCACCACTACTCCCATTGCTACCTTTACTGCCACCGCCGCCATCACCATCACCATCATGTCATCGCCACCACTACCACCATCGCTATCGCTACTACCACCATTGCTGTTGTTGCTACTGCTATTGTTGCTGCTACTACTACTACTACTATTACGACCATCACCATGCCACCGCCATCACTACCACTACAACAACCACTATCATTACCGTTGCCATTACCACCACCATCATGCATTTGCCATTACCGCCACCGCCCACTACAACAATTAAGAGTTTTAGAAACTATAATATTTTAGTCTTTAAAAGTGAAAATTTTGTTGAAAAATATATTTAGAGATCAATTTCTATTGTTATGAGGATAGTCACTAAAAGGTCGTCTTGAAAATTTCAAAACAAGGCTTTAAGAGACGAAATTTTGAAAATGTTACTAATAAATAGACTTTTAGGGACAATAATTTGGTCTCAAAATGGTTTATTTTTTGAGACAAAAAATTTGGTCCCAAAAGGATAATAATTCATCATCAATGTCTAATTTTTGCTGCTAAAAATATAATGACGACATTTTTCGCAACAAAAATATTTAGTCCCTAAAAAATAATTTTGTCCCTAAATTTTGGTCTCTAAAATTTTAATTTTTTGTAGTGACTGCTGCCATCACCATTGTTGTTGTTACCATAAACACCACCACAATTTTATTACCACTACATCGTTATTGCTATCACCACCGCCACTACCATCAACGTTACCACCATCACAATATAAAAATTAAAATATACAATTTTAAATTAATAAATTTTAAATTTGATCGTATACATATCAAATAATATAATTTTATTTCAGCACTTAAATTTTTATCAAACAACTTTTCAACTTTAAATTCAACATTTAATTTTTAATACTTAGGTGCCGTTTGGTAACACTTACGTTTTTAGTTTTCTGTTTATATTTATAAAAATTTAAAAAACTCAAATAAAACTTGTTTGGTAAAATTTTTGATTTATAAATCAGTGGTCTCAGTTTATAAATTTGGCTAAAAAATGAAAACACAAAAAATGTGTTTTCATTTTGAGTTTTCAGTTTTTTTTTTTTTTTACCACCCAACATTAGCCACCACCCGCCACCATTTTCCACCACCGTCTTCCGCCACCACCACCCACCGGCCACCACCACTCACCACCTGCCACCACCACCCACTCACCACGACCACCTACCCATCGCCACCGCCGCCGCCGCCCACCACCCACTCACCACGACCACCTACCCATCGCCACCCGCCGCCGCCGCCACCACCCACCACCCACCTGTCGTCCACCCGCCACTATTATCCACCGCCCGCCACCACTACTCACCACCCACCTGCCACCACCATCCACCACATGCCACCACCACCCACCTGCCACCACTATCCACCACCTGCCACCACCACCCACCCGCCACCACCACCCACCACCACCACCATCACCACCACCACCACCACCACCACCACCACCACCACCATCACCATCACCCACTACCCATCCGCCACCCACCTGCCACTACCACCCACTCGCTACCACCTACTACCCGCCACCCCGCCACCGTTACCCACCCACCCACCTACCCACCACCACCACCACCACCACCACCCACCACCACCACTCGTTACCACCTGTCATCCGCCACCCACCTGCCACCACCACCCGCCACTTACTCACTCGCTATCACCCGCCACCGTCACCCACCCACCCACCATCACCACTCATCCGCCACCACTCGCCATCCGCCACCCACCCGCCACCACCACCACCACCCACTCACTACCACCTGCCACCGTCACCCACCCACCCACCCGCCACCACCCACCTACCCGCTACCACCACCTACCACCACCCGCCATCCGTCACCCACTTGCCACCATCCGCCACCACCACCACCACCACCCACTCGTTACCACCCACCACCCGCCACTGTCACCCATCCACCCACTACCACCACCACCACCCACCCGCCACCAACTACCCACCACCCACCGTCACCACTTTTCACCACCGTCTTCCGCCGCCACTTGCCACCACTTGCCATTTCTTACTCTTTTTTATATTTTTAAAATTTTTTAAACATTTTGTCAATTACCAAACACATTTGTAGTTTATGTTTTTCTAAAAATAAACAAAAAATAAACAAAAACCAGTTTATAAAATTTTTGTAAATATAAACTGAAAACGTAAACGTTACCAAACACACCCTTAATTTTCAGTTTTTAGTTTTTAATTTTCAGTTTTGTCAAACATATGTTTTATGAATTACTTATTTTTATCAATTAGGCTTCGTTTGGAAATATGATTTTTTAGTAACTTTTTAGATTTTTGGCTAAAATATGATGTAAAAAAAATTAATATGTTTGGGATGATTTTTTAGCTTTTTACGAAAAGATGTGCAAAAAGTAGAGAGAAAAGAGAAATTTTGACTTTTTAGTGTAGGTTGTTGACTTTTTGATTTTTTTAGTAACTTTTTGATTTTTTAACTAAAAAAGTCACTTACCAAACGAGACCTTATTCATAGATATGATAGTGGTCCTCACAATGTACATGTTCTATTCTATCCTAATTTGAGTAAGTTTGTAAAATTTTAAGTAGTTTATTATGGGTGAATTTGTGATTAATTTTTTTTAATAGTTTTTTAGATTTTTAGAAATTAAAAAAGGCTGACATATTTAACAAGTTACTAAAAAATTATTTTTTTATAAGTAAAAAATAATAAGATGAGATTTAGGGGTTGTGTGGGGTGTCCTAAATAAGTATATTTTTTGTCTTTTTAGACTAAAAAGTTGAGGTTGAAAATATGAATGTTTGGATTAACTTTTTGACTTTTTATAGAAAAATGTGTAATAAAAAATTGTAAAAATTGGTTTGTAGGGAAAAATTAGAATTGGGAGTTGTGCAGCCGTAATTGTTGACTTTTGGTGAATAGTAATAACTTTTTAACTTTTTGAATAATTTTTTAACTTTTTGACTTTTTTGAGACTTCCCAAACTAGCATCTTTTTTACCAATAATAAATAGCTTAGTGATTTTTGTAACTTTTTAAGGAAAACTAAACTTTTTTTTTTTTTTTTGGGTTGAAGGTTTTCCCCAAATGCCTCTTATGGTGTTACTTGAGCGTGTCGGTTGTGAGAAAGTCAATTTTCCTTCTCACTTTTTCCACCCAACTCTGATTTTTTCCCTACTTTGGAAGTTAATTGTGCAATTGAAGCAACTTAATAAAAGCATTAACTTTGAGAATGCTGGTACTATGAAAGAGGAATTTTAAGAATACAAAAAAATTTATTAAATGTTATATCATATATCTCATATAGGTGTAAGTTTCACCATGCGATATATTTGGTAATAAAAATTTTAGGATTTTTAGTATTTTTCACTATAAAATATCCCCTCTATAAGGTATTAACACAAATGTAGTAGAAGATAACACCGGGGCCACGTTTGGACACATAATAAAATAATATCTTTTATCATCTTTTATTTCACTATTAGCAATATTAGTATTTGTTTATGACATTATTTTTTGAGTAATGAGGGTTCTGCTTTTGGAAATTTGTTCTTAATTGACCATTTTTGGTAAACTAAAAGGCTTGTTTTGACAAATGGGTAAAAAGTCATTTTTAATTTTTAACTTATTTTAGATCACATTACCTTTCTATTCTTTTACATGTTTTTTTAAAAAAAGTTAAAAAAAAATCAAAAAGTCAACTTTTAATTTACTTCTCAAAACAATCCTAAGCTAAAAAAGGAAGCAAAAGATTATAACTTGTCACTTAGTGAGAAAATCATAAATAATTAAAAACAACAATGATGGAAATTCTAAATTTTTTATCAAAAAATTTACTAAACACTCTGGTTTGGTAATATTTTTGATAATAATAATAATAATTTTTTTATTTTTATTTATTTATTTATTTTTATCTCTATCATTTTTCATAAATAAATATTGAGACTCTAGCCAAAGACCAAGTTTAAATCTTTTTTAGCAAAAAGAATATTATCTGTCCAATAGAATACATATTTGTTTAAAAACTTACATATCTGTTATGCAATCTATCTATTCAAAATGTCACTTATTTATACATGTGTCAACTATTTGTCCAAATGTGACCTATGTATCTAACGTCACCTATCTGTCCACCTCATTACAGTCGATTTTTCCAATTAATTTTTCGATGACTTTCTAGTGACAAAAACTTTTCCAGCTACTTTTCAATGCATATCCTAAATGAAATTTATAATTCAAAATTATATTTAATTTGCCTAATTCAAATTATCATGCATGATTATTTTTAAAATTTTTTCTTGGTGAGTTTTATATATGCATGAGAAATAAAATTTTAATTAAACTAAAATATAAGGTACACAAAAAGGTGGTGGGGGGAGAGAGAGAGAGAGAGAGAGAGAGAGAGAAGGGTAAGAGTGTCCGTGGAGTAGGGCGTCCCTTGTGATCAAGTTCTGGCTGTGAAAATAGTCGGATCCTCATCTTATGAGAAGAAAGTTTCACTTTTTTAACTTTCAACTTTGAATTGAAGTAGTCTTCTTTACACTCACTCCTCATTTAACATGCCCCCTTTTTACCCGTTTCTCTCTCTTCCCTCACTCTCTCTCCTCCCTCTCTTCATTTTCTCTCTCTTCACCTTGGCCTCTTCTTACATGTGTGCGTGTAGCCCCCCAAGTTAGAGTGTTGTTGACACAAAACAAATCCTGTTTGCCAAACAACCATATTGGGAATGTGGTTTTAATATCAACAACCCATGATCCAACCCGACCCGATTCTATTTGAAATTTGCAATTGAAATTTTATAGTTTAATGAAGATGGTTTGCACCTATATAAAGTTCAGATAGTGCTATAACTATGAGGCATTATCATGCATTTTTTTTAAAAAAAAAATGAGCCTCATGTGTGGTCGTATCTTCTAAATTTATTAAATATTGTCTCAGGAACACTTATATATATATATATATTTTAAGCTAATGATATTTCAATATTTGATATCTATTCTATAGTTGTAAATTAATTATTTTATAATGTCAATTTTGTGATAACATAATAGATTTCTAAAATATATATAATTTCATATACTTTTTACTTGTTCACATTACTTTTTTGTAATTTTTTTAGGTTGATTAATTTGTTAATTTGATAAACAATTAATAACTCAAACTATCTTTAAGATTTAAAATAACAAATATATCAATGATTATTATTATTATTATTTTGATTTAGTTAGTAGCTAGTACCAATTCAATTCCACAAAATTTTCTATCTAATTAAAAATTCCTCAGAATTTGGTTGATTTTCAATTAGTTGGATGAGAAAAAAAAACTAATCTGAATTTATTAAGACAAAAAATAAAGAAAAAAAAAATCAATTCACAAATGTAAGCAAAAATAAAATCCGGGTCGAAATTTCAAAACCCAAGAGTGATTACAATGCGCTATGTCTGTGCGTACACACATTCTCTCTCTAAACATTCGCTCCATGCAAATCTCCTCTCTCTCTCTCTCAACTACTCATGTTATTACATTTTCTCTATATCTATATTTTTATTTATTTAGCTGTCAATATATCTCCAAAAAAAAAAATTTCTATTTATTTTTTTCCAATT
Organism: Camellia granthamiana; assembly: GCA_036172215.1. NCBI lineage: Eukaryota > Viridiplantae > Streptophyta > Magnoliopsida > Ericales > Theaceae > Camellia > Camellia granthamiana. The sequence continues at coordinate 23,745,569 of CM069905.1, read as the reverse complement.
TATTGTTTGGTTTGGATTTTCAAGATTCATTTTTTAGAAAATTAAAATTTTATATTTTCCTTATTTTTTTGTTTTTACTAATTTTTTTAATATTCTAAACAATTTTTTTAAATTTTAATTACACTTAACATAAATATACTTAAAAAGTATAACATTTATGGAAAAAAATATTTAAGAAATTCACTAAATACCAAAAATATATATATATATATATAAATGAGAATTTAGCACATTTTTTGTATTTTTGTATATTTATTAATTTTTTAAAATATTTTTTTATAAATATTTTACTTTTTAGATGAATCCAAGTGAGGTGTATCCAAGTAAGATTTTTAAAATTTTTAAAATATTTATTAAAAATAAAAAAATGAAAAAAAAATTTAATTTTTAAAAAATTAAATTTAAAAAATTAAAACCAAACATTTTTTCTCTTTATCTTTCCTTAATTACTCTCTCTCTATCACTAAGGGATTAAGAAAAAAAAATCATAAAAATAATCATAAAAAATTTTCTATTTTTAAATTATACATACAATAAAATATCACATATTAATTACAAAATAAAAAAAAAAAAATTCATGATAATTTTTTTCATAATTCATCACTACTCTCTCTAGTCGCTGTACTCTCGGCCCTTTAAAACGTTTATCTTTAAAAGGAACTCTCTCTCTCTCTCTCTCTCTCTCTCTCTCTCTCCTCTATCTCTGTATTCACTGCCAGAATCAATACCAAAACGAAACCGCCACTTAGCTTCTTTCAATTTCTCTCTCCAAAAGTAGAGTTTGTGTCTGTGTTTGGTGTGGCATTGCCTGGTGGTGGTGCTTTTGTGTGTGATATCGTCGTCGTAGTTTGAGTGGAAAATGGCGGTTCCTCCGACGGTCCCCGCCGCTCCGGCGTCTCTGTACGTCGGCGACCTCCACCATGACGTCACAGACGGTCAGCTTTTCGATCACTTCTCCGAATTCAAGAGCCTCGCCTCTGTTCGCGTCTGTCGCGACTCTTCCACCGGACGATCCCTCTGTTACGGTTACGTCAACTTCATCTCTCCTCAAGACGGTAAATTTTCTCATCCGATCGCAAATGTCGATCCTTTCTCATTGAAAATTTTCCATCTTTTTCTCAATTCAAATCACAATTTGGCTCTCCAATTCTCTCAGTTTGTCCATAACTCTCTGTCTCTCTCTCTCTCTCTATATATATATATGTAGAAATGTATGTTGTGTTCTATGTATCTGATGATCGTAATCGACGATATAAAAAAATGAAAATTTTGATTAGAGTTTTGTTGTTTTAACGTGATTATCTTCTTTATTGCTTTGGATCAATCAATGTGTGGTGCTGTGGACTCTGTTAGAGCATTTCTAATCCTTACTCTTGTTTTTCATCAAATCTGAGTGAAATTTGGTTAAAAGCTTAATCTGATATGTAACAGTACCACTCCAATCCTTACTTCTTCTTCTTTTTTTCTTTTTTTTTTCATCAGATCTTTTTGAAAATTTTGTTTTAGACATTTTTTATGAAAGAAAACTATCTCTAATTCTTACTTTTTTAAAAATTTCATCAAATTTGAGTTTAAATATGAATTTTGGGAATTTGGTGAAACATTTGATTCATCCTTGACTTGATAGAGATTTGCTGAAATGGTTGGAGCACACTTTTAGCCATTTTTTTTATTATCAAATTTGACTTTGACGAAAAAATTAATGAAGAATTGGAGATGCTCTTATGGATTGTGTGATGTGTTGTTGTATTAGGATAATAATTTTATTTTGATGTGTTAAAGAGTGGTTAAAGAGAGTTGGGATTTTGTTTTTGTTTGCTCGTGCGTGTGTCATGTTTTGTACTTTGTGTGGAATTTTTGTGTATAATGTTGATATAATTGCATATGCATTTGAAGGATTTCACTTTTTTTATAGTTTTTTTTTTTTTTTTGTAAATTTTTATTGAATAGCAATACGTGCTATTGAGATGAAGAATCACTCTCTGCTGAATGGAAAAGTGATAAGGGTTATGTGGTCGCTTCGTGATCCTGATGCAAGGAAGAGTGGAATTGGAAATGTATTTGTCAAGGTATATACATTTTATTCGATCAAATAAAAGATCCTAAATTTATGACATTTGTTTTTTAAATTGTTTTTGGGTTTATTTTGCAGAATTTGGGTGAGTCGATTGATAATGGGAAGCTGCAAGAAATGTTTGAAAAAATTGGCACTATTTTGTCTTGCAAAGTAGTCATGTCTGACGATGGGAAGAGCAAAGGATATGGCTTTGTCCAGTTCGATTCTGAGGAATCTGCAAATATTGCTATTGAAAAGTATAATGGATTCAGTATTGGAGGGAAGCAAATGTATGCAATTCCACTTCTCTAATGTCCTGTCATTGTTGTAACTTATTTGTTTGAGGATGCGGCCAACCTTGTGCATGAATATTCATGTAAAAAGTTATGTCAAATCACAATTTACTCATGCCTTCCTTCTTGGTTTATAACTATTTACTATTTAAAAATAATTTATCCCACAGGTATGTAGGAAAGTTTGTGAAAAAGAGTGATCGGATTTTACCCAGTCCCGATGCTAAATATACAAATCTCTACTTCAAGAATTTGGATCCAGATGTCACAGAAGAAGTTTTTAAGGAGAAGTTCTCTGAGTTTGGGAAAATTGTTAGCTTAGTTATCACAAAGGATGACAATGGGGCCTCAAGAGGCTTTGGATTTGTGAATTTCGATAACCCAGATGATGCTAGGCGGGCATTGGAAGCTATGAACGGGTCACAACTTGGTAGGTTATGTTTTCTTAATGAAAGTAATTTGCCAAAGAAGTTAAATTTCACAATTTTCTGACATTTTTTTGGTAGGCTCCAAGGTTCTCTATGTAGCTAGAGCACAGAAGAAAGCAGAACGTGAGCAGATTTTGCGCCGTCATTTTGAGGAGAAACGGAAGGAACAAATCCTGAAATACCAGGTAACCTCGCCACTACTCTCTCTCCTTAGGGATATTGACTTAATTGTATTTTATTTTATTTTTTAAAATTTGTCTCTTTCGCTTTTCAATCGTAGGGTTCAAACGTCTATGTCAAGAATATTGATGATGATGTCACTGAAGACGAGCTGCGAGAGCACTTCAGACAGTGTGGCACAATCACCTCTGCAAAACTTATGCGAGATGACAAAGGAATTAGTAGGGGGTTTGGGTTTGTCTGCTTCTCTAAACCTGAGGAAGCCAACAAAGCTGTGAATACTTTTCATGGTGAGTTTGTAAGATTTGTAAATGATTCAATTGCCATTAAATTAAGATATTCTATTAACATTCCTCTACTTGGTCATGGAAATTGGTTTGTATGTGTTGATAAAAAAGAAGCCAGTATATATGCTAATATTTACTATTCCTTTTTTCATGAACTCGGTTATAAGTGCTATATTAAATTACTTTCATGTGTGATTATGATGTTGTATACTCACATTGATAAACTAAAAATCTTTTCATCTAATATTTTCACTTTTGCTTGATTGAGAAGTTTAAGCCTTGATATTGAGACAGAGAAGACCTCTTTTATTTCATTTCAATTATTTATTTATTTATTTATTTTTTTTGTTTTGTAAATTATGGCATTCTTACTCTACTTGGTCATGGAAATTGGTTTATACGTGTTGATCTGAAAAAAAGCCAATATATAATGCTAATAATATCTACTATTCCCTTTTTGATGAACTTGGTCATTAGTGCTATATTAAATCACATTCATGTGTGATTATGCTGTTGTACACTCATATTTATGAGCTTTTATCTTTTCATCTAATAGTTTCGCTTTGCTTGATTGAGAAATTTAAGTTGATATTGAGGGAGAGCAGAATTCTCTATCATTTTATTTTATTTATTTATTTTGTTGTAAATTATGGCATGCTTTCATGATATGTATAACTCACTGAAGGGTGCCAAAAAGGGGTGCAACCCTCGTACATAGTTGAACACACCCATACTAACAGCTGCTAGTCATATTATCATGGATACATACTGCATGGTTAAGATTGGTTTGTGAGATCTTATCATCTGAGGAACTCTATTGGTATAAAATCTATTTGACATTGACGATCTGTTTTTGGCTGTTATATACAAGCTTTGTGAAATGGGTTTCTTAGGTGTCGACTTGGGTGGAATAGAGGAAATTTACTTGGGCAGCACCCTAGTAATGAGGATACTTAGGTTTGTTTATGTGGCAAATAGAATCGCCTCATATGGATAATCTTTTGTGAAGAAAACTTTGAATAGTATACATGACTATGGATAATAAAATAGTATTCATTCGCACAAATAGATTTCCATCTCTAACTTTGAATTTGATAACAATTTACTCAAATGTTATGGAAAAGCCGGACTGCTGTCATGATGGGAGTTGTTGTTTGTCACTGAGGGGACACACTAAAGGCTGTTGGGCCACTCTCCTTGATAAAGGGTTCAAGTCCCTTGTACCATATTTTCTTACCACTATCAAAATAATCACAGGAGTCGATATTTTTCTCATTTCCTTCTAAATAATAATTCACTAAAACAATACAGACGGAGATGGTAGTGAAATAAAAATATCTTAGAAGTGTCTGAAACTTTATTCTCTCTCTATGAAATTTTTTTATGGAAAATTTGTGTTAGTTGTGAATCTTGTGATTGTTATCCTTAGAATTTTATTAGATGACTATTTTTCTGGACTCAGATATTCTTTCAAACCAATCGGTTATCAGATTTGAATATCGAAGAAAATCAATTTAAAATTAAATCCTTAAAAAAGTTTTTCATTTGGGCTAGAAGTTGCTTTCTCATGAATCCTTGATGTTTTACAGCATACATGTTTCACAGAAAGCCATTATATGTGGCTATTGCTCAAAGGAAAGAGGAGAGGCATGCCCAATTACAGATTCAGTATGCGCAGCACATAGCAGGACTAGCAGGACCTTCAACTGTTATCCCCGGGGCATATCCTCCTTTTTATTACACAGGTCCTCCTAGTGTTGTTTCACAAGTACCTCCACAACCTGGGCTTATGTATCAGCCTCTAGGATTGAGGCCATTTTGGAGAGCTAATGGCTTTGCACCTCCAACCAGACCTGGTTTTCAGCCGTCACCACTCCCAGTGGTTAGTACCCAAGTACCAGAGCACTTTAAACTCAGCAAAGATTTCTATCAGTGGCATCGGTTATACTTCATGGGCCTACTACATAACTGTTTGATTAGGAAAGTATTTGATTATGCCAAGTAAGTCAAATTGTTTGTGACACTACTAAATTTTCTTTTTCAGATTTCTAACTCTCCAAGACAGCATAGGCAAAACAGGGGAAGGATGAACGGGCATATGCCTCCACAAGGTGGTGTTCATAGTGTTTCTTATGTTCCACATGTGCAACTGCCCTCCCAGTCAATGAACTCATCATCAAAAGATTCAAGCAATCAACAGGTCTGCTTTTTTCTTCTTTGTCAAATTGGATCTTCTCAATCACATGTCTTGCCCTAGACCTAGAGAACATTTGGCTTGTTTCAAAGTATTTACTGTTTATCTTCTTGTTTTTTGGCGCCTTGTCTCGTATACTTAATTTAGACAAACTACTTAATTTGTATAGTGCATGAAACAAAACCTCTTGTGGCTAGATGGTGCTTCTAAGAACCATTAGAGCCATAGTTTACATCATACTCATTGATAAGATGGACCATTTGTGTTGAGGTCTCTCCTATGACTTGTTCTATCACAAGGAATGTCTAATTTCATATGCTTGCAACAAACCCGTGATTTTAGGGATGGGGCTGAAATAACAAATATTATATCCTTCAACTTGACAGTTGACGGGGAACACTTGGAAAATTTTGTGATAAGAGAACCCTAACTACATTGTGATAATCTTGGAGTTGGTTCACTAATTTGTGGCTTCTCATACAGTAACTAAACCAACCTTTTATATGACAAAACGATGTATAGCTAGATATATTACAAAAAACAGTTGGCTAGCTACGCCTCTTGCAGTTAGAATGATAAAAGCTTTTTATTTATTTATTTTTCCATGTGGGTAGGCTTATATTGAGAACATAACATTTGTGAGCAATGCTTTGCAGCGGACTGGGCAAGCAAGGTATGTGCCAAATGGACGTGTGCGCGAGATGAACAAAGGATCCGCAGTTTCATCTGCTGTTTCCAATTCTGTTGGATCTGGGTCTGAGGGGTCAGAGATGTTGAGCAGCAGGCTTGCGGCCGCTTCCCCTGAGCAGCAAAAACAGATTCTTGGGGAGCGACTCTACCCTCTTGTTCAGAAACATAAGGTAATATTGGTCTAGTTACACTCTGGGTGCTTTTGATGCACTACAATAAGATCTTTTAGGTACATGTCGATAATGAATTTTTTTTATTGAAACAATGTCATGTTTATATACCAATTTTGAGGTGAAAGTAACTCGTAAAAGCATAGCATTATCTTTATAGTAGATTTAGAGGCTCTGACTCAATTTAAGTTAAACTTGTGATGCATTCCATTTATTATTTATTGAAAGGGTCCTATTAATGACAATCTTAAGAGCTGTACATAAAAAACATATAATGCCTAAATATTTATAATCCCAATACTCATTTCACATATCCCAAAACACTTTTACATATTTTTATTCATTTTTTTACACATTTTCCAATATTAAGTGCTGTTTTTAGCATTTTTTTCTTCTTCAAATGGCAATAAGAGGCCATGGGAATTATTCCTTCATGAACATTTTTCTTTGTTGTTGCTCCTAAGCATACCTTGATGTATTGACACAATGGATAAAAGGATTTTAATGTAAAACTAAGCTTTCATGTTTATTGTAGTCTGACCTTGCTGCAAAAATAACCGGGATGCTTTTGGAGATGGACAACTCAGAATTGCTTCTGTTATTGGAGTCACCCGAGTCACTGGCTGCTAAAGTGGAGGAAGCTGTGCAGGTACTCAAGCTCTCAAAGACAAAAGTTTCCGGCCAAGACTCACGTCATCCTACTAGCTACCTATCCGCTGAGGTTGCAGTTAACTGAAAAAAGGCAATTGTGTGAGACTAATTTTTTTTTTCCCCCTGAAGATTATGTTGCGCGAGCAAAATTTTTGACAGTTACCTTCAGTGAATGATCTTCTTCTTTGGTCCTTTTTTTTTTTCCCTTTCTTTTTGGTTTTATTCACAACATAGAATATTTTCATTTTGAACATTTTGATATTTAATATTTTTGCTTGCTATAGGGACCTGACTAGTTAACTTAAGGAGTTGCTGACAAACTCTGATATTAATTTAGTGGGTAGTGGTAGTTTCAGTTCTTGAAGAAGTGTTTTTTTTGACTACTAAGTGCTGATTTTTGTTTCTGTTGAATCTAATTGTTTCCTTCAATCGTGTTGAATTTGATCATTGGTTTAATTGTTTCCTGTTGAGGTATGAGAAATGGATTCAATTGTTTTTGGTTTCATTTTTTTCAAAATACTCGGAAAATTGTTTAAATTGCCAACAACACCGGGTTTTGAAGGCAACCGAACTTATTTTTATTTACACTACCTCTCTTAAAGTTTAGGAAAAAAGTACTCAATAAGTTTGGCTCAATTAGATTTAAATTTTGATAATACTCTACTTCTTCCATCAATTATATTTTGTAAGTAATATGAATACAAAAATAATATTTTTATTTATTTCTTTTATATTGAAATCTATATTACCTTTGATTTGCATTTAGTTACACTTACTTTAATTTTACTAAAATTGAAATCGATATCGTTATGTGAAATTTATGAGATTTATTAAATCTCAATGTAATTTACCCTTTTTATTTTTTGGACCAAGGCTATGAGCACACTATTAAGGCCTCATTTGGCAGCCTGTTTTAAGCTAGATTGACCTTTTGAAGTTTTTCTTTTGAAAAAAAATTACCCTTCAAGGGTTTTTTTTTCTTTTTTTTTGGGACCTTTTCTATGTAAAATAAAATAACTAATGTGTCTTTCATAATAGGGTAAATTACAAACACACCCCTAAAGTTTATTTAAATTAAGAATTACTTTCTATAGTTCTAAAAATTACAATATGCTCTCTAAAATTTCTAATTTCATAACAAATAAGTCATTTTATTAATAAATCATTAAATTTATTAACAGTTTTTAATAATGTTAAAATTTTATTTCAATTAATAATTTAGATAATTTTATTATTGTATAGGAGAATAATTTTATTTTTTCAGTTAATTCTCTTAATAAAATTTTTTACATAAAAGTATTTGTAATTTTTCAAACTATAAAAAATAATTTATATTTTAAACAAATCTCAAAAAATGTATTTATAATTTACCATTCATAAAAATGCAATCCCGTGGAAACTTGTTGGGTATGTTTGGTTTGTGTTTGAGAGATGTGTTTTAGAGATAAAAAGTACGAAAACATGTTTGGTTTGGTTTTTTGGGAAATTTGTTTTGGAAAATTGTTTTGAGAGAGAGTTTTGGAAAAAGTGATTGATTTGATGTGTGTGTGAGAGAGATTTGTTTGGAAAACTTGTTTGGTTTGTGTGTTTTGGGAAATTTTTTTGGAAAAATTTGTTTGGTTTGATTACTTTTGAAAACTTATTTGTAGAGAAAATTTCCAAATTTTTTTTCAAAAACACAAACCAAACGAACCCGTTATTTTTTAATAGTATTCTTTTCATTGGTAATGGAACATGAGAAAAATGTCAAATCACAATTGGCTTGGCAATTGATAAAAAAAAAAAAATTCTAAAAAGTTCACATTTATACTTTTTTTGAACCACAAGTTAAAATGCAGCCACTATTAACTAAAAAAACCTTAAAAAAAAAAAAAAAATCAACTTCCCAAACACCCGTACCATCACAACCATCGTGATTGCGGCTTCATCAAACCTAATAACCTATGATTACTAACCCCACCACCAATAATATAGTAAACGTAAGAGAAAAAACAAAAAATAAAAATTTCATACCCCAACTTCTTTTACTTATCAAACAACTTGATTAAATTCTAACACTTTACTTTTCAAATAAAAAAATTTAACATTTTACTTTTATAACTTAATTTTTAATTTTCAATTTTATTAAATATCACCTAAATGATGGAATTGCTAATGTGTTGGTAATAAATTAGAATTTTTTTTTTTATGCAATTACTAGGTCAATGTCAATCAATTATTTTTTGTTTGGGAGGCTTCTATTTAAGCAAAAAAATTGTTTCACACCTGGTGCTGTGCACTTTAGTCAATAAATTATATACTTATTTTTAAATGACAAGGGCCAAACTTCACATTAAGTAAACTATAGAGATAAAATAAAACTTTCCCTTTAAATTAAAATGTCTAAATTTAAATAATTTTGAATTTATTTTTTAAACTCCGATCGTTTCATAAAATTGTGTGCTCAAAACATATTCAGAGTTGGATTTGGTAAACAGCTCTTCCATCCCTCTTCAATATTGGTAGAAGAAACAAAGGCTCTGTTTGGATGTGTTTTGAAATTACATTTCTAACCTATCACTCCCGCTTCACGTTTGGATACCACTTTCAAAATAGAATTCCACCATATAATTCAAACTACAATTTGAAAACCCGTTTGGCAGCTTTGTGATTCATTTCTCCACTCTCAACGTCTTCAGCCTTCTTCCTTTTCCTTTTTGAAAAGCTTCCATATCCATCGTCTTTGAAAAGGTTCACGTGAACTAATCTACTCATCTTTCTTTCTCTGTTTTAAAGATCAGACTGAAGATTCGTTACGGATAGTGTTCACAGAGAACTCTCAAATCATATTTATAAAACTCTACAAAACGCAACCAAATATGTGAAATTTGCCACTTTCGTCTATCATTGCAATTTGTGAAATTTGGAATCAAAACTAGCTGTAATTAGTTGTTTGTATTGTGTCTCTTGTTCATTTGATACATACAAAGATGTGGGGTTAAACTCCCAAACACACACATTCCTATGCAATAAATCAATTATAATGTAGGAAATTAACTAGATTCTACTACCTTAGCATCATTGAGAAATATTCCTAAGCAATAAATCTATTCCGAGGGATTTAGAACTATCTTTTGGCAATGAACAGTGTAGAATAGGTATATTTTAACAATGCTACTTTGATGGTCATATTGCTATTTGGCTCAACCATCTTTTTTCCATTTAATTTCTCTATACAAACAACAGTTCAAGATCTGTTTAATGAGCATCTGTTTAAAATCTGTTCTTTTCTGGAAAATTTTCGTTTAGAAATTTTATTTTATCTTGAAATTGCTGATTTGTGGAATTATTGTGAATTTTTTTAATTGATCACTGAACACTGTTTTTGGATATTATTATTGTGTTGTTGGCAATTTTATAGTTAAATATTGTGTCAAACTTAACATAATATATAACAAAAAGTAGTAACTGGTTTAGCTGATCATTGGAGAACAAAAAACTAGTCCTCATGCCAAACATAACAATAGCAGCCCGTTTAGAGCATCTCTAATAGTTGTTGCTATAATACCATTGTTATTGCTATAATTTGGCAATGCATAATGTTATTTTGCCAAATTATAGCAATAGTACTCTAATGGTCACTTGTTATTTTGACAATTCTAAACCAACTTTTTCCTCCAAATTTGTAGGTACTGTTTGGATATAGATTTTTTTATGATTTTATTTTTGTTTATTTTTTGTCTTTTGTGACTTTTTTTTTAACTATTTGTAAAAAAAATTATATATTTATATTATTTCCGACTAGACAAATATAAAAAATAAATGAAAAATTTGAAAAATTAGAAAAAAAAATTAAAATATAATTCACTCCACCAAAAAATTACTTGGTTTTCTACTATTTCAATTCTGTTTTTTTAACTGAATTTTGAGCCACAAATCTGTTCATATTTGCTGATGTGGCATGTTTGGCAGTTGCTATTCTACTTGCCAAATTTGAGAACATAAATGGCATATGCCATCTTTGACAAGTAGAATAGCAAGTCATTGGAGACCCACTTTTTGTTACTATTGCCAAATTATAGCTTTCCCAAGTATTTTGAGAACTCTATTGAAGATGTTCTTAGCTCCCTATTGGAGAAGCTCTAGTCTTGGTTTTTTTTTATGTTTGAAGCCAAATAAAATAAAATAAAATCTGAAGCAAGCATGGCATGTTAATTTTAAAGGGAATCGGGTCAATAATCTAAATTTGAACCAAATTTTATTCTTTTTTGTCCATAAAGGCAACAATAATTTGAAAGATCATATTATTCCATCTATCTATTTACTTATTTATACATCGCCTCCGTTGGTCGTCGAAAACTTTTCTGGAGACCACGATCGACAGTGTAATTGATAATAGTGTGAGAATAAAAAAGAAAACAAAAATAAAAAACGTACAAAAGTACAAAATGAAGAAAAAAAAAGAAAAATAGTATTTTGTACATCTCACGAATATATTTTATGAGTAATGAGGTGGAAGAGAGAGAGTAGAGAGAGATAGAGAGAAGAGTGTGGGCCTCACCTTCACATGGGTACTCTCCACATCATTAGAGTTGCATTAAAGCTCTCAAACATTATTGATATTTTATTAACTACATTCTTAAAAATAAAATAAATCAATCACCAAATTAATATCATATACACTCACAAAAATAAACTTGTGACCCGGCATATGCTAACAACAAAGCCCTAACCAATGATTAAATAATTTAATATGATAGCTCTGTTAGTGGAGTAATTGTTCTCACCTATGAGTTTGTGATTTTTATTTAACATCGTTACCTTATTATATAATCACAATGACTACCAGATTAAAATACTTTAATTTTATTTATTTTGAAGTATTAAATTATTATTTAAAAAAAAAGAAAAGAAATGAAAAAGATGTTCATACTTACCTATGACATAAGAATAATGTTGTTGTATATATGCATTGAATGTAACACCTCAGAAAAAGTATGAGATAGGTCGATGGCTTCAATAAGAGTTAGGCGTTTTGGCAGTCACCTAACTCCAATCCAAGTCCAAATCCAAATTTAAATTCAAATCCAATTTTTAAAACATTCCCCCAATCCAACAAATACAAATCAAACATTATTTTTTGTTTAATGAAAATGATATTTCTCATTTCACTGTTTATTTATTTAGTTTTTAAAATAACCTCTTTTGAAATTAAAAAAAAAAAAAAAATATCGTGAGTTCTACATGTTTGATATAGTTACATTAATTTTTTTTTTTTAAATTTTAAATCATATAATATTTTACCTCTATTTTTATCAATAATGTGTTAGTTATATAGATGAAAATAATGATATTATCATATCTTTCATATTAAAACATATATTCTATTATGTTTATTTTTATATTTTTATAACATACGCATTAATTTTGAGTCTTTAAACTTTAATAAAAGAAGAGTTGGTATAATTATACCAAAATTATTAGGGTTTACTGTATTTTATCAAAACCTCATAAGAAGTCTATGTAATTTACTATTTTTTCTTTTTTTTTTTCCTCACGTAAATTTTTTTATGTATGCATGATATTTCTTGTGAGAAGTTCTTTCTGCACCATATACACTTTATTACGAATTTTTTTTTATTATATATTTTGTATTTTTGTGACAAATGTTATGTACATTTTTGATAAATTTACTATAGCATTTATAGGCAAATTCTCAATTGAATGATAGCATTCTAGATTTTTGTGATGTAACAAGTTATAACGGTTACATTATAAGTGATCGTGTGCGTTTTTGAATATGTCCGTGTCATTTTTTAAGCTCAATTTTTACAAACTTATGTATTAAAAATTTATATTTTTAAATTGTCAAATTTATTAATAGCATTCTAAATTCGCGTGATATATAACATAGAATAATGGTTGCAATTGTGTGCGTTTCTAAACACATACGTGATTTTTTAATATAACAATAATATAAAATTATAAATTATTGATATAAAAAAATTATAGGACAAGATTGTTGGTCTAATTATAACTATTTTTTGAGATATAAAAAAGTCAAATATTCAAGATTCGAGTTATAATTAATTGCTTTTTATAAGTTCAGCGATAGAATTGTTAAGGGATCGGGAGTGGCCCAGACCCCACCATAATATGGAAAATTCTACTTATGCCCTTATATAATTTTGAGTATTTACAATATAATTATTATATTATCCCTAAATTTTAAGTAAATTTACTTTGATCCCTTCAAAATGGTACTATTTTTTTTGTTGTCTCTTGAAATCTCTTCTTGATTTTTTACTTATCACAATATTTTTCAATTGCTCCTTATAGTTAGAACAATAATTGAGACACAAAAATATCAAGAAAAAATAATATGTGAGCTAGATTTAGTTCTTGTATAGTAGGATTTAAACATAAAATAAATTTGAATCACACATTATTTCTTAATACTTTTTTTTTGTCTTTAGCATTATTGTAGTCACATATTTTATTAAAGGGTAAATTACAAATACACCTCCTGAGGTTTGCTTAAAATACGAATTGTCTCTTATGGTTTGGAAAATTACAAATACCTTCCTGTCAGAATTTTTTATTTAACAGAATTAATTGAAAAAGTGAAATTTTTAACTGTTCATCTATACGATAATAAAATTATTTGAATTATTAATTGAAATAAAATTTTAACATTATTAAAAACTGTTAATTAATTTGATAATTTATTAATAAAATGATCTATTTGTTATGAAATTAGAAACCTTAGGGGGCATAATGTAATTTCTAAAACTACAAGGGGTAATTTGTAATTTAAATAAATCTCAAGAGATGTGTTTGTAATTTATCTTTTATGAATATCAATTATAATTAACACTTCCTTAAAAAAAAAAAAAATTACGATATTTCTTAAGAACATATGAATATCTTATTTTTTTTTTAGGTAATAAGGAAAGTTAAACAATAGAATAAAAAAAAAAGAAAAGAGGGTTAATCCCTCTCATACACAATTTCAACCATATCAGCCACTAGAATGGGCCTTAACAAAATAGGGGGGTCGTCATAGATCTTCAAATCTTCCACCGAGCAAGGGCATCTGCGCACTGATTGGCTTCTCGAAAAATGTGTTTGATAATACAGTCTATACGAGAAGTAAGGAATTTAATATCTTCCACAAGAGCACGGTAAGGGCAGTTTGGATGAGCTCCTTCATTGATGAGGTTGACAGCATCTTGACAGTCTGTTTTAATTATCACATTTCTCCAACGTTTTTCATAAATGATGGTTGTTTCGCGATAAATAGCCCATATTTCTGCTTCGAGGCTTGTTGCTACATCCAACTTTTCAGAATATTCCAGAATCCAAGAACTTTTTGCATCTCTAAAAAGTCCTCCAAAACCAACTTTTTCCAAACTTTCCTTGGAACATCCATCAGCATGCGTAGAAGGTGGCAACCATTATAGAAGTAACACTATAAATATTATAAGTTTCAAATCCAAAGAAAGACAACCGGGACAAAAAAAATATAGCTAATAACAAGTAATATGATAAATTCCATACATCAATTAAAGTTTTGAAATCGTGTTATTATAAAAAAATATCTATCAAAAGAATTTGAAGGAGATTATAGTTTGGCCCACCTCAATTAAAAATCCTAATTCCGAATCCTAATGAGGTTGCCTCCGCGGTTAACAAATGAAATTAATCCAAATACTTAAAATCATTGGGTACATTAATAGTGATCAACGATATTTCTTTATGTCTCCGCCACTATTTCTTAAAATCATTGGGTACATTCATTAGGTAGTGATCAACAATATTTCTTTATATTCCCACCACTATTACTGTTACAATTACATTATCACCCTCACCACAACCATCACTGCAATCACTATCATCTCCTTCATAACCACCACACGATCATTACAATCATCAAATCACCACCACCATTACTAATGTCATAAAACCATTGCGATATTTTTGTTATAATTTAATTTACTAATCATTAATATCTTAGGGCAAATATGTGTTTTTTGAATAATACTATACGTATCAATTGATATATCAATTAATATATTAACAAATGATGTGATATCATTTTAGAGATTTTAAATCTTTATAATTTATATAAGAAATGAGAACATAATTTTAAAATGATAATGTCATAAAATATGTTAATACATTAATTGATATATTAATAAATGCGTGTAGCATCATTAATATTTTTATATGTATATAATTATGAACTGACCACCCGACAGGGCCAAAGAAGAGTTGTTAGTAGTTATTACAGTGATTTGTTTAATTAAGTAAACTTAAAACAGTCGCAATGGTGAATCAAACTACTCTGCGCTTAATCTAACACAAACAAACAAACTTCGTTCCAACAAATTGACCTCTCCTGTTTCGAACCAATAAAATTCCAACACGTATTAATCCATTGGTTCCAATCGACAGGTGTCATCAAAATACAGCTCTAGCCAGCCGTCTTGGTATCCAATGAGCAATGAAAACCGCGTTTGGAGGCCAGTTTTTCAAGCTTGAGTGCACATCACATCATTTTCAACTGCTCTCTCTCTCTCTCTCTCATTTCAACTCTGATGAAACGCCAAAACTATAGAGAAAACAATGCACCACCCCATGAGAACGAAGACCACCTAGCTAACGCCTCACTCTTTCTCTCTCTTACTTAGTTTCTATCAATCATTCTCATTCTCTCTCTCTCTAAACTGGCAATGGTGGTCTTGGTGACCCCTCATTTCAATATCTGAGACAGCAATTAATGAAGTAAATCAACAAGAATTGAGAGAGAGAGAGAGAGAGAGAATGTTTAGGTTACAGAGGCCGAACAGGTCTTCCAAATCAGGAGAGAGAATTGACTTCAAGTTCTCCAATTTCCAAGCCATTCAGGTACATCTTGGACTTGGATTTTCCTTTCCTTTTGGTCTTCAATTGATTGATTGATAATTCTTTGATGTATAATGATTTTCATTTCTATGATTTTCCCACTTTTGAATTGTAATGATCCTCGATGTTGTCAACAATGTAGCTTCGGATTGATCACCACTCTTCTATGCTTTAGCTGGAATGGAATTGTGCCATTCCAATTCCATTCCATCTTTATGTTCCATTCTCATGTTTGATTGGTTTACATAGATACAAAATGTATTAGCAATGGAATCAATCCATTCCGTTTCTATTTCATTCCAATTAACCAAACAATACCAACTGTTGGCCTATTTTGGGAAGTAGGGGCTTTTTTTGAAAAAAAAAAAAAATGCAAAAAAGTAGAGAGCCAATGTGACACAAATAAGCTAATAAACCAATAAACTGTCTTTTTAACTAGTTGCCATTGTTCGCTTCCTTTGCATTTTTGTGGTGGCCCGAAACAATTCTCATCTTTCTTTTTCAAAATCTTACTAGTTATTTTTCAAGGTACAGTTTGGTCCCCATTAGAGAAGGGTCTGAGTGGTTTGGAAGGGGTAGATGCCATACATACCTAACTTTTGGCCATATGTGCATATAGTGGCTGCTCTCAAGTTTGAATCCACAACATAGGCTGAGTTTTAACCCCTGAACCGGTGGCCTCCTCGTATTATGCATTTGGATAGAAATTAACGGTCACACATCCGTCTTGTGTAAAAATCAATCTTACAATCAGTCAGCTCTATCACATACTTGTACAATATGTCTTTGATGCACTGTAGTTTCTTTGAATTTATTCTTGATTGTTGCCTGTATGCTGCAAACACACATAAATTTGGTGAACAATCTACTATTCAATTTCAATAAAGAGGATTATCTCGCTTTGTTTTGAGCAAATTTCCCTTTCAGAAACTCAAAGAGAGTAAGAAAAATCTGTTGATCAGATCTATTAAATCTTAGTCCAAATCTTATAAATTAAACCACATAGAATATACAGGAATTTTTTGGGTTATGTGTTCTCTCTAGAAGGGACAAAGGACACCCTTACTGCAAAATTATGAATATGTTTTGGGTTATGTTTTATTTGTTGCTAATGTAAATTTCTGACAGTATCCATGGGGAGAGAGTAAATAGAAATGATGGCAATATGATTCAGTAAAAAATTTGCAAAATTATGGTACATTTGTGAGTTTTTGTATGGTGTGTGTGTGTGTTGTAATTCTAATCTTTTTGGTACCACAGTCACTGGGGTTGTAAACATTTTAAAATTATTGATGATAGTTTACATGAAACAGTCGTAGTCCTGGATTAGCGTCGAATTTTGTGTTAAATTGAGGTCCAAGTCTACATCTGATGAATCTATCTTCTCCTCCAAATTGTTGTATAGAAGTCTATTCAATAATGTATTTTCATTTAGTGATTTTGATTCCCAGTGATATGCGGCTCAGTGGTCACGTAATGTTTGCATTGGCAATAGGTACCAAAAGGATGGGACAAGCTTTTTGTGTCTGTTATCTCCTTAGAAACAGGAAAGACAATTGCAAAATCAACGAAAGCAGCTGTGCGAAATGGTAATTGTCAATGGACAGAGACTTTGTCAGAATCTATATGGCTTTCGCAAGATGATTCTATAAAAGCCCTTGAAGAGTGTCTCTTCAAGTTTGTTGTTGCCATGGTATGATGCCTATTTGTCTTTAATTCCTCATAATCATTGTTATCATCGTTATCTTGATATTATCATCAACTCTGTGTAGTCAAGCATTGGAAGCTGTCCATTTTTCCTTACAAGAAATAAAATGCTTGCGATGACTTATAGATCATATCCAACGACTTGCTTATTTGTTACAGGGATCAGCAAGATCTGGCATCCTTGGAGAGGCTACTGTCAACATGGCTAATTATATGTCTTCGAAGGCTTCTGTTCCAGCTATGTTGCCCCTAAAGAAATGCAATTATGGTTCGATTTTACAAGTGCGTCATATACTAATACTTGTTTGGTCCGAGTTCCCTTGTTTGTTTGTTTATAACTGCATCTCTCAACAGCCTTTCTTACTTGTTTTGCTGTAAAATTAGAACATGAAAAGCTTCTCACTTTGGTGGCGATGTGGACTTAAGTTATGACATTAGCTATTTTATTGTATTAGTTATGTCATTTAATGGTAAAAATTATGAATGAGTGAATTTATAGTGTGC
This sequence comes from Camellia granthamiana, assembly GCA_036172215.1. NCBI lineage: Eukaryota > Viridiplantae > Streptophyta > Magnoliopsida > Ericales > Theaceae > Camellia > Camellia granthamiana. The sequence goes on along the minus strand of CM069905.1, from coordinate 23,727,523 downwards.
ACCCCTAAGGTGAAAATTACGAACTATTGTCGTTATGCTATGAATATGATAATTATGGATAAACAGTGTGGTGTAAATGTTACGAACTATTTTGATGAGAAAAGTTATGATATGTTGTGATTTATGTTATGGAATTTTGTGAAAAAGTTACGAAGGGCATATCATATTGCAACCAGCGATGGGGGATTATGTCTTATCAGCTAGCTATCTTTATTTAGATAACAAGTAAATCTTGAGTTTTCTTTTCATTATCTTTTAAGTTCTGTTGAAATTTTTATTGTTCTAGTAGTGATTCGACTATTACTACAAATTGTTTCAGTAGTGATTATCCATGTCTTTGCTCCTCAATCCACATCTAATGTGCCTTTTCTTGTTTAGTTTGTCCATTGATGCTTATGCTTTTGCCAATTTTGGAGCTACCAAGTGAAAAGTCATTTGATCCATTTTGTTTGTCCACCGATTTTCAGGTTAAAATTCAATGCCTAACACCAAGAACAAAACTGAGGTTGTACTCTATGGTGCAATTCCATTGCTCTTATTTTAAGGTTTTTTTCATGCTTTTATTTTATTTTTAGTTATGAAGATTTGGTGCACACCTTTACCAGGGATGAAGAATCGAAAGACTCGAGTTCTCAAATGGAAGAACAGAACGGAGATCATCACGACATGGAGCTTAAGTCAAATGGGTCTGATGATTCATTTGCTAGGAATGATAGATCTCTCTCAAGTAAAGATTTGGGCTCCACTTCACATCCAGCAGAACTTCAGAGCAGGGTGTGTTTACTTCTTTTACTCGTTATTGACAATCTCCTAGTTTATTTCATTTTTGAGAATGTTAAAAAATATTTCCTTTGCTCATTTATGTTTTCACCATAAGTTTGTGTTTGTGCGTGTGCATATTATCAAATAATGGGAACTTGATACTAACATCCCAAAATCTTGAAATGCATATTGTGAATTTATTGTTTGGAACATTGGGATATATATAATGTTGTGTGTTCATGGCATAAAAAATAAAAATAAAATTAAAAACAGAAAAATATGACATATTAACTATCAAATGGAATTAAATAGGTCGCCTACATGAAGCTGGAATCACTAGTAATCGCGGGTCAGCCATATGGCAGAAAAGAAAAAGAGAAATAAAGTTGGCAAAATTGTATCATGAGACACATTTTTTGAGCAATGAAGTATCCACCATTGTTTTAGGAATTTCTAGTGATGGTGAAAACTTGTTTTTACAAACAATGTTTCCGCAAGTGATTTTGCGGAGTGCTTTCCCTATATTGCATAGCTGGTTGTTCGTGTTACCACAACATGTTAAGATTTGTTTTCCAACTGCATAACTAACATTACCTCTTCACCTCCCTACAGGAAACAATCTCAGCATCTGGTTCACATCACAGCATTGACTCAGCAGAGGGCTCCATAGGGCAGGACATTTTCTCCCCGAGAAATGATTTAAATGGTGACAAATACAACCCGGTTGGAAGACAACACTCAAGCAGTTCCGTAAATAGTTCTCCACACGGCAATTATCCTGTTGAAGATCCTTCTCAGTCAAATCACTCATCCTTTAACTCAAGGGTTACACATTCAAGGAATAATTCTGACAATCATTCTCAGAATTATCCTGTTGCATCACCATCTCTGATGAATGCTGGTTCTTCAAAAAACCTTCTGGAAGCTGCAGAAGATACAATTGAAGAGCTTCGTGTGGAAGCCAAAATGTGGGAGAGAAATGCAAGAAAGCTAATGCTTGATTTGGATATATTGAGAAAGGACTTCTATGATCAGTCAAAAAGACAAGCAAATCTAGATATGGAGCTTTCGGCTGCTTACACAGAACGTGATTGCTTCAAGAGAGAAGTTGAGCAAATGAAGCTAATGTTGGAGGAATCAATGTTGAAACAAATGGCGAGAGAGGATTCAACGTTTCAATCTGACGGTGCAATCCATATTCGAAAGGAACTGGAAAATGAGATAAAGTTTCAGCAAGAATCTAATGATGATTTGGCTATGCAGTTGAAGAGGAGTCAAGAATCAAATATTGAGCTTGTTACTGTTCTCCAAGAACTAGAAGAGACCATAGAAGAGCAGAGAGTTGAGATCGAGAATCTCTCAGCTCTGCAATTGAAATTCAATGATATGGAAAAATCTATCGAAGAAAAGTTGGAAGAAAACAGGAGTTTATTACTGCAGCTTCAACAGCTCGAGGAATCAGAGAACAAATTGCAAGACAATATGAGATTGCTTGAACAAGCCTTGGAGGACAAAAGAAATGAGACAGAGAATGATTCTAGTCTGAATAGCCATGCTCTTCTGGATATTGAGACAGAATATAAATGTAAATTATCTGCCAAAGAAAATGAAATAGCCAGTTTGGAAGAAAAATTATCTGAATCTCTCATGAATAGACAATCAGATGAATCGGATCTGATCCGTGAAATTGAAGCCTTGAAAGAGAAATTGCAAGAGCTAGAAAGTGATTGCAGTGAGCTCACCAATGAAAACTTGGACCTTTTATTCAAGCTTAAGGACTCCAAGAACAATTGCATGTCAGGATGCCCATCATTTGACAGTTCATCTGGTGAGCTTCCACCTAAATCGTTTTCAGAAACTGAGGTGAGAAAACTTGAATCTGAAATTCAGGATCTGCAAGAGGAGCTGAAGAAGACAGTGATCGAGAAGGATCAGCTAGCTGCTATTGAAACGTCTAATTCTAAAGTGTACCCCGATTTAGTTGAACAGCTTCAGATGGCCTTTTATCATGTAAAGAAGCCATGGTATAATGTTTTGCCTCATGTAAATAACGACTTTGAATCTAATCTAATTTCCACAGATGTGACTTCTCCAAAACAGTGGGCTGACTCTATCTTGAATTCTTTCATTGGGCTGAACAACTTATTGGAAGCAAGGATTGTTCAGTGTGAAGAAGTTCTTCAACATGGCGAACTTGAGATCAAAGAGAGGAATGATGATGTTGCAGAAGCTCAAAAGAAGGTGGAAGATTATATTTCGAAAGAAAATAACCTTTGTCATTCCATTCAAGAACTTGAGAGTTTGAACGTAGATCTTGAAGCTAATCTTACATGTTTAGAAAAGGAATTGAATGAACAAAGATCTGAGATGGAGAAGCTTGAGGCTAGTTTGTTCTCAAGGGAAGAGGAGATTGGTTTTCTCAGACAGTGTCAAGGGGAATTAGAAGCTCAGAATTCTGATCTTGAAAAGGAAAAAACCCAACTGGAGGAAAACGTGGCAATCGTGCTGAAGGAAAGCAACATCACCTCCAAATGCTTGGATGATCTACGAAACGATTTAATGAAGCTCAACAACAGTGTGGAGTCCCATGTTTCGGCTAACAAGATCGTTGAAAGGAAATGTTCAGAGCTAGAAAGCCAAAAACAGGAATTAGAGCTCCACTTATCAGATCTGGAAAAAGAAAACGTGCAGTTATTAGAACGCATATCTGGATTGGAAGATCAACTGAGGTATATGACAGATGAGAGGGAATCCTATCGATTGGAAATAGAGAACTCCAAATCTGTTGCTTTGAGTCTCCAAGTTGAGATCAGAAGATTGGAAATTGAGATGGAGACAGAAAAACTGAATCTCATACAAAAATTACATGATATGCAAAATCAAAGGTCAGAAGCCCAAGAGGAGTGTGAAAATCTGAGAATAGCGTATCAGAAATTGCAAGTTTCTGCTGAGAGCCTCATTGAAGAATGCAATACTCTTCAGAAAGCAGACGAGCAATTGAGGAGGCAAAAAATGGAGTTGCATGAGCTTTGTACACACTTGGAGACTGAATTGAGAGAATCACAGCAAAATTCTTCTGATTACTCTAAAAGGGTTGAAGCCTTAGAAGCAAATCTTTCTGCAATGCTTGAAGATTTTACCTTGAAAGAGAAGAGCTTGAGTTCAGAAATAGATGTTCTTCTTAAGGAAAACAGGAATCTGAAGGAGAAACTTGAACTTGGAGAAAGCATGTTGAATCAGATGTGGATGGAGAAGACAGCTGAAATTGAGAACCTTCAAAGGGAGATAGAACAGCTCACCAAGAAAATTTCTGCCACTTGTGATGAAAGAGAGAAAATAGCTTCTGAAGCTGTACATTTACGTGCTAGTAAAGCTAAGTTGGAATCTGATCTTCAAGAAGTCCAATCTAAAGTTAAATTGATTGAGAATGAGCTTGATACTGTCAGAACAGAATCTGAATTGAAGGTACAAAATTTGATGGTCGAGATTTCCGCTTCTAGACAAAACCACGAGTTAATAGTGGCAGATCATGGAAAAGTGTTGAAGTTGTTGAGGAGTTACAGGTCGAGTGAAGAGAAACTGAAGACGGCTCTGAATGATCTTGAACTAAAGCATACTGTTTCGGAATATGAACGACAACAACTCATTGAAGAAACTGCTAATTTGAAGTTTCAGTTGCATAAGGTAGCAAATCTTCAGGATGAAATTTTGGCTTTAAAGAGTGAGCTTGATGCATATAAGTTTGAAAAGGAAAAACTGAAAGCTTCCCTGCATTCAGTTTCTGGAGATTGTGAAGAATTGAAGGCTGAGAAAGTTGCATTTCTTCAGAAAATTTCCAGCTTGCAGACAGTCGTGTCTGATTTTGAAGAATGCAAACAGAAGAAACTTGCTTTAGAAGAAAAACTTCTGCAGATGGAGGGTGATATATCAGCAAGCAAGGCATTGTGTGCTCAGGAGGCTGAGCTGAAAAATGAGCTCGTCCAAATCACTAAAGGAAACAAGCAATTTCAGTGGAAAATACAACAACTCGAGGAGGAGAAGGGTGAATGCCTGAAGAAAGCTCAGGCCCTCGAGGAGCAGCTCAAATTAATGGAGGAGCAGAAAAAGGACCGAAGTCGTCCCAGGAGTAAAAAGGTCTGTGGCTTTCCTTTTTCTTTTTCCTTCTAGGATATTTTAGTTTATTTCCAGTTGAAAGTTGATATCAATGCTGTTGTGAATTCTTTAATTTTTGCTCTTTCATTTCAGGGTGATAACAAGTATGATTTTCATGATGGAAGTCCTCGTGCTAGTGGAGTAGATCATATAGCAAAAGTCCAGTTGCTTGAGAATGAGCTAGCTCAGGCTTTGGAGGCAAATAACAAATACAAAGTTCAGCTTCAGAGGTGGGTTGCAAATGAGTACATTCTATTTCGATACGTATAATTTAATTTTATATGCTTAGTATAGCTGCATGCTTGATCAATTAGGTTACGTAGACCTTCATTAAATATCAACAAACAGCCTTTCCAATTTCTATTTCATTTATGCACAAAATGCACTGATAATCTATAAGAAAGGTTGAGCCCCACCCTGGTTACTTTTTGTATTCTGAGCAACATGACTTTTTCACAACATATAAGTTTTTATTTTTTATTTTTTATTACCTTGTGTGAACCTATTCTAAATTTTACATCAATCAGAGCTTCAAAATCAATCCCATAAGGATATCTTCTGAATGGATTGATTGCAGAAGTCGAGTCGTTGAGTTGTAAACTATAAAAGATTAATTGGGGAATAGAAATACTATATATTGTAGAAAAATTTTTAAAAAATAAGAGAAACACCACTAAAAGCTCTCTTAAAATTGTGAGGCAATCAGTTTAGCACATCTATGGTACATAAAAATCAATTGTGAATGAATTACATTATTTGAAAAATGGTTGATATCAAGGATGTGAAAACATTTGTTTGCAGCATGCATTAATATAATTTAATTTGCTGATGGGACAAGACAACCCTATTTTACATATATTTTTTTCCACTGTATTGGCAACTAATCTGCTAATATTTTGCTGCAGGCTTTTGGCCGAGGGGAGAAACAATCATGCAGCTGCTCCCAGGAAATCAACAGCTGAAGGTGAGGTAGTAGCAAAAGAAAGATTTGAGCGCACAAAATCATCACTAGAGACAGAACTAAAAGACATTCGTGAGCGCTACTTTGACATGAGTCTTAAATATGCTGAAGTGGAGGCACAGAAAGAAGATCTCGTGATGAAGCTCAAGGCAGCTAGGAACGGAAAGAAGCGGTTGCCATGAATCCATGATCATTCCAAGTGAGTTTTTCCTTCTCTCAATCTCGTGTAACCTTACCCAAGAATCTTTTTGTCATACATCAAAATTTTCATTTCATTTTCTTGTTTGAGAGTAAATCATGGTAGGATGTGAGCAATAAATTAATAGGCAAATGGGAAGCCTACTTGTGTGTAACAGAAGTGATGTGACTGACAGAATATAATTATATAAGTCTGTGCCACGCCAAATAGCAACATGTCATTTCAGAAATAAAGAAGATTCAAATTTTATATTCTTCTCTTAGTTGTGGCTGAATATCCTATAAAGCTATCAGAAGTGGAACTTCCAGGTAGATTCGAATCCAAGTATAAATAATTCCGGTATTATAGTTTGTGGTAAAACTTTTGCACAAACTCAAATACAGTTCATCACTTATTTTGGAAGATAATTTTTCAGACATGTAGCAACATATTGGTAAAAATAGAAGAGAGTTGTAAAATATTGGCTTACCGTAATTTGGGTGAGACCATGTCTATATATAATCAATATAAGATACTAGGAAAAAGGAATTAAATAATTACATAATTAAACCCTAAAATTAAATTCGTAAATTAAATATACAATATTCCATATTTTAACACTTCTCCTCAAGCTGGATCAAAGATGTCAACCAACCCCAGCTTGCCAATGGAAGATCGAAGTAGGGATGGTCCTACAGATTTGGTGAAGATGTCGGCAGTCTGATCAGAGGATGGAACAAATGAAGGACACACAATGCCAGCTCGAACCTTTTTCCAGATAAAATGAATATCAACCTCAATATGCTTAGTACACTCATGAAGCACAGAGTCAGAGGCACGTAAGATGGCAGACTTATTGTCACAAAATAGCTTGGAGGAATTATTCTCCTCAAAGCCTAACTCAGTAAGAATGGACCGAAGCCATAGTAACTCACATGTCCCATGAGCCATGGCGCGGTATTCAGCTTCAGCAAATGATCGAGAAACAACCGCTTGTTTTTTGTTTTTCCATGATAGAAGATGGGTACCAAGGAAGGTGTATACCCCAAAAGTGGAACGTCTATCAGTCAATGAACCTGTATAGTCTGCATCAGTACAACAGGACAATCTTGTCTGAATCCCACCATTGAAGAATAAACCCAAACCTAGACATGACTTGAGATATCTCAAGATGTGGTGAACAACATCAGGGTGAGCAGTACGAGGCGAATGTATAAACTGACTACTACACTTACAGCAAATGTCAAATATGGTCGTGTATTAGTCAAATAGATCAAACGTCCTACCAATCTTTGGTAGCGAGTTGGATCAGAAAGCAACTCACCAGACTTAGTTGAAAATTTCAAATTCGGATCCATAGGAGTAGATGCAGGCTTGCACCCCATCATACCGGTGTCCCGAAGAAGATCCAAAGTATACTTCCGTTGGGACAATGATATCCCACTACGAGAACGAGCTACTTCAATCCCCAAGAAATATTTGAGGGGACCCAAGTCCTTGATGTCAAAAACTCGACTAAGCTCATGTTTTACCTTAGCAATACCAATGGTGTCATCTCCTGTAAGGATGATATCATCCAAATAGACCAACAAAATAATACATCGACTAGTGGGCTGACGACGAATGAAATATGTATGGTCGGAGTGACACTGAGTAAAATTCATGGATAGGATAATAGAGCTGAAACGATGGAACCATGCATGAGGAGATTGCTTCAAGCCATAGAGAGACTTACGTAGACGACAGACCTTGCCAACATACTCCTCCTCAGCCCCGAAACTCGGGTGGAGGATCCATGTAAATCGTCTCAAGTAAGTCCCCATGTAGAAAAGCATTTTTGACATCAAGTTGATGAAGGTGCCAAGAAGAAGAGGCTGCCAAGGAAATAAGTAAACGAACAGTGGTCAATTTAGCAACCGGTTGCAAACGTAGCCCCAAAGTCCTTACCAGGAACTTGTGTAAAGCCCTTAGCAATAAGACGAGCCTTATAGCGGTCCACTATACCATCAGCCAAGTATTTGACAGTAAAAACCCACTTGCACCCAACAGTCGTCTCACAAGAAGGTAAAGAGACAAGATCCCAAGTGTGATTATGCTCCCAAAGTAGCCATTTCAGTTGTAGAGCGGCAATCCATTGGGGATTCTGGAGAGCCTCAGACACAGACCGCGTGATAGAGACCGACTCAAGTTGGCTAAGAAAAGATCGACGAGAAGCTGAAAGGGCATCATAACATAAAAATTGGGAAATAGGGTGATTAGTACTACTAAACCAACCAAACCGATTAGGGGGACGGTGTTCATAGGTTGGATACCAGGAAGGAGCTGGGGAGGGGGGAGGGAATAGTAGAGGGTGTACCTTCGCCTGAGGGCGAAGAAGATGCTGGAGGGGGCGGAGCACGAGGGCGACGAGAGTATGTCTGTAATGGTGGAGGACTAGCAGGTGCAGATCCATGCGATGAGGAAGAAGCAAAGAAATCCTGATAGGAACAGGGCAAGCACTCAGTGACATAGCAGGAGGCGGTGCACACGAGGCGAAATCCTGAAACACAGGGTTAGAACAAAAAAATGGCATATCTTCGCAAAATGTGACATCCATAGAATGATAAAAACGATGAGACAACGGATCATAGCACCTATAGCCTTTAGAGAGAGCGGAAATAGCCCAAGAAGATGCATTTAAGAGACTTGTTATCTAACTTGGTCCGAGTTGGACTACGATCCTGAATAAAACAAGTACAACCAAACACACGAGGCACAAGAGGAAATAACACGGTATTTGGTCGAAGTAATTGAAAATGGGCCAACCCGTGAAGAATCCGGCTAGGTGTTCGATTAATGAGGTAAACAGCAATAAGCACAGCAATATGCCAGTAGGACTTAGGGACATTCATCCCACAAAGAAGACACCGGACAATAGACATAATATGATGGTTTTTACGTTCAGCAATCCCATTTTGTTCAGGAGTGTAAGTACAAGTGAGTTGCTGTAAAATTCCCTGTTGATTAAGTTGGGAGCGAAATGCATCAGAGATGTACTTCCCCCCATTATCAGAACGAACATTGCGTACAGCGGTGTGGAATTGGGTTTTGACCATTTGGAGAAATTGAATAAAAAGTGGAAGCACATCAGACTTCTTTTTAAGCAAATAAACCCAAGTATACCGAGAATGGTCATCTATGAAGGTTACATAATAACGATGCCCAGAAAAAGCCAAAAGAGGAGAAAAACCCCAGATATCAGAGTGAATAAGGTCAAACATACAAGAGGCACGATACATGTGAGGAATATAAGTATGAGTATGTTTAGAAAGTTCACAAACAACACAATAAAACTGATGATCCTTACAAGCTTTATTAAGTGACGGAAAAAGTAAACATAAATAATTAAAGTTTGCATGTCCTAAACGAGCATGCCATAAGGCTAAAGTTTGAAAAGAAAACACATAGGAAGACGACTCAGGTAACACAGTTGCCTACAGGCCAGAAGTGGTAGGATGAGAAGGTGGTGGGTCCCCGAAGTAGTATAGCCCATCACGTTCAAACCCCCTGCCAAAAATCTTCTTCGAAGTCAGGTCCTGTAATAAGCAATGAGTAGGTAAGAAAATAATAGCACAATGAAGGTTTTTAGCAAGGCGACTCACAGAGAGAAGATTATAAGCAAAATGGGGCATATGTAAGACAGAAGTAAGTGTAATATCAAACGACAAGGACACATCACCCTTATGTTGGACATGTGAAATAGATCCATCAGCAAGACATACAGTCTGAGCAGTAGTAGAGACATGAGAGGATAAACAAGAAAACTCACCGGTCATATGATTATTGGCCCTAGAATCCAATACCCAAGTAGGTGTAGTGCGAACATAAAAGGCTGGAGGAGTACCTGTAGCGAGTGTAGCAGGTGCAGGAACACTTGGAGACATGGTAGTGAATGAACCAAGTTGCTCTTGAAGGTGACCAATTTGAGATTGAAGCTGATGAAGATCAATAGGATGAGTCGGCTGAGGAGTACTAGAGGTTTCTGCAATAATAGCAGTATGGGAAGAGCCTGAAGGGCGTGCTCTTGCAAAGCGTTGCTTCAACTTAGGATGAAGCTTGAAGCACTGTGCTTGGACATGACCAGTTGCACTACAATGGTGACAAATAACCTTGCTACTAGAAGCACGAGAACTAAACTTGGCAGCAAGAGCCATCTGATTTGAAATGAAAGATGAGGCAGGAACAGAGGAAGGAAGGAGAGCCACGGTTGAATCAGTCGATGATGACGCTCGTCACTGTCAATAGTAGCAAAAGTCTCATATAAGGATGGCATAGGTGATGTGTGCAAAATCTGAATACGAAGAGACTCGAATTCAGGTTTTAGACCATCAGAAATTGATAAGTGTGCTGGCGAGCAAGATGAGCAGACACAATGGAAGCGGGAATAGCTGGAAAATCACTCAATGGCTCATACTGTGCTAACTCCTCCCAGCGAGATTGAAGATATCTAAAAAATTCAGCAACGTGAAAGCCCAAAGCTTCTTGAGAGGCATAAGAAATATCCTGATAGAGCTTGAAAATCCTAGCATCATCGTGGGCATGTGCGTACATCTGGGTAAGAGCACTCCACAACCGAGGAACTGTATCACAGTACATAAACATGTTGTAGATGCGTTCTTCCATAGAGTTGAACATCTAACCAAGTAAGGTGCAATTGTCAATATCCTATTGAACTCGCTTAGGATCATCAGTGGGAGGTTGTATCTCGGTTTCCAAAAGCCATCCAGATTTGCCTCTACCTCCAAGGTAGAGATGTGTAGATCGACTCCAAGTTGCAAAGTCGCGACCAGTGAGCAACACACTGGTAATCCGATGAACCGGAACATGGGAGGCTAAGGAAACATCTGAACGAGGCATAATGCTCTGAGTTTGTGTAACAAAGTCAAACATATTGAAACATCACAAAGCCGAAGTAGCGGCGTCACACAAAAGAGATGCTGCCGAACACACTAGTAGCCCAACACAATAGAAAATCAAACTAGAAAGTGCTTACCACATCAGCACATGAACCCTAGAAGGGGTAAAGAAAGAAGAACAACACCCAGGAGGGGAAGCCGCACTAGACCCAAGGCAGGGAAGGGTCTAGTCGGCACCTAAAGAAGTTGCGGTAGTGAGGAAAAGGGACTGCTGAGGGGTTGAGAAGGAAGAGGCAAACTTTTGGCTGGGTTGAGGGAAGAAGAAGGGTTGTCGGGTAGCTGGGTAGGTGGTTTAGGGCTGCAAGCAATAGAAGACAAGGGTGGTGGGTGGCTAGGGTTTTGGCTCTGATACCAAGAAGAGAGTTGTAAAATATTGGCTTACCCTGATTTGGGTGAGACCATGTCTATATATAATCAATATAAGATACAAGGAAAAATGAATTAAATAATTACATAATCAAACCCTAAAATTAAATTCCTAAATTAAATATACCATATTCCATATTCTAACAAAAATTGATAAACCAAAGAATGTCTCTGCTTAAAATGAAAGAGATAAAGGTACTTCATTATCCATGTTGGCATTGTAGGTTTTTAGCAAAAATGTCTCTCATGAAGTCAGGTCATCAGTCACTGCCAATACATTTTAATTTATCATTTTTGGGTAGGCTGAAAAAAAAAGGTGCCAGACCCTCCTCTCACTAAAGCATTGGGTAGGGAAAATATACGCAATCTTACCTTTATTTTTGGAGAGACTATTTGTGTAACTCAAACTTGTGCCACTCTAAAAAATACAAAGACAACCCAATAAGCCTTCCCCATGAATTGTATGTTAATTTGTAACAATACGGTCAAAATTTTTTGTAATTCCAATTGATTAGGTGTGTTATGTCGATTCTTTTGAGTAATATATCTGGAAATGCTTGTTGGTACATTACAAAATGAAAAAATTCTTTGGGCCAAATTCTATTCATTGGACAAGAAGAATCTATGTAAACCATTTCTCTATAACCCATTGAAAAAAAAAGAAAAAGAGAGAGAGAGAGAGAGAGCTAAGGATGGAACTCTTAACCACCAACTCTCTGTGAGAGTAGTGGTTTGCTTAATGGTTTGCTATGTGTCCTTTTCAGAACTGTAACTCATTAACCTTAACCACTATAGCACAAAATGCTCCATGTAACCCCTCTAGAGAGACAAAATCCCAAGCACAATATGCTTGGTAAACTTTGTACAAAAGTTTCAATCCACTAACTCTAGGTCTCTTCTGAAAGAAATCTGAATCATTAAAAGATGTAATAGTGTGATTCTACTGGATGAAAAAATGCAGATTATAGTTATTTGAAAAAGACAATCTATATACTTTAAAGCATAACTTAAAATAAATAGTTGGGATTGAAAAATAAGAAGTATTGAAGAGTGGCTTATTGATGCGAAAAGAAAAGAAAAATTGGAACCTTGGAAATCATTTAGCCTCAGCCTAGACATCTTGATGTTCTAAACTCATCTCTCACATTTTTGCAAGGTTTCTTCGGAATGTAGAGTTTGGAGCTGATTTCCCAACAAGTCATCCATGGAGCTGTTGGACCTTATACGATACCCCCCCATCAAATGGAGACTAAACTAGGCGTACTTTTTGTGTGCATGCATGTGTGCGTGAGTGAGAGGAAGGTAGGAGAACAAATTTCGAGGTGTATATTTGAAGTATAAGCAATGATTAGCATGCTATTACCATAATACACCATTACACACAAATTTCTAATTTTCTATACACAATCTGCATACAGAATAATGTGATAGTGGTATACTTGTAAATTATGTTATAATAATGGCCATTATGCTTTAAATAAAAGCATCACAATAAGTCACATCTATAATAATTTCGTACAATCTTTCTGTTCGTATAGTGTTACTGTGTGTTTTTTATCCTTGGATTGTAAAATGAGTTTTTGTCTAAATATGATATAGGATTCGCTTTACAAAACAAAAAATACCCTTTATTATTTTATTAAACTTTTTTAGGCTCAATTAAGCTTGAGTTATCAAAATGTCAAAGAGATTTTGGTTTCTTCTTGTTTGTTTATTTGACTAGATCAAATTTTAGGTTCAATGTGGATTATTTAAAAATTTTGGTTAATTTTACATTCTAATTTCTATATACTCAAACATCTTTCCGTATGCCAGTTTCTTTTTTTCCTTTCAGAAAAGACCAATTTGAATTCTAAGTTGTGTTGAAAACAAATTGTTTTATAGCGCTAAAATCATCATATGACCTACTACACAGAATTAGGAGCCATGATATTTATTTTTTTTAAGGTTCAAAAAGCGCAAGGGCTTGTCAATAAGACTTGTGTATACAAGGCTTACTTTTTTAGCAACTGGAAAGGTAAAGAAGTAAGTTAAGCTATTACCTTATGTCATAGAAAGTCGGTGCTAGTTCCGGTAGTGGTTTTACAATCTGACAGTATCTATTATGTGTCCAATCCCAACAATAGTTGCATCAAAAACTCAATACTTAAAAAAAAGAAGAAAAATCCATATACCACAACCCTAACAATAGTTGCATCAAAAACTCAATACTTAAAAAAAGACAAAAAGAAAAATCCATATACCTCAACGCTAAGTAGATAGTTCTGCTTCTGCAACCAAGCTGGCAATCCCAAAATCATGTAACTAAGCAATGAAGGAAGTATGAAAGCATTGTTGAGTAATTATTGGGTTAAGTTAAATCTAAATAAGAATGCTATGTATATATAAAGTGAAAATTATGGAAATCGAACTACTTTTGTTAACATAATAAGGCTTTGCGCAGATAGGCCTTTCTGTTTTGATTGTTTGGATGGAGGAGGTGCCTGCAGCCTTTTTTTTTTGCTTTTCTGGCTGCTTATGCTTTTAAGTTAGTTGCTTCGGGTATTCCACTATCTTTATTTGAAAATAAAATAAAATATATATCTAACATGGATTTTGTTAGGAGTGCTACTATTTGCCCATACTAAATTTCTTTGACCCCTTCCTTTTATATATACTTGAAGCAAAGATACATATTAATTACCTCTAAATGATAAGGGCTTTTCACCAGACCTAATGTCTTGGTTTTGAGTCTCATTCTTTATCATAGTCAACTTCTTGGTTTTGAGTCTTATTTTCTCTCTATCTGTCCATCTCCAACCCATCTTGGCCATTTTTGCTCCTTTATATGTTATCCTTACCACCCTCATCCTTTCTTGGCACCCTCAAATTACTCCCCATGCTTTCTTTGCCTGTTCCTAACCCCTCTTGCTCCTCTCTTACTGGCCCCCACCACTTCTTCTCTCTACTCTACAAATCTATGGCAGATAGAGAGAGAGAGAGAGAGAGAGAGAGAGAGAGAGAGAGAGAGAAAATGTGGTAACATGATATGAGGAAGGATGAGGGAATGAGTGGGGGCACGGACTGGAGGTGGCACCAGAGGGGTTGGAGAGGTAGAAAAGTGCTAGAAGTACTGGCATAATGTGTTGAAGTTAGTGGGTGCTGGAGGTGGAGAGTGGTGGGAGAGAGTGGGAAGATTGGAAAAGGGAACTAGTGGGTGGTGGTGCGAGAGGATGAGAAGTTGGGAAAGAAGGCCATTGGAGGAAAGGGTGTGATGCTATGAAGTATGGGTACTTCAAAAAACATGTTGTACCCGTACCGGGTACTTACCGACGTATGTGTCACAATCCAAACCCGCCTCTATAGGTTTAGCGTCACAACCGACTAGTAATCCTTGGATTACCAAAGGTCTTTGAACAGATTATCACGTAATAAGGGGTTGCGAAAGCAAATATAGAAACATACATAGTCCATACAGCTGTGTAGACATATATGAGATAGATAATTTAAAACCTTGTATATATATATATATACATATGATGTCATATACATCCATCCAACCTTGTCATTATACACAAAGTAGAACAAAAGAGCGGGTCACAAAACAACAAAAGTCCTAAGCTATGTCTTGGTTTACAAAACTTGACTATTGGACTCTTTTTGGAACTTCCTCGGGAGGCACAATGGTTGGCCAAAAAAACAGAGACTCCAGGTCATCAATTCTGAGCCTGATCATGCGCCTGGTCACCTACATACATAATATAAATAGTGAGCAAAAGCTCAGTGAATAATAATAGAGTAAAGATTAAATAATAATGTTCCGTTTCGGGTATCATATCAATCAGAGAGATAAGCATGGTTGTATAAAAAAAACAGAGTCATGTTCATATTCGTATTCAAATCATGTGTGGTACATCCATTAGCATTAACATATTACTTGGTCAAGCATGGCAAGTTCCATAATGAAACTTCTAGTATCGGGTAACATATCTCATACATGGGCCACGATGTTATTTCCCTCGGGCGAGGGCCACGGTATTCTTTCCCCCGGCGCGAAGGCCTCATGACCATAAGTCACAGTATTATGTCCCCTAGGCGAGGACCTCTACTAAGGATACCACAAATACATTTCAAAGATATGGATCATCATTCATGGAATCATAAAATGGCCTTTTATATCATTCAAAAACAGTTCATAATATATCATAATGTTCAGAAAGTATTTCATATCAAACATACCTTTACTAAGTTATTATTCACAGATAGTTGCACAGATAGCTTGATAGCAACCAATGTATCAACAGTTCACGGCGTGTGACCTACACAAACATAATAGATACACATACTGAAACACACGCTCAGATTGTACTTAACTTATTTCATTTTGTTCTTCGTGTGTTTCTACATCTTGTCCTCATTATTGTGTCTTAATCTTGGCCTAGGAATGCCTAAGATGCAATGAGGATGACAAAACATGTTGTTCAACACTTGGTTAAATTTGCTGAAAATAGGGTCCTCGCTCAAGCACAGCTTCCTTTGCTCGAATGGAGGTCTAAATATAAGTAGTCGCTCGAGCCCAACTTCTTTCGCTGGAGCGGTTTGTAAACTCTGTAAAAGTACTGGTTATGTGATTTTTTTGCTCGACGCACGCTCGACGGTCGCTTGAGCGCGAGGCTAAGGTCTTCGCTTGAGCGCAACTATTGTCGCTCGAGTGGTCTGCAAAATGTGTAAACTAGGAGCATGCATTTTATGCTCGAGCCAATTTTTGGTTACTCGAGCGGAGGTGCAAAACAACGAGTGGTCGCTCGAGTGCAGGATCCGTCGCTAGAGCAGATGAGCAAAATTCTGGGATTTTCAGATTTGCTCCTAAGCTCAAAACTCCAATTCAAAGCTGCAAATCATGATCTTTTGGGCCAAAAACTTAAGGAAAATTGTATAAACTTGGCAAACTTCATGAATTCAAAATCATTTCGCAAAATCAATGCCTAAAAGCTTGCCAATTGTGTGAAATCAAACTCAAAACTTGAAAGTACAACATATATGCAATGGATTGAGTTCAAAGCTTCCAAATAATAATCAAATAAGGTCAATTGATGGAAAACATGATAAACTCTCAAACCTAAGGTAAAATTGGCACATGTATGTGAGAATTACTTGAAATTCAAACTAAAAAATGTGATGAAAGTGCATGCATGCATGAATGGCTCAATTCTCTTCATTCTAGCTTAATTCTTCCATTACTCAACTTATTTCTCTTGAATTCATGGTCTAGACATCATAATTCATAAGCCAAGGGTTGAATCCTTACCTCAACTTCTCAATTAAGCTTCAATTAAGCTCTAGATGGTGAATTCACTAAGGTTCCAAGCCAATTCCCTTGAATTCTCTAGCAATTCCTTTATTTGAACTCAATTATCTCCCTTCTCTCTCTCACACGGTTTTGAGCTCAAGGATGAGGGGATGTGAGTGTGTAATTTGAGTGTCTAAAGTCATAGTAGCCTTATATAGGCTTAGTTAATGAGACTTAATCAAGCATGGCTTAAGTTAATCAAATGGGCATTAATTAATTTTAATTAATTCGTTCTGAATCGAATTTCAATTAAATCTACCATAAAATTCTAAAAATCCCAAATAACACATAAATCAAGTCAATTTCATGATTGGATGTTGATAAGGCCTTCAATTCACAAAACAAAACAGAAACACAAACAGATCTTTCTACGATAGACAGATAGAAATACAAATAATGCAACACACATGCAATTAATTCAGAACTTCATCTTAATTACTTATTAGGCATCTTAATCGTGGTTTAGCAGTTAATCATAGGTTAGGGTTGTTACAGTCTTCCCCCTTAAAGAGTTTGGTCCTCCAAACTCAAATTAGCTTCGTTTTGGAAGAATATTAGATCCAGAGGGAATAAATCAGGATATCTCTTCATCATATCTTCTTCAGTCTCCCAAGTTGCATAAGTCCCTCCATGGTTTTGCCAATTAACTTTCACTAATGGTATTTCTTTATTTCTCAATCTTTTGATTCTGCGATTCACAATCTGAATTGGCCTCTCTTCGTATGTATAATCATCTTTCAGAAGCATATGGGTCAGCTCAATCACATGGAGTGGATCTCGCAAATATTCCCGAAGCATCGAAACATGAAAAACATTATGCATATATTCCCTAACCGGTGGTAAGGCTACCTAATATGTCACTGGGTTGATTTTCTCAAGGATCTCATATGGCCCAACATATCTCAGTGCTAGCTTGCCCTTTACACCAAACCGCGTTTGACCTTTCATTGGAGTCACTTTAATAAACACATGATCCCCAACTTCGTATTCTCGATCTCTTCTTCGGACATCCGTGTAATTCTTTTGGCGACTTTGTGCAGTTTTCAATCTTTGTTGAATCAATTTCACGTTTTATGTCGTTTCTTGCACAAGTTCCAGTCTCAACAAGGGTCTGTCACCTACCTCGGCCCAACAAATCGGAGAACGTCATTTTCTACCATACAAAGCTTCATACAGAGCCATACCGATACTCGAATGATAACTGTTGTTATACACAAACTCGACCAATAGTAAGTAGGTCTCTCAATTGCCTTGGAAGTCCAACACACATCTGTAACATGTCTTCCAAAGTTTGATTGGTTCGTTCAGGTTGGCTGTCTGTCTGTGGGTGGTAGGCACTACTCAGTCGCAGTTCAGTTCCCAAAGCCTATTGTAAACTCTGCCAGAATCTTGAAGTGAACTTCGAATCTCTGTCAGATGCAATAGATACTGGCACACCGTGTAATCTCACAATCTCATTCACATAAATGTTAGTTAACTTGTCCATATTATAAAAAGTTTTGACATGTAAGAAATGTGCGAATTTAGTCAAGCGGTCAACGATTACCCAAATAGAATCCATATCTCGAGAAGAGTGAGGCAATCCCACAACGAAGTTCATGGTAATGTGCTCCCATTTCCATTCCGCAATTGGAAGCGACTGAAACAATCTAGCGGGTCGTTGATGTTCGGCTTTAACTTGTTGGCAATGCAAACATCTAGCTACAAAATCAGCGATGCTTTTCTTCATTCCAGTCCACCAGAAATTTTCTTTTAAGCCATGGTACATCTTTGTGTTCCCCGGATGCATAACAAATTTAGAGTTGTGAGCTTTAGTCATAAGACATTTTCTCAAATTTAGACAGTCCGGCACACAAAGTCGATTTTGAAACTTAAACACATTGTTCTCAAACACAAATCCTGGCCTTGGTTTTGAGTCAATCTCATCAACAATTTTCGTCAAGAACTCATTTTCAAGTTGTTTCTTTCTAATTTCTTCTATGATTGTAAGCTGAGCAGAAATAGCAGCTAAGACTCTACCTTGTTCATGCAACACAATTTCGATTCCATCTCTTTTCAAGTCACATAACAGTTCTTTCTAACCGATGAGCAAACATGACAAATTGGCAATGGATTTTCGGCTCAAAGCATCCACAACTGTATTGGCTTTCCCGGGATAATATAGAATTTGTAAATCATAGTCCTTTATCAATTCCAGCCATCTTCTCTGTCTCATATTCAGTTCTTTTTAGGTAAAGAAATATTTTGAGCTTTTATGATCAGTGTACACCTCACAAGTCACTCCATACAGATAATGGCACCAAATCTTTAATGCAAAAACCACAACTGCTAATTGAAGGTCATGAGTCGGGTAATTTTTTTCATGTGGTCGAAGTTAACGAGAAGCATAAGCAATTACCTTACCGTTCTGCATTAGCACACACCCCAGACCCTTGTATGAGGCATCATTATAAATCTGAAACCCGTCGGTTCTGTCGGGCAATGTCAGAATTGGTGCAGTCACCAGTCTAGTTTTTAGTTCTTGGAAGGCTAATTCTCGCTGATCAGTCCAATCAAATGGTACATTTTTCTGGGTCAACTGTGTCAATGGCATGGCAAGCTTAGAAAAGTCTCTCACAAATCTGCGGTAATAACCAGCAAGCCCCAGAAATTTTTTGATTTCTAACACATTGGTCGGTCTACGCCAGTCTACAATGGCTTCAATTTTTTGTGGGTCTACTGATATGCCGTCTTTGTTGATTACATGTCTTAGAAATGCTACACTGTCAAGCCAAAATTCACATTTGGAAAGTTTTGCATACAACTTTTTCTCTCTCAGGATCTGTAAGGCAGTTCTTAGATGATTTTCATGTTCTTCCCTGCTTTTGGAGTAAATTAGTATATCATTAATAAATACAACGATAAATTCATCAAGAAATTGTTTGAAAACCCTATTCATTAGGTCCATAAATGCCGCAGGTGCATTAGTTACCCCAAATGACATTACTAAAAACTCGTAGTGCTCATATCCAGTTCTGAATGTAGTTTTCTCTATGTCTTATGCTTTAACTTTTAGATTGTGATACCCGGATACAAGGTCTATTTTGGAAAACACTTGTGCCCCCTAAAGTTGGTCAAATAGATCATCTATTCGGAGTAATGGATACTTGTTCTTGACAGTCACTTTGTTCAACTCCCGATAGTCTATACACAGCCTTAAAGATCCGTCTTTCTTCTTAACAAATAGGACTGGAGCACCCTAAGGTGAAGTGCTCGGGCGAATAAACTTATTGTCTTACAATTTATGAAGTTGAGTTTTCAATTATTTCAATTCAGAAGTTGACATTCTGTATGGAGTTTTGGAAATTGGTTATGTTCCAGGTAGTACATCAATGGTGAATTCAATCTCTCTATCAATTAAGTCCCCAGGTAACTCATTCGAAAACATATCGGGAAATTCACAAACAATAAGAATAGTTTCCACACTAGAACTATCAGAAGTCTCAATCAAAACATAACACATATAACCTTTACACCCCTTCCTAAGCAGTTTAACAACTTTCATGGCAGAAATCAAATATGGGGGAAGAACTACCCCATTCCCAACAAACACAAATTCAGGTAAACCAGGTGGACGAAACACAACAGATTTATTCATATAGTCAATAGTTGCACAGTATTTCGTTAACCAGTCCATATCCAATATGTAGTCAAAATGATCAATTCCAAACGGCAATAAATTAATATACAACGTCACATTACCGATCACAATATCATATGCTGGATAAACATATGCACATATAAATAGAACCCCCAGATGGCGTAGATACAGACAATAAATAGTTCATGCGTTCTAAAGGTCTAGTTAATTTCCGAGAAAATGCATGCAACACAAACGAATGTATAGAACCAGAATCTATCAAGACATACACATTTTGAGCACAGGTGGAAATTATACTTGATGCCACAGACTCGGTGTTCTGTACATCTCCAGGCACTAGTGCGAACACTCCCTTGTCTTAATGTTTTATTCCCAGTGTTACTTCTGGCATTAGTTTTGGCATTTGACCTTGTTACAGAAGCAGATCCGGCTGGACTTGCTGCGGGGCGATTGGCATCGGCCCCAAGTGGACAATCTTTCATCATATGGCCAACCTTGCCACACCGGTAACAGGCTCCAGATGCACAGTAACACACTTCTCTATGCTTCTTTCTATAATCAGGGCAACTTGGAATAGTTCCATTACTCTGACTCAAGTTACTGGAGGAACCCATGTTTTGCTTCTTTGAAAACGACCGACCCTTTCTGAAATTGAAGACGGGTCTCTTCTCTCTCTATTCAGTTATTGGAACTTTAACTTGTTTCTTTGCTGCTAGAGTGGCCTCTGTCATCAATGCTGTATCAAGTACTTCCACATATGTAGGCAACTTCAGGATGCCTACTCGATCAAACACATCCAAATCTAATCCCCCCCCAAATTTTCGAGCCTTCTTATAGTCTGTATCCACCATATAAGGAGCAAATCGAGCTAATTCCGTGAATTTAGCCTCATACTCAGCTATAAACATGTTGTTTTGCTTGAGTTCTTGGAATTCAAAAATCTTTCGGTCCGGAAGTACTGAGGAAAGTACTTGTTGTAGAAGATCTCGTTGAATTGAGTCCATGTCATGTTCTTATTATTAGTTCGGATTAACAACCATCATCTTCGAGCTTCATCTTTTAGGGTATAGGTGGCCAATAGAATTTTCTGAGTCTCGGAGCAGGAAAACATTTCAAATAGTTTCTCCATTTCGAGCAACCATGTCTCTGCCTTTAAGGGTTCAATACCACCTAAGAAAGTCGGCAGTTTTATCTTCATGAACTTCTGAGTTAAATTTATAATATCATTGTTATTCGGCTCAACTTGGACCGGAGGAGGCGAAGGTGGCAGAGGGTGTTGTCTTTGCTGTTGTATTATTGCTTTAGTTAGGGCTGCGAGCATTTGTTTCATTCGGCTCATTCGAGCCTCAGAAGATCCCACTGGATCATTACATCTTGCATTTTCCATCGCTATAGGTAAACAAAACAATAATAAACATAGACAAATAGTTCTTTTCACAGTGTTCAGAACATTCAATCCCAATTCATTTGTTTCAATTTCATATGTTCATGTTCAGATTCAGTTTTCACATTTACAAAATTAACACACACATTCTCACATGCAGATGAAATGTTCATAATACTTTTCTAGGACATCCTATAGCTCATATGGACTTGTGTGTGCGGTATAATACGTGCTCTGATACCACTCTGTCACGACCCAAACTTGCCCCTATAGGTTTAGCGTCATAACTGGCCAGTAATCCTCGGATTACCAAAGGCCTCTGAATAGATTATTATGTAATAAAGGGTTGCGGAAGCAAATATCGAAACATACATAGCCCATAGAGCTGTGCAGACATACATGGGACAAATAATTTAAAACCTTGTATATATATACACATATGACGTCATATACATCCATCCAACCTTGTCATTATGCACAAAGTAGAAAAAAAGAGCGGGTCGCAAAACAACAAAAGTCTTAAGCTATGTCTTGGTTTACAAAACCCGACCATTGAACTCTTTCTGGAACCTCCTCGGGAGGCACAATGATTGGCCGACAAAACAGAGACTCCAGGTTATCAACTCTGAGCCTAGTCGCGCGCTTGGTCACCTACATACATAATATAAATAGTGAGCAAAAGCTTAGTGAATAACAACAGAGTAAAGATTTTAATGAATGATGTCCTGTTTCGTATCACATCAATCAGAAAGATAATCATGGTCGTATAAAAAAAAACAGAGTCGTGTTCATATTCGTATTCAAATCATGTGTGGTACATCCATTAGCATTAACATATCACTTGGTCAAGCATAGCAAGTTCCATAATGGAACCTTCGGTAGCGGGTAACATATCTCATACATGGGCCACGGTATTGTTTCCTCCGAGCGATGGCCTAGGCCACAGTATTCTTTTCCTCGGGCGACGGCCTCATGACCATAAGCCACAGTATTATGTCCCCTAGGCAAAGGTCTTTGGATACCACAAATACATTTCAAATGTATCGATCATCATTCATGGAATCATAAAATAGCCTTTGTATCATTCATAAACAGTTCATATCATATCATAATTGTAATGACCCCGACCTATGATTAGCTTAAAACATATGATTATGAATGCCTAATAAGTCATTAAGATGAAATTTTGAATCAATCGCATGTGTATTGTATTATTTGTGCTTATATTTGTCCACATAAGAATATCTGTTTGTGTTTCTATTTTGTTCTGTGAATTGAAGGCTTTATCGGCATCCGATCACGAAATTGACTTGGTTTTTGTGTTAGTTAAAATTTTTAAAATTTTATGATAGGTTTCATTAAAATTCGATTCGGAACGAATAAATTAAAATAAATGATCCCATTTAGTTATCTTTAACTCCAATTAATTAAGCTTCATTAACTAAGCCTATATAAGGCTAGTATGTGCTTCAACTCATCTCTTTTCATATCTTTGAGCCTATTCAATCAAACAAAATGTGAGAGAGGGAGAGAAAGGAGAAGACTTGAGCTCAAGCTAAGGGGTTTGCTAGGAAGTAAAGGAATTGGACTTAGAGACTCAATAATTAAGCCTCTGCCTCTCATTTCGGAAAGCCTAGGTAAGAATTCAACCCTAAGATTGCACAGATATGATGTCTAGACCACGAATTCAAGAGAATTTAGTTGTGTAATACAAGAATTGAGCATGATTCATGCATGCATGCATTTTCATCACATTTTGAGTTTGAATTTCAATCAAATCTCACA
The DNA here is from genome assembly GCA_036172215.1 of Camellia granthamiana. Classification (NCBI taxonomy): domain Eukaryota; kingdom Viridiplantae; phylum Streptophyta; class Magnoliopsida; order Ericales; family Theaceae; genus Camellia; species Camellia granthamiana. Next base: position 23,704,011 of record CM069905.1, on the reverse strand, counting down.
TGCATGTGTCTATCTTGACTTTGTTTTAAGAATTCATCACATTTCTCACCATTTGACCTTCATTGATCATGTTTTGGAGAGTTTAAGTCCATAACAAGTCATGTATGTCATGTTTTTAAGTTTCAAGTTGAATTTTGAACAATTGGCAAGCTTTTGAGCCTTGATTTTGCGAAATGGTTTTGAATTCTTGATGTTTGACAAGTTTACACAAGTTTCCTTAAGTTTTTGGCCCAAAAGAACTTGATTTGCAGCTTTGAGTTTGAGTTTGAAGCTTAGAAGCAAATTTGGAAGTTTCAAAATTTTGCTTCTATGCTTGAGCGGCAGATCTTGCGCTCAAGCGACCACCCTGTGTTTTGCACTTCCGCTTGAGCAACCAAAATTTGGCTCGAGTGTAAAATGCATGCTCCTAGAAGTTTTTATGTTTTGCAGATTGCTCGAGCGACAAGAGTTATGCTTGAGCGAAGATCTCAGTCTCACGCTCGAGCGACCGTTAAATGGAAAATTCACACAACTAGTACTTTTTTAGAGTTTAAAGACCGCTCGTGCGAAGGAAGTTGCGCTCGAGCGACCAGTCACATTATTGAGCCTTTGCTTGAGCGGATAAAGTTGCGTTCGAGCGAAGGCCCTGTTTTCAGCAAATTTTGTTAAGTGTTTCAAAGTCCATTTTAGCACCCTCATTGCATCCTAGGCATTTCTAGGCCATAGTTAAGACATAATAATGAGGATAAGAAATAAAAACACACCAAGATAAGAAAAAACTAACTTAATGATTCCGGGTGTGTAAATCAATACGTATTCGCTCTGTTTCTATGTAGGTCATGCGCCGTGAGTTATCTGATTTGTCTACTCTGTCTGTTTGCTTTGGAGTCATCTGTGAGTAATAACTTTGTAAAGCTATGTTTATGTTTAAGTATTTTCTTATATGATATGATATGATAAGAAATACTTTGTTTTCTGACATGTTACATTCTGAATTAATGAATGATTGTCTATATATTGAAAAGTATTCGTGGCATCCCTAGCACAAGGCCCTCGCTCGGGGGTTACAATACCGTGGTCTCATGGCCCTTACCCGGGAGTAACAATACTGCTGCTCAAGTACGTTATCTGTTCCCGGTGCTAGAGGTTCCTTTATGGAATTGGTCAAGTATGACCCTTTATGCTCTGTATTTGATCTGTTAGCGCTAATGGGTGTACCACGTATGATTATCTATGAATCTAGACAAGTACATGCTTCTGAATTCTGAATAGGAATATGAATCTGCTTTTGCTTTCTGAATCTGATACGAGACATCATTCATTAAACCCTTTACTCTGTTATTATTCACTGGGCTTCCGCTCACTATTTGTATTATGTATGTAGGTAAGCAGGCGCATGACCAGGCCTAAGCTGCTGCATTGAGAGTTTTGGGTCAGCTAGCCACCGTGCCTCCTGGGGAGGTTCCCATTTGAAAGTCAAGTTTTGTGAACCATGTCAAGGATGTCTTGTTATCTTGTTTTTGTTTATCCGTACGCTAGGCTAAGTCCCTTATGATATTACCTGTATAGTGATGTAAGACTTAAGGAAGTTTAACGTTACTTATATATGTATAAAATTCAGTTTTGAAATTTCTGATTCATGTATGTCTACACAGCTCAATAGACTATATATATTTCATATATTTGCTTCCGCAACCCCTTATTATGTTATAATCTGTTCAGAGGCCTTTGATAATCCAATGATTACTGGCCGGTTACGACGTTAAACCTATAGGGGCAGGTTTGGGTCGCGACAATAATGTTTAGAAAGTATTTCATATCAAACATAGTTTTACTATTACTCATAGATAGTTGCATAGATAGCTTGATAGCAACCAATGGATTAACAGCTCACGTCGCGTGACTTATACAAACATAACATATACATATACTGAAACACATGCTCGGATCGTACTTAACTTATTTCATTTCGTTCTTCGTGTGTTTCTACGTCTAATCTTCATTATTGTGTCTTAATCTTGGCCTAGGAATGCCTAGGATGCAATGAGGATGCCAAAACATGTTCAGTACTTAGTCAAATTTGCTAAAAACAGGGTCTTTTCTCGAGTGCAGCTTTCTTCGCTCGAGCGGAGGTCCAAAATATGAGTAGTTGCTTGAGTGCAACTTCCTTTGCTCGAGCGGTCTGTAAACTCTGCAAAAGTACTGGTTGTGTGATTTTTTCACCCGACGTATGCTTGACAGTCACTCGAGTGTGAGGCTGAGGTCTTTGGTCGAGCGCAACTATTGTCGCTCGAGCGGTCTGCAAAATGTGTAAACTTCTGGGAGCATGCATTTTACGCTTGAGCCAACTTTTGGTCGCTCAAGCGGAGGTGCAAAACAAAGAGTGGTCGCTCGAGTGCAGGATCCGTCGCTCGAGTGGATGAGCAAAATTCTGGGATTTCCATATTTGCTCCTAAGCTCAAAACTCCAATTCAAAGCTGCAAATCATTATTTTTTGGGCAAAAAACTTAAGGAAAATTATATAAACTTGGCAAATTTCATGAATTCAAAATCATTTCGCAAAATCAATGCCCAAAAAAGCATGCCAATTGTGTGAAATCAAACTCAAAACTTGAAAGTATAACATATATGCAATGGATTGAGTTCAAAACTTCCAAATCATAATCAAATAAGGTCAATTGATGGAAAACATTGTAAACTCTCAAACCTAAGGTAGAATTGGCACATGCATGTGAGAATTACTTGAAATTCAAACTAAAAAATGTGATGAAAGTGCATGCATGCATGAATGGCTCAATTCTCTTCATTCTAGCTTAATTCTTCCATTATTCAACTTACTTCTCTTGAATTCATGGTCTAGACATCATAATTCATAAGCCAAGGGTTGAATCCTTACCTCAACTTCTCAATTAAGCTCTAAATGGTAAATTCACTAAGGTTCCAAGCCAATTCTCTTGAATTCTGTAGCAATTCCTTTGTTTGAACTCAATTATCTCCCTTCTCTCTCTCACACGTTTTTGAGCTCAAGGATGAGGGGATGAGAGTGTGTAATTTAAGTGTCTAAAGTCATAGTAGCCTTATATATGCTTGGTTAATGAGACTTAATTAAACCTGGCTTAAGTTAATCAAATGGGCATTAATTAATTCTAATTAATTGTTCCGAATCGAATTTCAATTAAACCTACCATAAAATTCTAAAAATCACAAATAACACATAAATCAAGTCAATTTCATGATCGGATGCTGATAAAGCCTTCAATTCACAGAACAAAGTAGAAACACAAATAGATTTTTCTACGATAGACAGATAGAAACACAAATAATGCAACACACATGTAATTAATTCAGAACTTCATCTTAATTACTTCTTAGGCATCTTAATCGTGATTTAGCAGTTAATCATAGGGCGGGGTTGTTACAGTATGGTACTTCGTATGGTACTTCGTACCGGGTACACGAAATACGTATCTAAATTTTTTTTTCTTAATTTTTGGTGTATGTAGATGTACCTAGTATATACCGAAGCCATACTGTACCTCAGTTGAAATAATATTTTTTTTACTATAGAGATAAAACTCCTTTTACTAGACTTCTTTTTTATTTTTTGTTTTATGCTTAGCATGATTTTAAAATTAAACTATGGTTTGTAAGTTATTTAATATATTGTCATTTAATTTTGATTTATACATTTACTTTTGACATTAAATGTTAATTATAGGTTGGATCTTAATAAATTAAATCATTTAATAATTTTTTTATTATTTTAAATTAAAAATAATATTTTTTTACAAGCGTACCAAGTTGTACCTGCATCTTATTTTTTAAAAATTTTACCATATTAACATACTTGTATCGTATCAATACTAATATTCGTACCAATACTCGTGGTTTATAAGTGTGGTGGGAGTGGAGTCCAAAGAAATAGAGGTATAGTTGTACAAAAAGAAAAAAGCGGGGGGTAATTTAGCCTTAGGTATGTGGAAATCCAAAGTGGAGTTATGAAGAAAAAAAATAAAAAATAAAAAAAATATTTAGCAGCAGTCTTTGGTTAGGGTCAAATCCACCATAAAAGATGACTAGTCTAACACGTGGAAGAATAGAATGCCTCTTGTTCAAGATTGTAAATGTAAAAGGAGAATTTACCAATATTGTGTTTTAAATGTTAGGTGATCTTAAAAGGCAAAGGCATAAAAGCATGGCGAATGCTTTGGTATCAAATAATATGCTTCTAAATCCTCCATGATACCTCTGTATATGTCACCCAACTTTTACAAAATGTTCTCTCCCATAAGTAGTCTACTTAACAAGTTTCAGCATCTTTCTTCTTCTTTATAATTTTCTACAATTAATATTTGATTAGTGCTTTATGTTGTCAACTTGTTTGTGACTACAAAAAGCAGAATAATTAAATAGTCGTAGATTAGAAATCTGTGATTTGGGCACTTAAAAAGGCGCATAGTAAGAATGTCACTATTTTTTTGTGATAAAGTTAATATTTTTAATGTATTATGCCAATTTATGATAAAATATGTGAACAATATATTTATGGTATATATATAAAGTGAAAGTTATACTTCTTAAAATAAAAAAATCCCCTGTATTTGGTTTAAAGAAGGAAAAAAAATTATGTTTCCTTAAAGGAAAATACATAAGAACCCCAGTGGGATGAACCCCATCACCCCCACTGATTTTTGATTGCTCTATAATTGTTTTGTTTTTTTTTTTTTTTCTTCCATTGGCAGCCCCCCACGTGGAGGTGGGGGTGCTGAGAGTCACCTTCCACTGGGGCTCCCCAGCATTATCGTTCCTTAAATGAAAAGTTTGGATACGATTCAAAAAAAAAAATTATTACTTATTTGAATCCGGTACAGACCATTCATATGCACCTCTCTTTCACCACTTTGGTTCAAGCCAAAATTATTTTGGGGCATACAACAAAATACTAGTTTGGGACGTATTTCCAAAATCAATTTTGGGTTATAATGAAACTAGCATTTTGAGGCATAATCAAACATTACTTTAATCATAATTAAGCTTTGCTCCACTTTGATTTGACCATATACGGACTCACCACCACTTTGAAACATAACCATCATCACTTTATGGCAGAACCAACAATATTGAGACTAATTCAATTGGCCATCATTGTACACTTCTATATGAAAAAGTCGGGAATTAATCTTTATTAAATGCAAATATTGATATTTTCTCAATTTGTTGTGTTTTAAAAAAACATATGGGGCATAACTTACATATGATAGGCATATTTTTGAAGGGGTGTTGATTGATAAAGAGTCTAGCCTAGTTTCAAAACACTTATTCAGAAGTGTTCAATAATAGATGCAATTTGGATAATCTGTTTTTATAGGAAGAATTTTCCTAGTTCATGGAGAGAATTTTTGGTTTATGATGAAAAGATTTTATACATAGTAGCTTACAAATATTTATAATTACAAATTCAATTAAACACAAGAGACACCCATGAGAGTCGAACATTTACGGCTCATTTTAGAATTTACTTCAAAATTACTAAATTATTTGTGTGGATAAAGAGAGAATCGGAGTCCGATTAAGTAAATTTAAGATGAGATTTACTGAAATTTGTAACGCATGACATCAAATAGCAACACCACTGTTGTTGAACACTACTAGGTAATAATCAACAAAAGTATATGTATATTAATAACACTTTATTTTGGTTGAACTAAGGTGTTAATGTATATATGGTATATATTCCTACATATATTAGGTATTGATTTCCTAGATATATTAGGTATTGTCATAGTTAGGTCTCTTATACGATACTCTTTCTGATAATTAGATTTCTAGTAGGATACTTTTTCTCAGCCTATATATATAAGCCTTCTATTGTATAGGACAATTATTCAATACAATTTATTCAATACAATACATATTATTTTATCTCACTTTACTATTCTAATATGGTATCAGAGCTAGGTTAAGTATCTAATAATTTTGGGTCACCGGCGAGTGGCAGCCTTGCCTTGGTCGCCCGCTGGACCTCAACCTATTCCACTGTCATGTTTTCCTTTCAGTATCGCTTCGTGGTGATCTCTTCCTCTATCCGCTGGTTTATTCCTACCCCAAATATCTCTATCATCTTCTTTTTTTTGTTTTGTTTTGTTTTTTACTCGCAATACATTTTTTTTTTTCTCTCCACTTTATCTTTCCCTCTGCTTCAACCTCAAATTAGTTTCTATCTTCAAACCTATTTGAGTTTGAGGGGGGTATTATACCTATATCATGGTGAACATGGTTATACACCATGCAAACCACCTAAGCTACCTCCTTTGGTGCACAATCCAAGCCGTACTCTTTGGTGCACAACCCAAGCCGTCCCTCTCTGGCGCACAATCCAAGCCACTTCCTTTGGCGCACAATCCAAACCGCCCTCTCTTGGCGCACCACCAAACTCGCCCCCTGGCACACCATCCAAACCATCTCCTGGCATACTTAGTCATCTGTTGCCATCATCGTTCAATACTATGTCATAAGTTATGTGTGTGTCATACTTGCTAGTTTAACAACCAGTCTCTACAATGGTCCGGCATGACCCTGTAAACTGTTCCGACATTGATTCTGGTTAGCTCCTACATCGGTTCGGCATGACCCCTTTAAATTGTCCTGGCATTAGTTCCAGCCAGTTCCTACAATGGTCTGATACGACCATAAACTGTCTCTCGGCATTAGTTCCAGCCAATTTCTATATCGGTCTGGCACGACATTAAATTGTCTTGGTATTAGTTCTAGCCAGTTCCTACAATGGTCCGACACGACCATAAACTGTCTCTCGACATTAGCTCCAGCCAGTTTCTATATCGGTCCGGCACGATCTTAAATTGTCTTGGCATTAGTTTTAGTCAGTTCCTACAATGGTCTGACACAACCATAAACTGTCTCCCGACATTAGTTCCGGCCTCTAATCTATTTCAAGCGCCCTTGTGCTCCTGTTCAGATTTTGCAATCTATTTACCTTTTATTTTATTTAGTTTTATTTCATATTTTAGTTTTTCTCTCCAAACTCAAGATGTTTATCCTCCTTGAGTTTGAGGGGGATGTTAATGTATATATGATATATATTCCTACATATATTAGGTATTGATTTCTTAGATATATTAAGTATTGTCATAGTTAGGTCTCTTATAGAATATTCTTTCTCATAATTAGATTTTTAGTAGAATATTTTTTCTCACCTTATATATACAGGCCTTTTATTGTATAGGACAATTATTCAATACAATTTATTCAATACAATACAATACATATTATTTTATCTCTCTCTACTATTCTTACACAAGGAATGATATTGCTTTTGAGACTCAACAAGTATCTCAAATACTGAAATCTCGGTCATACTAATAAAACCTTTCAATAAAGTTTACCCTACTTTTTTAAATTAGAGGTGGGTAATGTTTAAAAATTCAATAATACTATACCAATCACATTTTCTTTATTATGTTTTATGAATTATTTTATATATATATATATATTAACATTGTATTGAGAACAAATATGAATGTTGGAACTCACTAAATCAAACAGAGTAGAACTTTGAATGCTATCTTTTTATTTATTTATTTGTATTATAAAAAACTAAATAAAACTTCACTTCCTTTAAATATGGGTTAATTCTCACTTCAATCTTGAAAATTTATTTGTTTTAATTTAATTTTTAAACTATTCAATTTTTTTTTTAATATAATCTAATTGACTAGTTAACAAATCTAATGAAAACCATGAAACATTAATTTCAAGGGTAATTATAAAATTTAAATTAAAGATGATAAATAAATTATAATTAAAAGAAATATAATTATTTTAATATTGTTGATCTGGCCGTCCCAGCACAAGGGGCCCACTCAAGGAGTAGTGTCACCAAACCCCCCACCCCCAAAAAAATAAAAAAATAAAAAATCTTGATGTGTGATTTTCACAGCGGTTGATAGCTTAGCTGATTGTTGTTCTGGATGTAGATTAGGTTCACAACTAACAAAAGTAATCGCATTTTTTTAATTAAGTCATGTTGATAAAAAATGAAATTCAATGGATGATACTTATATTGCCCATTGATAGAGGCTTACTAGTTGCTTAATCTTTGTGACGTAAGCATCTTTGATGTCAAAATAATAATGTCAAAATTAAATTTTGACATGTTACAATATTAAAATATTATAATTTATCAATCCTGATACACCGCGTAAATGTCATTTATTTTATTTTTTTCACAAAATACTAAATGAATTGCCGTTTGTGGACTCCACATGAAAAATGTGAAGATTTGCCAAATTTTGACAAATCATTAAAGATGAATTTTTGAGAGTTTTGTCAAATTTTAGCTTTTGTAAAAATTATAGCAGGCTAAACTAGAGAAGCTTTTAATTTGCTAGTTGCAAAATAAAAGTCAATGATAATGAATGCTATACAAACATAAATTATATATAAAAAATTCATACAGAATGTTATATCTTATTTATTCATGGAAAATCAAAATACCCATCACTTTGATTTATAATTGTAAGAATGTTATTGTCACGTTATTATTGTCTTAAATTTTACATGAAAATTATGTGCGAATATCATTTTTTTTAAATCCTAAAAAAGATACTTCACAAGATTTTCTTACAGATATCGCAGTAGTAATGATGAAGCTTTGATATTAGAAACGATATCCACCAGAGTAATATAATAATAACAATTTTCACCAATAAAGTTTGTCGGTAGAAAAAAATTGTAAATTTTGTTAATTTTGATGACATTAATAAAATGGTTATAACAAATTAATGCATAAGACCTAAAAATTTTGAGGGGAAATTACACTTGGAGTAATTTTTTAAAAATAATTACAAATCAATGATAAATTTTATAAACATTAATAATTCAAGTTATAAAGTTCTATATATATGTGTAATTATTTTTTGAATCAACCACTGAATTGTAAATTTTCCAAATTTTTAAGAATTGATAAACAAGGAAGACTTATAGCATGGGGGGAGTAGAAAATCCAAAGGCCAAAAAGGGAAGAAATGAAAGAGGATCTTGACATAGATGTGGTGGGAGCAGTGGAGGTGCCAACTACCCAATGGCATATCCTTTGGAAGATGCTACCTTGCAACCCCTCCCATTTCACACTTTTTCCAATCCCTTTTTTTCCTTCTTACTTTAACCAAAAGTGTCCACACACTACTTACTTAAGTCACCTCACTCTTTAATTGCTATCATGCCCACCAAGTTCACAACACCCCAATCCTTATAAACATCCAAGCCAACCCTCTTCATCACCCCCTTTTAACACTGCACCACCCCCTTCAAAATGTGATGCCAAGGCTTTCTCTCTCTCCGGCCACCACGTATCGCTGGCAACGGCGGCAGGTTAGGTCGACAAGGTCTAAGGTTTGGTGGTCAGTTCATGGCGGTGTCTTTGGATTTGTGTGTTTTTTTCATCTTCTGATGACACTGTGGAACCAATCGCCTTAACAAAAGGCGGTTTCTTTCTATACAGGGCAACTTCGATCCTTTGGCATTTCATCACTTTTTCAGACTCTTGGTGTATTTTTGGGCTCCGCTATGCATGCTTACTGCACTGCAGAACTTCTCCGAAATGGATTCAAGGAAACCTCTGCAAGGACAAGTCAGATTATTATGATGTTTGTTTTTGTTTTTATTTTTATGTTTTATGTAATGACCAATAAATAAAGGTTGCCTCTGCAAAAAAATATGATGATGATGATGATGTGTTTGCAGTGTGGTTTGTAAGGAGATCCGTACACTATATCGTACAGATTATTAGTTCATGAATAACAAAGGTTTGAGTTGGTTTGTGCCCACTGTGGTGGCCACTCATGTAACTCTATCATATTTTAAGCCAAGTTTGGGTAAAGCCAAATAATCCAAAAAGTCAAAAAGTTACTCAAAAAGTTAAAAAGTTAACACTATTCACCAAAAGTCAACAATTACGGCTGCACAACTCCCAATTCAAATTTTCCTCTAAAAATTAATTTTTATAATTTTTTATTACACATTTTTCCATAAAAAGTCAAAAAGTTAACCCAAACATCCATATTTTCAACCTCAATTTTTTTGTCCAAAAAGACAAAAAGTGCACTTATTTAGTCTTCCCAAACAAGGCCTTAGTCATTTGTTCTAATCCAATTCCACATTAGCTTGCTACCTAAATGATATGGGCCACCCAATCCACTCTATATTCACTAATAAATTCATTTTGTGGGTGTGTTTGGAGAGAGGGAGAGAGCCTTTTAATTTGTAAATTGAGGGAAAATGCTATCTAACTAGGATCAACATTGCTTTTTGCATCTTTCTTTTTACTTTTAATTCTAGTAAAATGCAAGTTCAATTTAGGATTTTGTAGCTCAAACTTTTATGGGTAAATTATATGATAGTTCCTATATTTTTATTCTCCTCATTTTGGTTACTATAACTTTAGTATATTCCCTTTATAGTAACCAAAATGACACATGAATAAAAATGGCAGTGGCTTGCCTCCAATCTACTGGAGGGTCTAATCCAGCTCATTGGGTTTATTTTTGGACCCTTTTTTGATAATCTGAAATGTTCTCATTTTAGGATTTGTTAGGTACATTATCCTTGTAAAAAATCACGTCGATCGGATAAATGATACTATGTATTCGGATCATTTTTTTATGAACTGTTAATTTTGTGACCGTCTATTTTTTTTAAATAAAAGTGATCCGAATACATAGTATCCATTATCTGATTGATGTGATTTTTTATAGGGATATCATACTCAACAGACCCTAAAATATGAACGGTTCGAATTATCGAAAAAGAGCCCAAAAATAGGCCCAATGGGCCGAATTGGACCGGACTGTCCTAGATCTAAATTGGAGACAATCTAGACCCAATAAAAATATAGAAACTATCCGTGTAATTTGCTTATAAAAGTTTGAGATTTAAAATCCTAAATTGAACTTCATTTTACTAGAACTAAAAGTAAAAAGAAAGATGTAACTTGTAAACTTATTCAACTCAGTGAGTTAACTTTAATCAATCAAATGATCATATTCCTTCAAAAATCTTAATCGGCGTCATTAATTGGACTAAATTAACACAAAATCTAAAATTAAATGTTAAAATTGAACTAGTTAAAATTATAGGGACTAAAATAACATAATAAGCAAAATTTAAAGACTACTAATATAATTTACCCCACTTTTATTTGAATTTCATTTTGATTTCTCATCTTCTAATTACAACAATTATGTCCTCAGATTTGAGTTCGTGTTTGAATATGGCCTTCTTGCTAGGGATGTACTCGGTTCAGTATGGTTGGTATTTAGGTAAAAAATTATACCGAATCGATAATGTCGGTTTTATTATTTTGAATACCGATATAGACCGCTTCTCTCATCAAACCGTACAAATTGAAACTATTCGGTTTGGTGTGGTGTAATCGGTTTATGATTTTTCAAACTTGAGTCACTTTTAAATATAATCATTAATCTACATAAAAACATTAAATTAGTTATTTGTCTACCATTTCAAACATATCCAATCCATCAATTTAATACATACTTTCAATTCCTAAATTAACAAAAAGAAAAACAGAAAAAAGTTTGAAAATACTAAGATTTCAAGAATATTGAGTTAGAGTTAAGATTATATATAATAAGAGTTTACAAACTTAGGTTATAAAGATGATAAGGTTAATAATTTATTATACTTATTAATATCATTATATTATTAGATTATATATATATCATAAATACAATATATGTTGAAACGGTCGGTTTCAGTTTAGATCGGTGTACAAGGTGCTTAAACCAATACCAAACCGAAAATTGAAAAAAATCAAATTTAAAAACCTCACATATCCATTCTTGTTAAAAAAACAGACCAAATATAGCCGGTTTGGTCCGATTCAATCGATTTGGTTGATTTTTTCGATTTTTCTTACATCCCTACTTCTTGCTATCTCATCCTTGGAAATTTGAGTAGAAGTTCAAATGTGAGAAACCAAATGGAATTTGATTGAAAGTTTGAAGATAAAAAGTGTAATTTGTCATAAATTTTTTCTTTAATGTCCCTGAAATGTGTTTACATGACACCAACATAAGCACATTTCATTTAAATTTGTAACAATAAGTGGCAAGATAACCAAATTGAAACTTGACTTGAAGTCCAAAGATATAATTGTTACAATCAAAAGAAAGAACTAGAGAAGTTTTGGTTAAAATTTGAAGGTGAAAATTGTAATTTATCCTTTAATTAATTAATCACAAAAACATAGAAGCATGGAGACACATATATTGAGAGAATACAACAAACATGACATAGATTTGGTGCATTCAAGGACAAACAAAGGTACAATCGAAAAAAGAAAAAAGAAAAAAAGAAAAAAAAAAAGGATTAACAAAGACACAAAAAAAACAAAAAAAGAAAAAAAAAAGAGAGGACAATTGAGTGTTGAGATACACAAGCCTCACAACATAGAAAGTTTGACACACAATAAGGGAGACTGCAAGAGAGGCAATAATTTAACACGACAACAATTTGACATTTTGTTGTTTTATTTTTCTTATGAAGAAAAATATTATAAATATGAGTGTGTTAGTAAGAATATAAAAATTTTTACATATTAAATTTAAGCCAATTATTAAGCTATTATGTTGACGGTTTTTTTGTCTTCAATGAGGACTTTAAAATTGTCAAGTGTAGAGAAAAAAAAATTAAAAGAAAGAGGAGGGAGACGGAGAAAGATGGTTGAGTGAATAATCAAACTAACCATTAATTTACCTCTACTCCTATGCTTCGAAAAGGAAGTGCATAAAATAAAGTGTATAAAATTTACCTCTGCTTCTATGCTTCGAAAATAAAGTGCATAAAATTAAGTGTAAGAAATATAAATGACAAGAAAAATAGAAATCAATTATCTTTGATTTGAATTCTGACTCCTTACAATATAGCCATGAATGGCTATTTATAGGCAAATATTTGTAGGAAAAAACTATCTAATAACTATCATATTCTTCCATTTTCCACACTTCACACTCCATGATCTTCCACTTCATCTCTATGTCTCTATAACTTCCTTTAACCTCCAATTCATGTTCCATGTTTTCCACATTATGCTCCATGATCGTCCACATTCTCCATCATCTTTTCACATGTGTTTAATGATTTATAACTTCTCATAACCTTCAAATGAGTAGAAGAGTGACACGTATCTTACAATTATAGAATAATAACTAATAATAAAATTATTTATTTATGGTGCCAACACATTTCAAGTTAAAATTGACAGTAACACTCACATTCCATTTGTTTGGATAAAAAATATTTTTCATCAGAAATTGTTTTACTATATTTAATTGTGACATTAAAATTAATGTGCTAGTAATTGTACTAGTGGTGGTGATGGAGGTAGGATGGTAGTAGAGGTGGTGGTAGTGGGGCAGTTGAATTGGCGGTAGTAGTTGCGGTGGAGTGGTACAATGGTAAGACATTAGTCTGAAAAATATTTTTCACCTTTCACAAGTGTAAAACATTTTTTGTCTAAATAAATTTATTTTTTGTTATTTTTTATTTTTTTAATAATAAATGTCAGAAAATAAGAAAGATAATTTTTTTTGAAACTATTTTATGTTGAAACAAACAGAGCCTCTATCTTTTCAAAAGATGCATGCTTGAAAATTGAGATTCCTAAATTGAACTTGCATTTTACTAGAATTAAAAGTAAAACGAAAGTGTAACCAAAGTTGTAAACTTGTTCGACTCAGTGAATTAACCTTAATCAACTCAATGATCATATTCCTTCAAAAATCTGAATCAGCGTCATTAATTAGACTAAATTGACACAAAATTTAAAATTAAATGTTACAATTGAACTAGTTAAAATTATAGGGACTAAAATAACATAATAGGCAAAATTTAAGGACTACTAATATAATTTACCCCACTTTTATTTGAATTTCATTTTGATTTCTCATCTTCTAATTACAACAATTATGTCCTCAGATTTCAGTTCGTGTTTGAATATGGACATCCTGCTAGGGTTGTAATCGGTTCGGTATAGTCGGTATTTAGGTAAAAAATTATACCAAACTGATAATGTCTGTTTTATTATTTTGAATACCGATACAGACCGATTCTTCCATCAAACTGCACCGGAACCGAACCAAGTTCGGTTTGGTGTGGTTTAATCGGTTTAAGATTTTTCAAACTCAAGTCACTTTTAAATATAATCATTAATCTATATAAAAACATTAAATTAGTTATTTATTTACCATTTTAAACATATCCAATCCATTCATTTAATACATACTTTCAATTCATAAATTAACAAAAATAAAAACAAAAAAAAGTTTGAAAATACTAGCATGTTTGGTAACCATTTCGTTTTCAGTTTATATTTACAAAAATTTTAAAAACTGCCATAAAAAATTATTTGATAATTTTTTTAGTTTATAAATGATTGTCTCAGTTTGTAAATTTGAGGAAAAAACATGGTTTTTAAACAAAAATTTAAAAATTTAACTAACAATTTTTTTTTTCAATGAATTTTTTTTTCCGATACTTTTTTTTTCAATTAATTTTTTTTCCAATTATAATGTGTATGATCCCATTGTCATAAATAATAAAAAATAAATATAAATATTTTAGGCCTGAACAAACATATTTTTTAGTTTATGTTTTTAAAAATTTTCAAATATTTTGTTCAAACCAAACGCGTTTGTAATTTATGTTTTTTTAAAAATAAACAAAAACCACTTTATAAATTTTTTGTAAACGTAAATAAAAAATATAAACGTTACCAAACGCTATTCAAGAATAATGAGATAGAATTAAGATTATATATAATAAGAAATTACAAACTCAGGTTATAAAGATAATAAGGTTAATAATTTATTATACTTATTAATATCATTATATTATTAGATTATATATATAAATAAATATATATTATAAATACAATATATGTTGAAGCTGTCAGTTTCGGTTTAGATCAGTGTACAAAGTGCTTAAACCAATATTGAACCGAAAATCCAAAAAAATCAAATATAAAAATCACACAGATCGGTTCTTATTAAAAAACAGACCAAAATAGCTGGTTTGGTCCGGTTCAATCAGTTTTGTAGATTTTTTCGATTTTTCTTACATCCCTACTTCCTGCTATCTCATCCTTGGAAATTTTAGTAGAAGTTCGAATGTGAGAAACTAAATGGAATTTGATTGAAAGTTTGAAGATAAAAAGTGTAATTTGTCATAAATTTTTTCTCTAATGCCCCTAAAATGCGTTTACATGACACCAACATAAGCACATTTCATTTAAATTTGTAACAATAAGTGGCAAGATAACCAAATTGAAACATGACTTGAAGTCTAAAGACATAATTGTTACAATTAAAAGAAATAGCTAGAGAAATTTTGGTTAAAATTTGAAGGTGAAAATTGTAATTTGTCCTTTAATTAATTAATCACAAAATCATAGAAGCATAGAGACACATACATGGAGAGAATACAACAAACATGACATAGATTTGGTGCCTTCAAGGACAAACAAAGGTACAATCGAAAAAAGAAAAAAGAAAAAAAAAAAAAAAAGGATTAACAAAGACAAAAAGAGAAAAAAGAAAAAAAAGGACAATGAGTGTTGAGATACACAAGCCTAACAACATAGAAAGTTTAACACAGTGAGGGAGACTGCAAGAGAGGCAATAATTTAACATGACAACAATTTGACATTTTGTTATTTTATTTTTCCTATGAAGGAAAATATTATAAATGTGAGCGTACCAGTAAGGATTAAAAAATCTTTACATATTAAATTCAAGCCAATTATCAAAGGATTGTGTTGACAGTTCTTTTGTATCAATGAGGAGGATTTCAAAATTGCCAAGTGTAGAGAAAAAAAATTAAAAGAAGAAAGAGGGAGACGGAGAAAGATGATTGAGTGAACAATCGGGGTAATTGAGTGAACAATCAAACTAACTATTAATTTATCTCTATTCCTATGCTTCGAAAATGAAGTGCACAAAATAAAGTGCAGAAAATTTACCTCTACTCCTATTGTAACGACCCCGATTCGTAAATAACTACTAATTCGTAATTAAGAATGCTAACTAAGTGTTTAGAATGAAATTATGTGTTATTATTAATTGTGATATGTGCTTTGTAGTAATTTGTGCATATCTATCTGATTTGAAATTTTTTTGTCATGATTTCTACTTTGAATCTGAAATTGTTAGCCTAAATGCTTTCAGAAACCGAATTTGAGTTCATGGATTGACTAACTAGCATATTTGGAACTATATGAGAAGTTTTGTTAAAAAATTGATTCAGTTCAATAAAATCGCATATGATTAAATTAAGCCTTAATTGGAACTATTTTGGATTGATTGAGTCATGTGTTAACCTTGATTAATGAAGGTTACTTATGTTTAATTAAGACGATGCATGATTTATGCCCAATCTACTCCTATTCATGATCCAAGATGTGATTAAGTGTATTATGTGCTGAGGCATTCTATAATGTTGGGTGTAGAGGATTAAAATCCTTTAGTGGGTGTGTGCTGAGAAATCTGTGTGGATGTATTGAGAAATCTGAGTTGGGCATCTTGTGTTGAGTGTAGGGGATTAAAACCCTTGTGTGTATATGTGTGTTAGAGTTTTGCATGTGTGTGCACGTGTATTGTGCTCAAGAAGTGAGTGTGTGTTGTGTATATTCAGTTGAGTGAGGGAGTGTTTGTATCATTCCTTTGCTTATTTGGTTCTTTGTGTTGAGAGAGTTCAAGCTTAAGAGAGAGAGAGAGTTTGGCTTTAGTGAGAGAGAGCTCAAAAGTTTGAAGAAGAAGAAGAAAACTAGGAAAATTCATCTCACATTTCTGAAATTAAAGCCTTAGGTAAGGATTCTATGTCTAATTTTTGTAGCTATTCCTCCATGCATCATGATTTCATCAAGTTTTAAGCTACTTTCATGAGAGTGCAAGAAATAGGTCTTTGAACATATAGATTACTTTCATGTGTATTCATGGTAGATCATCTTTGATTTTATCATTTTGAGTTTGAGTTTTAAAGTCCTTGCATGTGAGTTTAAATCATGTCTATTGTTTTATAAATTTATGAGTTTGTTGATCACCATTTGCATGTTATGAAAAACCATGAAAAGAGTTGAAAAATCTTGCATGAAGGAGTTTTGATTCAAATCTTTCAAGAATTGATGAGTTTTTGAATGAAAGATGTTTTAAGGGTCTTGTATTGAAGTTTTCTAAAGCTATTTTATGTGTTTGATCAAATCATGTAAGACCCCAAGTCTTGAAAGTTGTTTGAAAGTCATTTTTGTTAAGCTTGGTGCCCAAAAATTCACAGCTGGCTCGAGCCAACATTACGAGCTCCCAATATTTTGAACTCTGCAAAAGCTGGCTCGAGCGAAGGAATGGTGGCTCGAGCGAGCTCAGTTTTTGCCTTCAGCTAGCTCTAGCCACGAAAAGCTGGCTCTAGCCACCAACTTATTTTCAGCATATTTTCAAAAGATATTTTAAGTACATATCTTCACTCTCATCTCTTTTCGGGCATTCTTAGGCATGATTTATGAACCATTAAGGATTAATAAGCTAAGAAACAACATATGTAAGTGAATTAGAAATTATGTGTCGAATTCGAGTATGTGGTTCTATATGAACAAGCTATGTGACATGGAATGAATAGGAAGTTAAAGCAAGAAAGCTAAGCCATGTATGGCCACATGAATGAGTAATAATGAGACATGTTTTGTGTTATGTACATTTATGTTTGTAGGTTAAGACTCGAAGACTGACCAACCGTTTCCGGAAGCCCACTGTGAGTAACGTTATTGTAAAGATATGTTCATATGAATTATGTTCCAAATGTAATTTGATAAATTATGATTTCTGAAATGATATTTGTTTACGTGAATGAATGTCTTATGTTGAAATCTATTATGGCATCTATAGATAGTCCCAAGTCATGGGGGACGGCATGTTAATGCGGGTCCATGACATATATGTGATTATGAGATCTCGTTAGTCACTTCATTGTGGTGATATGTGTTTAATCGGTATCCGGAACCGATTACTCTAGTCGGAAGACCATATGTGATGTGTTCTATGGGATGTACCATTATTATGTTCGGATATGAGGATGATTATGTTATGATCTGTTTTATGGTTATGAAATGTTCAGAATTCGTTCACTAACCCTTTACATTGATGTTATTTATTGGGCTTTAACTCACTGTGTGTATGTATATATATGTATAGGTAGGCGTTTTGGAGATCAGGCCTGAAGACTTTTGTCTGGATCTATGTCTTGTTGTCAGCCAACCATTGTGCCTCACGTGGAGGTTCCTGAAGTGTCATGTGTTTTAAGCTCTGTTGTTTCTGTATATAAGACTCGTTTTGTTTTTGTTGGCTGTACTTAAGATGTTATAGCTAAGTGTGTGGGTATAATGTGAAAATAATTTTTGGTTATGTATATGAAGTTTTAAATATTCTGTTTCATGTAAGTCTATATAGCTCATTGGACAACTATATTTATGTATTTGCTTCCGCTAGCCCCTTAATTTTGTTAATCAGTTCAGAAGCCTTCGGTAATCCAAGGATTACTGGCCGGTAACGACGCTAAACCTATAGGGGCGGGTTTGGGTCGTGACATCTATGCTTCGAAAATGAAGTGCAGAAAATATAAATGACAAGAAAAATATAAATCAATTGTCTTTGATTTGAATTCTAACTCCTTATAATGTAGCCATGAATGATTATTTATAGGAAAAAACTATCTAATAACTACAATATTCTTCCATCCCCCACACTTCATACTCCATGATCTTCCACTTCATCTCTATAGCTCCATAACTTCCTTTAACCTCTAATTCATGCTCTATGTTCTTCACATTATGCTCCATGGTCGTCCACATTCTCCATCATCTTTTCACATGTGTTTAATAATTTATAACTTCTCATAACCTCCAAATGAGTAGGAGAGTGACACGTGTTCTGCAATTATAAAATAATAACTAATAATAAAATTATTTGTTTATGGTGCCAACACATTTCAAGTTAAAATTGACAGTAACACTCACATTCCATTTGTTTGAATAAAAAATATTTTTCATCAGAAATTGTTTTACTATATTTAATTGTGACATTAAAATTAATGTGCTACTAATTGTATTAGTAGTGGTGATGGTAATGGTGATGGTGATAAAGGTAGGATGGTAGCAGAGGTGGTGGTAGTGGGGCGGTTGAAGTGGTGGTAGCAGTTGGGGTGGAGTGGTACAATGGTAAGATGTTAGTCTGAAAAATATTTTTCACTTTTCACAAGTGTAAAACATTTTTCATCTAAATAAATTTATTTTCTGTTAACTTTTATTTTTTTAATAATAAATGTCAGAAAATAAGAAAATTAATTTTTAAAACTATTTTATGGTGAAATAAACAGAGCCTCTATCTTTTCAAAAGATGCGTGCTTGAAAATTGTACTGATTGCATCACAACATGTTCCTCAAAATCTTACTAATAATTACTAACAAATTACCACTGTTCATATGAATCTGTCAAGATATAAGTTAGTTTGTTTTTCCCTTTTGTAGCAATTTTTATTTTTTAAAAAGAACTGGAAGAAGAAGAAGAATATAAGTTTCATCATGAAGAGGAATAAATTGTACGTTGGTTTATGTAATCTATTACTTGTTAAGTTGAACTTATTTTATTTTCCATGTTTGCAAAAATAGAAAAAAAAAAAACAACGGAAAGTTAAAAAAATGCCCATTATCTTCATATTGTTGTCATTTTGTCCCAACATAGTTTTTAAAAATACAGAATACAACTTAAAAATATTTCCTAAAAAATGCTGATATTTTCATAAATTGACCAAATGTGGGAAAAAGTCGATTTCATAAGCTTTCAAACCTTACCCAAATGAGGCAAATTTCCAATATTCTCTATTTTTCAAGAGATAGGTCCACATAAAAATTATGCTTATATCACAAATATGACACACCAATGATTAATCTAATTGTGTTTAAAGCATAATGTTGTTCAGTTTGTGCTAGCTAAAAATTAGTTTAACATGAAGGGAACATTGTTAGGTAAGATTCATCTTTTGGCAATTATGCTCTATAGATTTTCCTATTATCAATTGTCTGTAGGTAATCAGATATAGTGTGACTTGGCGCCAATCCTAGTTAACTAATATTCAAAAAATTGAACATCCTAACAGTCAAGTCCCCATGTGGCAGCACCTATTTGGTTCATGATGTCATATAATAAACTAAGAAACTATTCATTGAATTCATGCTTGAGATTCGCGAATCCTGATCATCCGTAGTGCATCTGTAATACCTCAAAACGACATCATTTTGGAGCAAAATTGAAAAGAAGAAAAAGAACCTCCCCCTTTTCTCTTCTATTTCTTCTGAAAACGATATCATTTTAAGACACTATAAACAATACACTACAGAGTATCTAAATTCGATATTCAAGACTATTTCTGATGCTTTGGTGTATCTGTCTTTGCAATGTTTGAGTTGTTGGGTTCGTTGTGCTTGGGTTGTTTACTGGTCAATAGTTTGTTAGTGGCTTGTTACTGGATTTTCTTGTAGTTGTGTCCCGTCATCCTTTAATCTTTTTTTAATTTATGTTTATCTCTAGTATTTGCTTGTGTAGTAAACTTTTGTTATAATAGTTGGTGTATGTTGTTTAGTTCTCTCTATATCCAATTACTCTCTCTATATAATTTTTTACTTTTATGAATAAAAATTTTAAGTTGTCAAAAAAAAAGAAAAAAAAAAACTATTCATTACCATTTTTGGCATTGCTGCAAGTATCTCACCCGCACTTTTGGGTGGACCATGCAATTGTAAACATAAACATTAACAAACATTCCCCTAATATTTATATTTCACCTAAGAAATTTGATGATGATATACATATTTTTTCTTTTCATGACTCATGACATATAAATTGATTAATTACCCCTGGCTCTTCTCTTTTGTTTGTTTGGAGGGTTGTGTGCAATTTTTATTTATTAATTTTTGTGTTCTCATATGTTTATTTCCTTCTTTAATTGTACTCTTTTTCATTCTTTTACATTGTATTTGGTTGGAAAATTTGAAAAGAGATTTGAAAAGAGAAAGTAAAAAGGTATGTGAAATTAGATGAAATATAGGTATATTTTATTTATATTTCACCTATTTTTTCTTTTTCCCATTTCAAATCTCTTCCCAAATTTTCAATCAAACACAGCTTTAATGTTCTCCACATTTCTAGCTAGTTCAACTAGTAAGATATTAGAAGTTAAGTTTCAGAGCAAAATATCATTTAATGTGTTTGGTTTTAATTTTCTGAATTTAGTTTTCTGAAAATTGAGTATTTTATTTTTTGTGTTTTTTTATTTTTAGTGAATATTTTTAAAATTTTAAGTAATTTTTTTACTTTTTAGATGTACCTTATTTAGATATATCTAAATAGTAAAATATTTGTGACAAAATATTTTTAAAAATTAATAAATACACAAAATACAAAAAATGTACTGGATTTATATATATATATATTTTATATTTTTTTGGTATTTAGTGTATTTTTTAAAGATTTTTTCACAAATATTATACTTTTTAAGTGTATTTATGTTAGGTGTGTCTAAAAATTAAAAAAAAATGTTTAAAATATTAAAAAAATTCATTGAAAACATTAAGATACAGAAAATAAAAAAAGTAGAATTTTTTGAAAAATATTTTCTGAAAATCAGAACCAAACAAACTAATTTATATTATAAATGATATAAAAGAATATCATTTAAAAAATTCAAGAACCATGACATATGTAGTCACAGCCTGTGTAACTAACTATTTAAAGAACATTTATGTCAAAATCTCAACAGCATACTTAAATCAACCAAATAAATGTACTGAGATTGTTTATACTATTTGTGATATTTTTGTATAGCAAACGCTAACAAGTGTCTTATGGGTATTATTTAATATTTGGAAGTGTGTAAATTTTTTTTTGAAAATATGTAAAAATGATTAAAAAAAATGTATTAATTTTAGTAAAAATGCATTAAAATTAGTGAAAAGTGTATTGTGTTCTATAAATATTTTATTTTTTACTTGTGTTCTAAGGACACTTGTTATTAGTGATATATCATAATACATTGGTTAAAATAACAAAAATATTGAACGAACAAAATTCAAAACTACATTAGAATACTCAAAAATTAATTAAATATTTTTTTCGAATGGTAATTTGATAGTGAAGATATTGAACAAAATGGGTGTTACATAATAAAATAAAATTAAGATTAATAAATACGTAAATAACGACCATTGTAATAATTGGATATACCATTTCACTAGTTGGGTTCAAAATATAAAAAAAAAAAGAAAGAAAAAAAAAAAAAAAAGGAAAAAAAAGACTTAAAAGCAATATCATGTTCAACATTTAAATTATATATTTTGCATGTGCCTTCACGTATCATATCTAACATTTTAAAATTTTTTACAAATCAATATCATGTTCATCAGTGGCGGAGTCAAAAAATTAAATCAGAGAGGACACTTATTAATTACAATATTATTTCATATAAATTTTTATGATTGTCTTCAAAAAAGATAAAAAAAAATAATCAGTGTGTTTGATTTAAGTTTTTTGAATTAAGTTTTTTGAAAATTAAGTTTTTTATTTTTCGTATTTTTTTGTTTTTAGTGAATATTTTTAAAATTTTAAGCATTTTTTTTTACTTTTTTAGATGCATCTTACTTAGATGTGTCTAAAAAACATAAAATATTTATGAAAAAATATTTTTAAAAATTAATAAATGCATAAAAATACAAAAAATGTACTAATTATTTGTATTTTTTTTGAATTTTTTGGTATCAGAGCCATCGTTATGTATGTATCCTGTTTCTAACTGCTTTGTTTCTTCTAATTAATCAGTTCTATTGTTCACTTGATTAATCTAATTTTCAGTTCATCTTAATCACTCAAGAGACCGGTCTGTGTTTATCCACCAGGTTTAGGTCACCCACTTTTATCCCCTGTCCGGAGTAAATCCTTAGGGTTAGGCAGTGTTGGACATACGGGTTCCTAGAATAGGGTCTGTACTCAAACCACTTTGGTCTGTGATAACATGACTAGAATAGGGTATGTATTAAGATATCTGTAAAACTGATTAATTACTAAGAACAATGAATCGATTATTTAGAAGTAACTCATCAGTCAGTTCTAGGTCAACAACGTTGCCCTCAATACCTAATCAAGGATTAGTAATAAATGAAGAAGATGTTGAAATACAAAATGATCAAATAAATGCAGGATAGAATATACCCAAATTACAAATTAAAGAAATTTATAAAACTACTTTTATACAAAATGTTTTTAAAGTTGCTTTACATGTTAAAACAATTGAACAAGTTTATGCTTTAGAAAAACCTAGAGAAACCTGCCAATTATTTGATGCTAAGTTAATCAAAAGACATTTAAATAATGGTTACAATTTTATGCATATTGGTTTAATTCAAGTCGGTGTTAATCCATTAACAATTGTAGGAAAAAATACCTCTGTTTTATTATGTTTAAGAGATGCTCGTTTTCTTAATTACAATGATAGTTTAATGGGTATGATGGAAACTGGTCTTCATAAAAGTCCAGTACATTTTAATTGTTTCCCTGATTTTACGCTTAGTTTACGAGATCCACATATTTTAGATGCATTGACATTAAATATTCAACTACATGGATCATTTACTAACATGAAAGAAAAAGTTCATAATATTACTTTAATATATCGTGTTCATTACAAATGCATGTAAACTAATTTAAACGTTCATGCTTTACACAAAAGTCCCAAAGATAAAACTCTATTAATCCAAAGCAGTAGCAACAATGAATCACATATAAATGTCCCTCAAATGATAGAATGGAAAAATATTGATTTACCTGATCAATGGTTTACTGTCAATGAAAATTACAAACATAATCAACAACAATCCTCCGAGCAAGATATCCAAGATATTCAACAATACAATGATGGTTTTGTTCGAATTAAATTTAATCGTAGTCAATCCTCTCGACATAGTACATCTAGTGTTCCGACTGAAATTGAAACTGAAGATGAAATATTCAATACTCCATTATTTCGAAAAAATAGTCAACTTCATCTTGGTCAAACCTCGACCAGTAAATTAAAAGGCCTTAATAATACTACTTCCTCTCAAATTAGTAAATCGGTTTATTCTACACACACACATTTACCTGAAGAAGAAATTGCTTCTACTAATTCTCTAACTCAAACTGATTTTGAAGAATTTATACCACCAATCAACCCTCAATTAATGACAATCAAAAAAGAATTTACTCCTGCTCTTGATAAATTACTTATTGAATTTAAATCTAAAGCAAATAGAACTAAAAGACATGCTTACTATGCTAAATATACTTCTGCTCAAATGTTCAAAATTTCTAGACAATGGTATGATTTTATGATTGAATATGGTTTTGAATTACCCCTATTAGAATATGTTGACAAATATTACAAAAAGCTTACTACAATCACAAAATATAAATGGAAAACTTCTGACACTACTTCTGTTAGTTCTAGCCATCCTCCTTTAGAGAAAATACTCCTTATTCAACAAGGTTCTGAAATCCCTGCATCCCCTTTCAAATTACCCGGTAATGATAATGAAATTAAAAAAGTTATTGAACAAAATAATTATACCAATCAATGTTTAAATACAATTGGTAAACAATTAGACAAAATAGAAACCAATTTAGAATCTGTTCCAACCACATCCACTAAACAACCTTTAGATCCACCTTTACTTAATCTACCCAGTAATCGTTCTAAAAGAACTAGTTTAGTTACCAATGATCATTCTACTGTCAAAGCTATTGAAAAATTATTTACCAAACTAACTACATCTGATAATGCTTCACCCTCTAAAGATAAAGGTCTTACTGTTCTCAATCAACAACCTAATGCTGAAACTGTTTTTACCCAATCTGACACTGAAACCACTGATGATGACATAAATCAAATAGCTCAACAATTTCAATCCTCCCATCTTCATAAAATTCATTATCCCAAAGTTAATCCTCAAATTACTAAAAATTGGTATTCTCGACCTACTCCTCCTGATCTCCAATTCGAAGAAACTAATCTTAATAATCAATTTTTTGTTTCTGCTAAACGATTATATGAATGGAATATTGATGGTCTTAGTGAAGATCAAATTCTCCAAAAATTAAATCATTTATCTATGGTTTCCAATAGTTATCTCTCCAATTATCCCTAATATTCTCAATCTGAAATTGTTACTTTAATTACTTCTGGTTTCACTGGTATGCTCAAATCTTGGTGGGAAAAATATTTAACCGAAGACCAACGCGAGTCCATAATTTATGCTAATCAAACCGATGATAATGGTTTGCCTATCTTTGATGAAAATATTGGCTGTTGTCATCCTGATGGTATTAATGCATTAATCTATACTATTGTTAGACATTTTATTGGTACTCCTACTAATATTTATTCTCGAGTACATGATCAACTTAGTAATCTTACTTGTCCAACCTTAAGTGATTTTAGATGGTATAAAGATGTATTTACCTCTAGAGTCATGTTAAGAGAAGACTGTACTAAATCATTTTGGAAAGAAAAATTTATTAATGGATTACCTAGTTTATTTGCTCACAAAATTAGAGATGTTCTTAGTCAACCTACTGGTGTTATTGAATATGATAATTTAACTTATGGCGATATCATTAGTACTATTCAAAAAGAAGGATTAAAAATGTGTATCGATCTTAAACTTAGTCAAAAAGCTACTAAAGACAAACATAAAGCTAAATACGAATTAGGAAATTTCTGTGAATAATATGGTTTACCTCCCATATCTCCTTCTCGTAGGAAATCACATAAATATTCTTCTAAACATAAATATAAATCCAAAAATTCTTATAAATACAAAAAGAATTATTTACCCTCCAAATCCAATGATAAATTTTATACTAAATCCAAAAAGAAATATTACAAAAAATCACATCCAAAATCCAAATCTAGTAAAGACATTACTTGCTATAACTGTGGTAAAAAAGGTCATTATTCCAATAAATGTAAAGAAAAACAAAAATTAAAAGATAGAGTTAATCAACTCCAAATTAATGAAGAATCCAAAATTCAGTTATTTGAAATCTTTCAATTAAATCAATCTGATAATGATTCCTCTTCTGTTCCTCCATCTACTTCGTCCAGTTCTCCTTCACATAGTGATGATTCTGATAATCAAATTACCTTAGGTTGTAATGATGTTTGTTGTAAACCAGTTAAACAAATTACTGTTCTTACCAAACACACTCAAGAAGAATCTGCTTTAATTGACTTAATTAGTAAATTAGATGATCCTAATTTACAACAACAATATATTGATAAATTAAAATCTTTATTGCTTCACTAAGTTTGATAAACCTATTATTAGTCTATCCAAGACTTTGGAAAAATTTAAAAATAAAACTAAAGAAATTACACTTCAAGATTTGCAATCTGAAATCAATCAAATTAAACAAACTATCCGCGACCTCCAACATAAAGATAAAAAATTAGAAGATGAAATTACCACTCTAAAACTTAATCAAAGTTTAAATAATTTTCAATCTAATCCACACACATCACCTCATGAATCTGAACATAATTCTGACCATGATTCTGATCATACTAATCCAGATAAACTTTTATTTGATAATCGATCTCAAACTAATAACCTTGAAGACAAACGATTAAACTTACTCAATAAGATCTACATACAAAAATGGTATTCAAAAATTAAAATCATAGTTGAAGATTTTGAATTAGAATTAATTGCTTTAATTGATACTGGTGCTGATTTAAATTGTATTCAAGAAGGGTTACTTCCTACTAAATATTATGAAAAATGTCATGAAAAATTAACCTCTGCTAATGGTAGTAAAATGCATATTAAATATAAATTACCTAAAGTACATGTTTGTCAAAATAATGTTTGTTTTAAAACCACATTTGTTTTGGTTAAGAATATGACTGATAGAATCATTCTAGGCACACCATTCATATCTTTGTTATATCCATTTACTACTTCTAGTGAAAGAATCACTACTCATATTTTAGGACAACCTGTTACATTTACATTCTTATATCCACCTGAAATGCTAGAATTAAATCAATTAAAAGATTGTTCTATTTCTCATACAATTCATAGATTGACTAGACATTTGAATTTTCTTAAAGAAGAAATTAATTATAAAAGAATTGACCAAGAATTAACTGATCCTATTATTATTTCTCAAATCAATGATTTTAAATTAAAACTTGAAGTAACTGTTTGTTCATCTCTACGTACTGCATTTTGGCATAAGAAAAAACATGTTGTTACTTTACCATACATTAAAAATTTTAATGAAAAACAAATACCTACTAAATCTAGACCCATTCAAATAAATCATGAATTACTTGAAATGTGTAAAAAGGAAATTAATGAATTATTAAAAAATCGCATAATTAGTCCCAGCAAATCACCATGGTCTTGTCCTGCCTTTTATGTTAACAAAAATGCTGAATTAGAAAGAGGTGTCCCTCGATTAGTTATTAATTATAAACCATTAAATGCTGTTTTAGAATGAATTAGGTATCCTATTCCTAATAAAAAAGATTTAATTAAACGACTTAGTCAAGCTATTATATTTAGTAAATTTGATTTAAAAAGTGGTTTTTGGCAAATTCAAATTCATCCAAAAGATAGATATAAAACTGCTTTTAATACACCTTTTGGTCAATATGAATGGAATGTCATGCCCTTTGGATTAAAAAATGCTCCTAGTGAATTTCAAAATATCATGAATGACATATTCAACCCATTTAGTCATTTTTCTATTGTTTATATTGATGACATCCTGATTTTTTCAAAATCAATTCATGACCATTGGAAATATTTAACTGTATTCTTTTATACAATTAAAAGTCATGGTTTAGTTATATCTGCTCCTAAGATTAAATTGTTTCAAACCAAGGTTAGGTTCTTAGGATATGATATTTACCACAATACTATTCTCCCCATTAGTCGATCCATTGAATTTGCTTCCAAGTTTCCTGATGAAATTCTTGATAAAACCCAATTACAAAGGTTCTTAGGTTCCCTCAATTACATTGCTGAGTTCTATAAAGACCTTCGAAAAGTCTGTTAACCTCTGTTTGATAGGTTAAAGGATAATCCTCCTCCTTGGTCTCCTGCTCATACTGCCATTGTTAAACAAGTCAAACAATATGTTAAGTCTCTTCCTTGTCTTGGTATTCCCACTGAAAATTCCTTCAAAATTATTCAAACTGATGCTTCTGATATTGGTTATGGTGGCATTCTTCTCCAGAAAGTCACTCCTTAATCCTCTGAACAAATTGTTCGTTATCATTCTGGTGTCTGGAATAAAGCACAATTAAATTATAGTACTATTAAAAAAGAGATTTTGTCTACTGTTTTATGTATTCAAAAATTTCAAGATGATATTTTTAAATCAAAAATTTTTACTCCGTGTTGATTGCAAATCTGCTAAATATGTTTTGGAAAAAGATGTTCAAAATCTTACTAGTAAGCAAATTTTTGCCTGTTGGCAATCTATTTTAAGTATTTTTGATTTTGATATTACCTATATTCCTGGTTGTCAAAATTCCTTTCCTGATTTTCTTACCCGGGAATTTTTACAGGGGGGTAAGGGATGACGACTCCATTTATTTCTTATCATAAATCCCGAATTATCCATTTTCGAACCCAAATCAAACAACTTACCCATCGTATTCACCGCCTTAAATTAGCCAGACCAACTATTAAAAGAGCTCAATACATCAATTACAATCAGATCCAAGCTCGTCGCAATTTACTTGCTCACAATTACAATTGTTTGAATCATCATCAAAATTATCTTGATCTTTTATCTGGTTGTTAATCTCTACTACTAATAATTGTTTCACTTCTACAGATGTCTCGTCCAAGGCCTCCTTCTAAGGCTTTCGTTCCAGCTAGTAAACCTAATCAACAAATTATTCCTCCTCCTTTGGAATTAGTTACCCAGTATCATCCAATTGAAATGATCAACCGTTACCAAGCTCTTGGTAATATTCCTAGACCTAATACTCTTCTGCTTTGGCTTTTGATCCTTTTGCTTCTTCTAGCCAAGCAGTTTCAGTTACTCCATTTCCTGCTAATCCAATCAAGTCTTCTCGCTCTGATTATGTTAAATCACATACCACCAACCTATTCTTTAAAGAACCTAGTCACCCCAAGAGTCAAACCATTCATGAAATTGCTAAATCCTATTTTAGATCTGGATGCCATTTCATCCTCTCACATCCAAAGAAAACACTTACATATTACAAAGATATTTTGATCCATTACCAATCAGTCCTAATCAAACCTATTTATGATCGAACATATGCTAGCAAGGTTCTGTATCATTCTATTTATATTCACAACATTGTTTCCCTAGCTAAATGGGGTCCTCCTTATCAGCTTCGTGATTTATCCGGCCACTCTATTCAATACAATTATCATGATTACATTAATGCTTGGTTCAAGATCTTCTTGTACCAAAATGAAACTTTCAGTCACTCTTGGTTCATTTCATTTGATCAAAAATTCAAGTCAGAATTACCTTCCTGGTTTCTGAGATGGTGGACTCATTATGGTGCCATTTCAGACATCCTCCTTGATAATCTACTTGAATTAATCAACTATTTTGCTACTGTTTACCCTTTTACTGCTCATCAACGATCATTCCCATTATTGTTAATTTTTATATCCAAATATAAAATCCCTTGGATATTTAAATGGCATTATGGAATTGATGGTAACATAATCATCCGTCATCACTCAGTCAAATGGTGGGCTAAGTTCAATTTGCCCCGTATATTTGAAATTGTTCAAGAAGAATTCCCATCTGATCAATGTGCTCCCACTCCTGCAATGGTTAAAGCCCAGCAGAACCCAACTGCTGCAATCAGCCAAGGAAGTCAGTTCAATCTTCCTCCAATCAACCTTGGAAGCCCCTTATCTAGTGGTTCCAAGCCCAAATCATCCAAGTCAAAGATTCAGTCCAATACTGATAAATCAAAGTCCAAGGCTAAGTCTAAAGCTCCTGCAGTACCAGCTCAGCCCAAGACTCAATCAAAGCCCAAATCAAAATCCAAATCCAAGGCTCAATCAAAGCCCAATTCACCTCCTGCTCAGCCCAAAATCAAATCCAAAAGCAGATCTAAATTATCCAAAGATGAAGTGCTCCAGTTAGTCTGCAAAATAATGGATCAAGATGAAGCCCAGTCAACCAGTTCAGAAAATTCAGAAGACAGTTCAGACCAATCACAATCTTATGAAGGTTCAACTACTCAACCCATTTCATACGGAAGATCTGAGTTCCATGATGCTTAGGACCCATATGCCTGATCAACATAGGATTCCCTATAAATACAAGTCAGCTTCAATCAATAC
Organism: Camellia granthamiana; assembly: GCA_036172215.1. Taxonomy (NCBI): domain Eukaryota; kingdom Viridiplantae; phylum Streptophyta; class Magnoliopsida; order Ericales; family Theaceae; genus Camellia; species Camellia granthamiana. Next base: position 23,673,512 of record CM069905.1, on the reverse strand, counting down.
TCTTCTGAGAAAAGCTGCTAATTTGTATCTATATTGATTCCTATATTCATATGTTCCACCGAAAGTGATGAATAGTAAAAGTTACTGTTCACTTTTACAGTTCACTGTCACTATTCACTCAATCAACTATTGTTAAAGCTGCTTACCTGTGCAATCACTCCACCGAAAGCAACCGACAGCATCTGCTTTTCTCATGCGCTGCCAGCTGCCTTCATCAGTCACATGTTGCTATTCTATATATTATAATCAACTGAATTCATTCAGCGAACTTGAATTTGAGTTTGAAAAAACAAAAACAGAGAGCTCTGAGTGAAAATTACTTCTTCCCGTTTGTAACCCAATTAGGATCCTTGCAGTTGCTACAATTGTAATTGTAAGTTATTTTCTGTATGTATTTAATGTTTAACATTTTATTTTAAATGAATTTGGTTTATGTGCTTTCCAATTCTGTCTCTTCATTTTGATTTCGTAATCCATTTTCTTCATCTGCTTGCTACTTACTAATTTTTTGTATTTTTGGTATTTAGTGAATTTTTTAAAGATTTTTTTTTGCAAAAATTGTACTTTTTAAGTGTATTTATATTAGGTGTGTCTAAAAATTTAAAAATTGTTTAAAATATTAAAAAAATTCAGTAAAAACAAAAAAAAAATATGGAAAACAAAAAAGTAGAATTTACTGAAAAGTGTTTTTAGAAAACTCAAACCAAACAAAGTGAATGTTATTTGTAATTAGTGTATCATGTACAATATTAAAAAAAAGTCATGGAGATAAAGTTTTAAAATAAATTATATCATAAAATAAATTTTTATACAAAATATGCATAAAAATTCAATATAATAGTCATACCACGTCGTCATTGACATGTGATATCACCAACTAATAGCAAAAAAACACATGGAGGATAAACCCTACATATCAAATGTAATTAACAATTAATAATTTATATATTTTCATTGAGATTAATTATGTTTGCATGTCAATAATGATAGACATCACCATTATATTGGAATTTTTATAGATAATAATATCGTAGTCTCTTTATTTTCAATCAAAACAATTATTATTGTTCTTATAATTTTAAAAATATCATTGACATTTCACTCTAAATAATATTTTTATAAATTTTTTTACTTAAAATATTTATTTATGTTTGCCAAAAAAAAAATCAAAACCAAAGGGGGGCACGTGACCCCCTAGACTCTCCTTCCCTTTGCCTTTGACGTTCATGTCATGCCATGTGTTCGTACTTCTTAGATAAATACTATAAACTTTTCAATAAAACTCAATTGAACATTGGGGTATTATTTCAAACAATTATTATTGCAGTGTTTGTTGTCGAGCAAACAAAGTTGCTCGTTTGTTGGCTCATCGAGTTAATCGAGAGGAGTTTATATTTGTGGGCTCATCGAGTTTGTAGTCACTTCAAATATTTATACTTTTGTGATTTCTTGATATAATATCTATAATTGAGGGAGAAAAAAACTTGCATCCAACCATCACAATGTTGCCATATGAGTAATTGTTTCTATCAACATTTATTTAATTTATCAAATCCAATTAAAGCAAGAAAATTTGACGACACAATGATATTGCTCATGGTAATTCCAATCCAACTACTAATTTTAATGTGGCAGCCTCAATCTAATAAAAGATAAGTTAGGAAGTTCTACTTGAACTGCCAATTTTAATATGACAACCTCAACGGTATTGAAAAGTTTCACTTGAACTGCTAATTTCATCATGGTAGCCTTTTAACAATAACAAATGACAAGTTTAACTGTAATAAATGATAAGTTAGAAAGTTTCACTTGAATTACTAATTTCAATGTGGCAGCTTCAATGGTAACAAATGGTAAGTTAGAAAGTTTCACTCAAAGCTTTATATATGATGAGGCAATTAGCACACGACAGATGTAAGTTGAGACAATTAGCACATGACTTTATATATGAAGGGTATAAACTTTTCAATAAAAAATTTAATTGAACATTGGGGTATTATTTCAAAGAATTATTATTGCAGTGTTTGTTGTCAAGCAAATAAAGTTGCTCATTTGTTGGCCCATCGAGTTAGTCGAGAGGTGTTCATGTTTGGATGGAAGATGTCAGTTAAGACATATTTTTTAGTAGTCACTTCAAATACTTATACTTTTGTGATTTCCTGATATAATATCTACAATTAAATGGAAAAAAAAACTTGTATCCAACCACCACAGTGTTGCCATATGAGTAATTGTTTCTACCAACATTTATTTAATGTATCAAATCCAATAAAAGCATCAAATTTGGCAACACAATGATATTGGTTCCACTCCAACTACTAATTTCAATGTGGCAACCTCAATGGTAATAAAAGGCAAGTTAGAAAGTTCTACTTAAACTGCTAATTTTAACATGACAATTTCGATGGTAACAAATGATAAGTAGGAAAGCTCCGCTTGAATTGCTAATTTCAATATGATAGCCTCTCAACCGTAAAAAATTACAAGTTTAACGGTAATAAATGTCAAGTTAGAAAGCTCCACTCGAATTACTAATTTCAACATAGTAGCTTCAACGGTAACAAATAGCAATTTAGAAAGCTCCACTCGAAACCTTATATGTTGTTGGTGATAATTACAAATAAAACACCAGAAAATAAGAATAATAAAAATTACAATAACTATTGTAAGGGCTGAGGCGCGAGGAATTCGCTTTCTTTAAGGAGATTCAAGCCCTCTGCGGTTAGGCAAAACCTCACACCGGTGCAGCAGAAAAAACCTTGACTTGTCCCCCCCAGGATACAACAGCCCGACTAAGTCGTATGGTTAACCAATACTGCACAATTGGTTGAACCCAAAGCTTTAACACACACACCCTTTTTATTTGCCTCATAATCTCACACTAGACATAACAAAGGAACAAAACTTCTAAGGAACAAAAACTTCTTCTCTTGTGTCTATTTAAGATATGACATATGTTCAAAATATATAGAAAAGAAAACTTAATAAGCAAGGTTCTTGGTGGATAAGATAACAAGAGACTTGACCAAGACCTTGGAATGGATAGGAATGAGAAGACTTGAAGAAGACTTAGATGGATAACTCTAGCGAAGACTTGGAGAAGACTTGGATAGATAAGGCTAGCAAAGACTTGGATGGATAAGGCTAGCAAAGACTAGGCAATGACTTATCTTGGAGCTCGGAAGATCATTATAATATTAAAATACCTGCTAAAATTTTCCCACCTATTTTAATATTATAGGTAACAAAAACTGAGATTATTAGGCAAATAAGGATATTATGCATCATGGTAGGTGTGCTCTGCATTGAACCTCCATTAGTGAAACAATAATATCTACTCCAGAGCCAATAGTATGCTCAGCATTGAACTATGACTACTTAAGGGAAATAAATAATTATTGCACACACATACTATTCCAGGTGTTCACAAAAGCTTTAAAAGCTAGCACATTACGGCCTTGTGCGATCCCAGGATTCATGAGTGTGTTTGACAATTAGCCCAAACCTCATAGGTAGCGGCCCCACTACCACACTCACATAGGTGAATTCTGTCAATGGTGCTCCTGTAACTATGACACCCCACTCAATAAGAGCTACAGAAATTCATTAAGAGTTTTTTAATAACTCAACCTCTACAACGTTACAGGATAAATGCACTTATATCATAGGGATGGGTAAAAAGTAATTTGGTGTATTTCTCACGGCCATCATATGATCGTTTTTCTCATTGAACCTAGTTACAGGATCTCTGGTCCCTGGGTTGAGTATCCTCATACATGGCTCCTGCTATATTCAATGGGCTTCAACCCCATCCCCCTCGATGTATTCCAGACTCTATCTCTTGCTAAGGCCTTAGTTAATGGATCTGCAAGGTTATCCCAGATTTAATATAATCCACATTTATGATGCCATTATTCATATAAGATCTCACAGTACTGTGTTTTCTTCTGATAGGTCTGGATTTACAGTTATAATAATGGTTATTAACTCGACCAATTGCTGTGGTGCTATCACAATGAATCAATATAGATGGAATCGGTTTTTCCCAACAAGAGATTTCATTTAACAAATCTCTCAACCAATTTGCTTCTTCACTGGCTGTAGCTAAAGCAATAAGCTCAGCTTCCATTGTTGAATTAGCAATAATGGTTTGTTTTTTCGATTACCAGCTTATAGCACCACCTCCTAATGTAAATAAGTAACCAGTGGTTGATACTGAATCACCTGACAAGGTATTCCAATCGGCATCACTGTAGCCTTCAAGTACTGCAGGATACTTATTATAAAACAAGCCATATTTTATGGTACCAGATAAATATTTCATGATACGCTGAATGGCTAGCCAGTGATCACTGCCAGGCTTGCTAGTAAACCTGCTAAGTACTCCAACTGCATAGGCAATGTCAGGTCTAGTACAATCAGTCGCATAACGCAAGCTACCAATCATACTAGCATATTCCTTTTGATTAATTACATCCTCATCATTTTCAATAGGAAATAAACGCACATGAGGATCAAAAGGAGTAAGAACATGCTTGCAGTTATAAAAATTATATTTTCTCAAAATTTTCTCAACATAATGCGACTGATTAAGAAATATACCATCACAGGTTTTGGTAATTTTCATTCCCAAAATATAATTAGCCTCACCAAGATCTTTTATATCATAATGGCTACTAAGCATATTTTTAGTTTCCATGATGATATGCAAATTGGAGCCAAATATAAGTAAATCATCCACATAGAGGCTAATAATGACATGTGAATTTTGTTCAGATTTATAGTAGATGCATTTATCACATTCATTCATTTTATAGCCATTCTTAATCATGCAGGAATCAAATTTCTCATGCCAGTGTTTAGGGGCCTATTTTAAGCCATATAGGGATTTAACTAGCTTGCACACTTTGCTTTCCTGACCGAGTTCCACAAAACCCTCAGGTTGATCCATATAGATTTCTTCACCTAGGTCTCCATTTAAAAAAGCTGTTTTAACATCCATTTGATGAATTTTTAGATCATGAATTGCAGCCACTGCAATTAATAATCTAATGGATATAACTCTAGTAACCGGAGAAAATGTATCAAAAAAGTCAAGATCTGCTTGTTATTTAAAATCTTTTGCAACAAGCCTTGCTTTATATTTATCAATAGTTCCATCCGGTTTAAGTTTTTTTCTCAAAACCTATTTATAGCCAATAGTTTTACAACCTGGTGGTAAATCTACTAATACCCAATTTTTGTTGGATAATAATGATTCCATCTCATCATTTACTACCTCGTTCCAAAAAACAGAGTTAGGAGATGCCAAAATTTCTTGTAAAGTTAATGGAGTTTCCTCCACATTAAAAACATGACAATCAGGGCCAAAATCTTTTTCTAATCTGGTTTCACACCTAATTTCTTGTAAAGTTAATGGAGTTTCCTCCACATTACTCCTTCTTGGTTCAAAAACTACAGTATCTTGGTTTTGTAAAAGAGGAGTAGAGGAACCGGTTTCAGATAAAATATTTTCTTGATAATTTTGACCCCACCATTTTTAGATTTAAAAGGAAATTTTTCTGCATGAAAAAGTGCATCACCTAATTCAAAAATTATTTTGTTTTCAATATCAAAAAATCTATAGGCTGTACTATTTGTTGCATATCTAGGAAAAACACAAGTGGCAGCTTTCACACCTAATTTAGGTCTTTTAGGGTCTACAAGTCTAACAAAAGCTAGACAACCCCAAACCCTCAAATATCTCAAATTTGGCTTATGCCCTTTCCACAACTCAAAAGGTGTAACTTTTGTTTTTTTATGTGGCACTCTATTTATGACATAACATGCAATTAAAATTGTTCTCCCCACAAATTTGAAGGAGCACCTGCTTCAATTAGCATAGCATTTGTTAAATCCATTAAAGTTCTATTTTTCCTTTCTGCTACACCATTGGACGCAGGTGAATATGGTGGAATAGTTTCATGGATTATTCCCAAAGACTGAGCAAACGAGTTGAATCCAAAAGATTCATACTCCCGGCCTCTATCAGTTCTATATCTTTTAATCTTTTTACTGAATTGATTTTCAACTTCAAGAAGGAATTCTTTGAATTTTTCAAAAGCATCACTTTTATTTTTCAACAAGTATACATAAGTGTATTTGGAAAAATCATCAATGAAAGTGATAAAATATCTATTTCCACCACGTGTTAAAGTTTCTTCAAATTCACATAAATCAGTGTGAATTAATTCTAACAATTCAGTATTTCTCAGCACACTTTTATGAGGCCTTTTAGTTATTTTTGCTTGATTGCAAATTTCACATTTCTCAAACTTATTTGTTAGTCTAGGAATTAATCCTAAACTACTCATGACTCCCACATATCGGCTATTAATATGACACAGACGAGCATGCCAAAAATTCATAAAAGACAATATGTAAACAGAAACATGTGCTTTCTTATTCTCAACATTTAATTTAAGCATTCCATCACAGGCATACCCTTTTCCCACAAATATGCCTTTTTTAGTAATTACATATTGGTCAGATTTAATAGTCTGCTTGAAACCAGCTTTGTTGAGCAAATAACTCGACATCAAATTTTCCCTCATGGACAGTGTGTACAACACATCTTTTAAAACAAGCACACGTCCAGAGGTAAAATTCAGCTCAACATCCCCACACTCGAGCACCTTGGTTAAACTAGAGTCACCAAGCATAACAGTCCTCTTCTCATTAAAAGGAGTGAAATCTTTGAACCAATCTTTATCATAGTAGACATGCCTATTGGCACCAGAGTCTACCCACCACCCTTCTACAGATTGAACAATAAAAATATCTGTGATCATAGCCACAAATGGTTCCTCGGTAACATTAGCCTGTGGTCGAGACTGTTGTTTCCGAAATTTACAAGTTCGAGCAATATGCCCACTTTTGCCACACACAAAATATGTCACGTTTGTCAAATCTTGTGAAGAGGGTTCTTGGTTCCATTTCTTTTGCATCGGGTAATTTTTATTTTGTGGCCTTCCAGTATTTTTCCAAATTTTCTTAACTAGCTTCAAGTGACTATTTTTATGAAATCGACCTTTAGGTAAAATATTTTCAAACGTTAAATTTACCTTAGCAGTGGAATGCTCTTGTGTCATAAGCACATCTTGTCCTCGTGCTTCCTTCTCCACTCGAATTCGTGTGATTAGAGTCTCCAAGGATGTCTCTTTTTGCTTGTGGCGCATTGACTTCTGGAACTCCCTCCAAGACGATGGTAGTTTGTCAACAATACCTGCTACAACAAGATTGTCTCCAATTTTTGATGCCTTCAGATCTAACTTCAGCTACTAACATCTGAAAATCTTAAACTTGCTCCACCACTGATTTTCCATCTATCATTTGATAGCGGAAAAAACGGCTTGCAGCATATTTTTTAGCGCTTGTCTCTTCAGTGTCATATTTGTTCTGCAAGGCTTTCCAAATTTTCTTGGCAGTGGTGTAAGTAGTATCATAATAATCATAAAATTGATCTGAAAGACAATTTAAAAGATAGTATCGACATTTATACTCATCTGTGTTGTATTTTTCGATTTTTTCAAGATGAGCAGCATACTCCTCGTCAGTCATCTCTTCAGTGGGGACTTTGTTCGGATTTTTCTCGGTCAGGATATACGCCACCTTGAGAAGACTGAGGTAGAAAAGCACCTTGCCTTTCCATCTTTTGAAATGAGCTCCCCTGAACCGGAAGGGCTTGTTGAGATCGCCGGTATTCTCGTTGGGCTTCTCCAGCACTGGCTCCATGGCTTTTTGCTATTTGAATCTCCTTAAAATTGTTGGTGATAATTACAAATAAAATACCAGAAAATAAGAATAATAAAAATTACAATAACTATTGTAAGGGCTGAGGAGCGGGAAATTTGCTCTCTTTAAGGAGATTCAAGCCCTTTGCGGTTAGGCAAAGCCTCACACCGGTGCAGCAGAAAAAACCTTGACTTGTCCCCTCAAGATACAACAGCCCGACTAAGTCGTATGGTTAACCAATACTGTACAATTGATTGAACCCAAAACTTTATCACACACACCCTTTTTATTTGCCTCATAATCTCACACTAGACATAACAAAGGAACAAAACTTCTAAGGAACAAAAACTTCTTCTCTCGTGTCTATTTAAGATATAACATATGTTCAAAATATATAGAAAAGAAAACTTAATAAGCAAGGTTCTTGGTGGATAAGATAACAAGAGACTTGACCAAAACCTTGGAATGAATAGGAATAAGAAGACTTGAAGAAGACTTGGATGGATAAGTCTAGCAAAGATTTGGAGAAGGCTTGGATAGATAAGGCTAGTAAAGACTTGGATGGATAAGGCTAGCAAAGACTAGGCAATGACTTATCTTGGAGCTCGAAAGATTATTATAATATTAAAATACCTGCTAACATATGTGATGTGGTAATTGGCATGCGGCAACCTCAACAGTAACAAATGGCAAGTTTGAAAGCTTCACTCGAAGCTTTATATATAATGTGGCAATTAGCACACAACAACCTCAACGATGACAAATGACAAGTTAGAAAGCTCCACTCAAAGCTTTATATATATGATGTAGCAATTTGGCTAACACGTGGTACTATTTTTTTTAAATCATTTTATTATCAAATTAGTTGTTTGAGTTTACAAGAGTAACAAATTTAGTACACAAAATTTATTTTTTTTAATAATTTTTTCTTCATTTTATTATCTATAAATTTGGAATTGGATAGTATAGAAAACCATGTTAAAGTAGAAATTAATAAAAACTTGGAATTTTGTTTAACAAGTTAATTGAATAGCATATTTTGTAAGAAGTAAGATACTATTCAAATGGACCAAACTTCTTTTAAAAAGAAATTTATTTAAAAATGAAGAAAATATACTTATACTTTTGTAATTTCTAGGTATAATGTCTAGAATAAAAAATTGTATCGAACCATCACAATATTTTGGTATGAGTAATTGTTTGTATCAATATTTATTTAATGCATCAAATACAATTGAAGCAACAAAATTTGGCAACATATAACATAACTCATAATAGCTTCATTTGAACTATCAATTTCAATGTGACAATCTCAATGATAACAAGTGGCAAGTTGAAAAACTCCACTCGAAACTTAATATATGATGTGGCAGTAAACATACTGTTTCATACTGATGAAAGATTGGCATGACTTACACGTGGTGCCATTTTTTTTTTATTATTTTATTGTCAAATTAGGGTTGGTTTGGGAAGTGGGTTGATTTTTTGGCTTTTTGATTTTTTTGACTATTTTAGCCTGGACTAAAAAGCTTGGTTTGGGAAGGACTTTTTGACTTTTTGGCTTTTTTGTATTTTTTGTGAAAGAAGAGTGTAATGATTATGAGTTGGATGTAATGTTTTGTTTTTTGTGGCCAAAATAGCCTATTTTGTCTTTTGTGACTAAAATAGCCAAAAAAGCCCAATCTAACTCTTCCCAAACAGAGCCACGAGTTTACAAGAGTAACAAAATCAGTGCACAAAATTTATTTTTTATTTTTATTTATTTTTACTATTGCTAATTTTTTCCCCAACAATTTTGTCTGCTTCGTTTTATTATCTATAAATCTGGAGCTGAATAGTGTAAAAAACCCATGTTTAAGAAATAATTAATAAAAACTTGGAATTTTGTTTAAGAAATTGATTGACTAGCATTTGTTTTATAAAAAAAAATATTATTTAAATGGGCCCAAATCTCTTTTAAAACAAAATTTATTTTAATTAATAAAATAAAATAGTTCAAGAAATATTAAAATAAAAAATTTGACATAACAACAGTGTGCTATTTTTAAAAATGTTAAATTTACAAATACTAATTTGCCCCTCAAAAAAATTTCACATACAAAAGTTTGAAAATTTGAATGAAGATTCTCTCAATTTAAAATAAATAAATTTCATTCTATACTTAGGTTGGCATATTCAAAAAAAAGTTAAAAAGTCAAAAAGTCACTATTCTATTTAAGTCACATTATTTTATTTAAGTCATATCACCTCTCTACTACGTGCCGTTTTGGGAAGAAAGATAAAAAGCTGCGTTTTTGTAATGAAGCTCTAAACGCAGCACCATTGAAAAAGCCAAACCCACCATTTGGGAAGGCCAAAAAACGCAGCTTCTTTATTTACGAAACTACCCTCCAGAATATTTAGATTAATTAATTTAAAATAGTGTTGACATACAGAAGGACAAAATTATAAATTTAATTAAAAAGTAAGGATATTTTAGTCATTTTGGAGTGATGTGACACTTTTAAAAAATATTAAACCAAAAATAAAAAAAGCCAGCTTTTTACCAACTTCCCAAATCACTTCTAAAAAAGCCAAAAAACTTGATAAAAAGTCAAAAGCCAGTTTTTTACCAACTTCCCAAAACACCTCTACATCACTTTAAACTCAACCCATATTTCATAAAAAGTCAAAAAATACATTTATTTAAAATATTCCAAATAACTCCTTAATCAATAAAAGAAAAATAAGTTATTTGTTGAGTAGACGATGATTTAAAAGTTGAAAGGCTTGCCTTAAAATAAGGAAATTATAGTATATGAGAGACCAATAGCGTATGTTTTATTTGCACCCAATTAATTTATAATAATAATAAAATTATTATTTATTTATAAAATATTATATATATATATATATATTATTTACAAAATCCCTTCTCCATACAGCTATTCCCTCCTCTCTTCACAGCTGCCAGTCGAGTTGGCCTTCGTCTTCTCTTTCCTTTTCCGTTTCAATTCTCTCCCAGAACCCTAATCTCTCTCTCTCTCTCTCTCTCTCTCGATCGAATCGTTCACAGACATGCTTCAACCTTTCCACACCAATTCAAACTCATCGAATCCTCTTCCGAACGATCCATTTCTCAACATCTAACCACAGGTCTCTCTCTCTCTCTCTCTCTCTCTCTCTCTCTCTATATATATATATATATATACACATATATGTATAAAGACGTGAAATTTAGGGCTTTAATAATAATCTGTACAGTTCTTGAATCGATATAGTTTCCTTTGTTGTTACAGGTATATAGCTCGATTTGTGTATGTCTTGTGGTTTGGATTTTGCATATAGAACATGAAGCGCGAGTTAGCTTTCGTATTACAGACTCAGTGTGAGCTCGCTGGTTCGCTGGGTCGAACCCGAGCGTCGAAGGTTCACACTTGGAGTGTGGATTTGAATGGAGTGAGTGAGGATAGAAGCAGCAAAAGGTTTAAGGGTTCTGTAGTAAAAGATTCGGATTCGAATGGTGAGATTGATGGATCTCAATCTCGAAATCAGAATCAAGAGACGGTAAGGGTATATAGGAGAACCAGAAGGTTTAAGAATGCCGATTCAGGGGTTGAACAGAAGGTCAGTCTGGTTGAAAGACTCGAAACTGTAATTGAGGACAAAACTAAGTGCAATTTGGTATTGTGTGAAGACGAGAACAAGGGTGAGTTCGCTGAGGCTTTAAGTAAGGAAGAGTTAAGGGTTGGTAGTGAAAATCCTACTGTCAATGAAGGAGGCTCTGAGGCTGTTCCCATGACGGTTCATGAGAATGTTGAGGCAAGGAATGATGAGAACAATGGGTCAAGTAATGATGCAACAAATGAAGTGAGGAATGACTTGAATAATGAGGTAATGTGTGATGTGTTGGTTGAAGGATTTACAGAGACAGCATTGAACTCAAAATCAGAGGTGGAGGTGGTGAAGTGTTCGGGATTGGTGGCTGCTGATGGTGGTGAGAACGAAACAGTTACAAAAGTTGAGGTGAATGAAAGTGGCAGTGTTAGCGCTTTGGGGACTCCAACAAAGAAGTTGGAACTGAAAATGTCGAAGAAGATTGCATTGGGGAGGACGCCTAAAACGGTGAAGGAGCTTTTTGCTACTGGTTTGCTTGAGGGGTATTCTGTTTTTTACAATGGTGGTGACAAGGTAGACTTGCTAATCTATTTCTTTACTTTTCAGGGCATTTCTAGACATCCCATCAGAGTTGATTGTTATATTTGCATTGCATATAGAATCATATATATGTACATGTCTGTATATGTGCGTAATCATGTGTGCATTTTGTTTGGTACACCCATTTTCATCAGTGATAGTGGATGAATAGAACCAGGACATTCACTGGAACTTAAATTTACACTTCATGCTTGATTATGTACTTCTTAAGGGGGAAAGGAGGTCTTTCTTGAAAATGTAGAACTCACAATCAGTTATTATGATTCTTCTGATTTTGTTTGGAGTTTCACCTCACTTCCAAATTCTATATAAATTATGATCGGCCCATTCAGTTTCAATTTCATTCACGAACATACCCTTCTTGTTATTATTAGCAGTCAAAATTTCCAATTCCAACTTCAGACAAAAAAATTGTATTTTAATTTCAGGGATTTCGAGGAATGATTAAGGATGTTGGGATCTTGTGTTTTTGTCGTTTGTGCAACGGATCCAGAGTGAGTATTGTTATTTTTGTTATTTCGATGTCACTTTACCAGTTTGCTAACTTTTGCAGTTTGCTAACCAGTTTCTCTCATGAGTATGTATTAAAAATTTTGAATCTTTATTGCTTTCCTACATGTAGGTTGTTAATCCTTGTCAATTTGAGATACATGCTTGTAAATCATACAGACGTGCGGCACAGTATATATGCCTTGAGAATGGGAAAAGCCTCCTCCAGGTATTGAAGGCTTGCAGGAACTCTCCTGTGGATACATTGGAGGAAACGATTCAGAGTTTCATTGGTCCATTGGCGGAAAAGGAATCTATCATTTGTCAAAATTGCAATGGTGAGTTTTGCTCTTTTGAACTCTTATCTCTTAACATGTTTGGAAGCAAGTGCTGATTTTTTTATTTTTATTTTTTAAATATATATATATCTTTGGCTGTAAGTGAGTTTATTAGATGCCTTTCTTTGTCGATTTAAGGGTCCTTTCTTGCAACAATTGCTGAGAAGGTGGAGCAACTTTGCCAGTCATGTGTGGGTTTGAAGAGCTTGGAAGCCACCCCAAGTCATGCAACTGATACCAATGATAGGTATGCTTTGCCTAGCAGTTATTTCTCATGTTTCTATTGCTTATGTCTCGATCTTGACTTCATTGTTTTCAATCACAGTACTTTGTACGTCTCCTTTGCTTTTTGCTAATTTAGATATTAAACAATTGATGGTTATTTGTTTCAATTTAAGATTTATATGATGGAGTATGTTAGTGAACTCTTTGAGGAATTGAAAAATACTTGATACGGTTCGAAAGCTTGTGAGGCTACAAGGCATCAAATTTTGCTGTCAAAAGAAAGCATCTGCATAAATGAGATATCCATGCATATGTAGGGTGTCACAAATAAGTTTGAAAGCATTGAGAAAAATTTGAAGCATCTATTCCATTCTCTATTTGTCTTTAATTTTATTGGTAATTTGTACATGCTTGTGAATTTATAGCTTATGGGAGTTGGGCTTTTGAGTGTACAAAGTTCAGCCCAATTTTGGCCACTTTGAGGGCAGTGTGTGAAGTTTAGAGTATTTTTCAAATGAGACCTTCCAAAACCCTAAGCCTAATCCTTTTTACTCTTTTAGTCTAAATCTAAACCCTAATCCTAATTAATCTACTATTGTAGCCCTCAGAACTTTGATCTCCCCTTTGTGTCCAAAAGTTCTACCGAAGCAGATTTCAGTTTCATGCTGTAAGCTGCCTTAAACTGCCTTAAACCTGAAGCTATACAAGCCTAAAGCTATGTTTGGCAATGGATTTTTGGCTAAAAAAGTACAAAAGACAAAATTGGCTACATAAGTCAATAAGACAAAATGTCACATTCAAACCATAATCATTACACTTTCTCTCACAAAAGTCAAAAAAGCCAAAAACAAAAACCAAACGAGGCTAAAAAAGCCAGGCTAAAATAGCCAAAAAGCTAGGCTATTTTAGCTCTTCCCAAACGAAGACTAAGCCTTGGTTTGGTTTTTGAGTTGGGACTAAATAAGCACATAAAGACAAAAAAAAGCCACAAAATCACAAAATGACAAAACACTTAACTTTTGATGCAAAATTACCAAATTGACCCATATACAAACAGAAAGTCAAAAAAGCATCATTTCAAGTGGAGGGCAATTTTGCCATTCCAATGCACAAAAGTCAAAAAAGCCAAACAAGAAAACCAAACAAACAAAAAAGTCCCAGGCTAAAAAAGTCAAAAAAGCCAAGTTTGCCAAACGACACCTTAGTCCTTTCTTAGATCAACAATTATGCTTTGATCCTAGAACCTAATCTTAATACCTATTGTCGCAGTTCTAGTTACCTTTATTTCATATCTTGAACACAAAATTTCAGAATGTTGCTTCATTCAATTTCATACCAAAATCACCTTAAATCTCAAAAATGCAAACCCAAAACCTTCCTTGTATTCTATCTTTACCTTCTTGGGCATAAATCCTAAAGTTTAAAGTTCTGGCCTCCTGATTCAATGTTGGCATTGGTATTGCAGTATACCTAAAAACCAGTTAATCAACTCATCTGCTTCTAGGATGGATTTGGGAGATCATATTTGGGGTATTGTTGGATTAGTAAGGATGAAGCATACCCGACTCAAGTTTGGGTGGGTTTGGTATTATGAATCTCACCCTGCCATATTTTGCCCCAGTTATACTTTTAATATACTTAACCTTACTATCTTACGGATTGCTGAAGTTGCCCTTGATATATAAAGAGGTAAGGGTTGCTGTAATATTTTGTTTTCCCATAGTATGTGGTAAGAATTGAAGTGTATGCTTTCATTTGGGGTTTTTCAGATCTTTCAAATTAGCCTTGGCTTTAAGAAAGTCCACTAGAAGTGCTAAAGCAGGCATTTCATCACAAGATAGAAGTGAAGGGAGGGTAACAAAAAAGAGGTACCTCTTTTTGTTAATTTCATTTCTTTAAGTGAGATTCTCTTCACTGTGTGTGTGTGTGCTTAAATACTTGGAATTTATGACTGGATATTCTCTTTCCCTCTTTTCTCTCTTTTGATGCTTCCAGCTGGGTTATTTCAGGTCATTAAAACCAGCATTGGCTCCAAAGTCCTCTGGAAGTGCTTCTGTGCATATTTTTTCTGGAAAAAGGAGTCAAGGGAGGATAGCTCAAAAGTTGGTCTCTTTCCTAGTTCGTTTTTCATGGACTAGGATTTTTTTATACTATAATATGGAATTATAGCGAGATATTATTATTTATATATTGATATGCTGCTTTTGTCTGGGTTATTTCAGTTCTTCAAGATCACCTTTGGTTTCAAAGTCCACTGCAAGTGCTTCTTTGCTTATTTCATCAAAAAGTGACAGTCAGAGGAAGAAAACAATAAAGTTGGTGTCTTTTGTGGTTTATTTTCTTTTCCTTTAAGTGAGATTCCCTTTTGTTTGCAATGGATATAATGGAATCTATTTATTGAAATTCAATAAATTTTTTCAAATAGGCTTTTATGCGTGTCATTTCAGGTCTTCAAAACCAGTATCAGCTCGAAAGTCAAATGGAAGTGCTTCAGTGCGCATTTCATCACAAAATAAGAGTCTACCAAATAATACAAAAAAGTGGGTATTTGTTTTTATTTAATTTAATGTCCTGTGACTATCGACTCTCTCTCTGTCTTTGAATGATTTCATCTGGATGTACCAGGTCATCAAAAGCTGTTTTGGTTGCAAGGCCCTCTAAAAGTGCTTCTCCTAGTATATCTTCACAAAAGAAGAGCAAATGGAAGATAACAAAAAAGTTCGTATATAATTATGTATGGTTGGGGTAGCATTCTTCTAGCTTAGCTTGTTCTTCAACGTATGATTTGAGAAATAATTTCTGTTGGTCTTGTGATGTCTTTTATCTAGAGATCTGCGGTTGCATAAGTTGGTTTTTGAGGATAATGGATTACCAGATGGAACTGAAGTAGCGTACTATTCTCAAGGGCAGGTTGTTGATGTAAAGTTTAGATGTTTTATCTGTTTAATAATTTTGATCATATGAAGTAATCACTTCTTATTAACAGAAATTGCTTGAGGGTTTTAAAAGGGGCCTGGGAATATTATGTCGTTGCTGCAACTCGGAGGTATTTTTCTTCCTACGCTCAGACCTTCTAAAAATTCTATTAAGAGTTTTCATATTCATTACTATGAATGAGCAGGTCAGCCCCTCACAGTTTGAAGTTCATGCTGGTTGGGCCTCACGTAAAAAGCCGTGAGTCATTTCTTCCCTGTTGTAAAATCATAGTGGTTTGTCTATTTTTAAAAATTATTTTTAAATGCTGTCTTTGTTACCCACAGCTATCAATACATTTACACTTCAAATGGGGTGTCTCTCCATGAATTTGCAATATCTCTATTGAAAGGTCGTAAACATTCTGCCAAGGACAACGATGACCTATGCACCATCTGTGCTGATGGTGGGAATCTATTGCTTTGTGATGTATGCCCAAGGGCGTTCCATATAGGTGAAATTCAAATTCTTACAAAGAATGATACTTGTTACTAGCTTTTTCATCAGCTTTGTTGCTCTTATTGTGTATCTTACATGAATATCATTTTGAATTTCTATATTGGTGTGTAAGCTAAAAGCAAGACACTGAAGTACATAACTAGAGGAGCAAACTGAGCCTTTTTTTAAAAAATTAAATTTAAATTTCGTTCATTAATTGATATCTTTGAAGCCTCTAGTTAGAATTAAGAGGAGCAAATAAACTATCTTCTGAAATCACAAATCAGAGTAGTGGGATTCATGTAAACGGTACTCTAAAGGTACTCTGTAGAAAATGCCAGACTTCTGACATTTTGTACCTGAATTTAAGAATTGTGCAATAAAACATTCCTGTTTGCTTCTTTTGCTTGATTTTTAGACTGCTTTCCTGTACTGTACTAGTTGCCTTTCTGAATTGGTTCCATGGTGGTGGTCAATGTGAGTGATTTTGATGTACATTCTTACTGACTTATGCAGAATGTGCATCACTGTCGAGCATTCCTCGTGGTAAATGGTATTGTAAATATTGCCAGAACATGTTCCAAAGGGAGAAGTTTGTGGAGCATAATGCTAATGCTGTAGCAGCTGGAAGAGTTTCAGGAGTTGATCTTATTGAACAGATAACCCAGCGCTGCATTCGAATTGTCAAAAATCCAGAAGATGCTGAGGTCATTGCATGTGTTTTGTGCAGGTACTGGTTACGCTATGCTAGATTAATTTGTCAATCCTTAGATTTTCTTCATGATTTTTATTGCTGTTGATTCTGAGTCTGACATTGTGCTTATATTAAACTTTACCTTTAGTTAATATCATCCTTTTTTTTTTATGTCCTTCATTTGTTGGTTTATCTAGAGGTTGATGTTTTTCAATCTGCTTTATGCAGAGGTTATCAGTTTAGAAAATCTGGATTTGGTCCACACACAGTAATAGTTTGTGATCAGGTACTCTCTGTTCTTTATGTTAGTTCCTTTTTTTTTTTTTTGAACTCATCCGAGTTATAAAGTGATTTGAATCATAGTTGTCAAATTGTGAATTGAAATTTCCTTTTTGTTGAATTGTGAATCAATTGGGTTGCAAACCGTAAAGATTCTGTTTTAATTTTTGATACACAAAAATATATCTAAACAAATAGTTATTGAAGATATACTATAAATACGACATAAATAAATGAATTGCTTCTTTTAAATGATGCACATGGGTGTAATAGGGAAGATGCTTGAGTCTATGGCAAGAGATGTGTGTACAATCCCTGATATGATCTGTGATCCAATATTACATTATTGATTATGCCACAGTTTATGATAATCTAAGAAGCACAAACACCTCAATGGAGGATGCGTGTCATGTTGGACACAACACTCTGTGAACAGTCCTAAAAGCGTGTCCGACATTCTGATGCAATTCTTGCATTCATCGATTCACTCCTTAGATATGAATCAATTGCTTGGTGTATTGAACTGAATTGTGCATTATGTATTGTGAATTGTACAATTCTGATAATAGAGATTTGAATGTAGAATGCCTTGCTATGAATCTCCTTGTGCTTATACTGACTAACTAGTACATGCTATTATTCATTTGCTTCCCAGTGTGAGAAGGAATATCATGTTGGCTGCTTGAAGAAACATAAAATGGATGATCTAAAGGTGTGCACATTTGTTGTTTTTCATTGTTTTCACCTACTTTACTTTGTATGAGAAATTCCGTTGTTTGCACAGAACACCTGCTACTTTATTTCTAGATCAAAATTTGAAGCCACTTACGCAACAGGAATTGCCAGAAGGGAAGTGGTTCTGCTGCATGGTTTGTAGGAGGATCTATTCTGCTTTGCAGAATTTGCTCATTCGTGGAGAAGAGAAGATCCCGGATTCTCTTTTGGATGTCATAAAGAAGAAGCATGAGGAAAAAGTTTCTGATACTGTCACTGATTTTGATGTGAGATGGAGGATTCTCAGTGGTACAATTGCTTCTCCTGAAACTAGATTGTTGCTCTCGAAAGCTGTTGCCATCTTCCATGTAAGTACTATTCGTGCTGTACTTTGATACCGAATTTGTCCAGTGATTTAGTGCTTGCTTGCAATTGGTGTGAACATAATTTGGTAATATTTTGGTTGTGATTGAAAAACTATATCTTACAATTCTGTCTCTTTTAATTAATTTTAATAGACATGGGATGCATGTTTTTATGGATTGACATGTCTGTGTGATTATGTGAGACGAATTCAATTTTAAAATGTTTTTTTTAATATTATTATTTCTATAGTTTGTCACAGAGAATGTAATAATATGTATATATATATATATTTTTTTGGGTGTGTGTGTGTAGCTTTTGTGCTTCATATAAAATTGGAACTTACGAAGGTTTGATTTGTTGTATACGGATATAGTTTTGGTTTCAGTTTTTGTGTAAATGGTGGTGTTCCCTCGGCACCATTTTACCGCTTTTTAATTTTTTTTTTTAACCTGTCAAAGAATTAAAGATGCATGTATTCTTGTAGTCATTGTCTGTCCTTCAAGGAATATTACAGATAGAAACAGAAGTTACTGTGACTTAATAATTTGACTCACTCATGCCTCCTAAAAGTTGTATTGTGAGCATCTAGTCATTTGACCTCTGTGTGGTGCTCATGCTTTCTTAATTGATAGGCAGGCTAATTTGATTGACATAGAGCTTATTCATTTTGATGCCCCGAGTCTACTCTAAGCATATTTCTAGAAGTTCAGCCCTGAGTCTACTCTAAGCATATTCATTTTGATGCCCTGGCTCCAACTTGACTGATTTGTACAAAGAAATCCCTGGTCTATTCTCTTTGCATTCATAGGGATTGTAACAATGAGTTAACGAAGTATTGTTTGTAACAATGACTTCACGTGTCTTGTAAGAAACATTTAATTCATATAAAGATACATATAATTAAGTTGAGTAAAAAAAAAAAGGATTAATTATTGAAAAATGGAAAATATAGAAAGTGGTTTTCAGTTTGCTTAGAAAAATAAAAAAATAAAAAGGCTTCAGCAAATCTGTACTTAATTTTTACGAGTTCTAGTGACATGCTTGCTATGTGCATTTGGTAATCTGTTAGTGTAGAGTTTAAGCTGAAAAACAATATAATGGTTGCTATACTGCTTTAAGGTGTCTAATGTCAAAACAATTGTTAATACTTGCCCATGCTTATTTTTCAGGATTGCTTTGACCCTATAGTTGACTCAGCAACTGGCCGTGATTTTATCCCATCTATGGTTTATGGGTAACCATCATATCTTTGGGCCTGTCATACTTTTTACTTTTCTCCATTTTTTTTCTTATTTTTTGTTGTCCTTTTTTTCCCCCCTGGCTGATGTATTTCCATTCTTGTCTTCTCTCTGTCTCTGTTTTTGTGTTTGTATGTATCTGTCTCTTGTAGAAGGAACATAAGGGGCCAAGATTTTGCAGGAATGTATTGTGCAGTATTAATCATAAAGTAAGAATTTTTCCAACAAAAATGTACTTTTTTTTGGTGATTCCATTCGAGGTTACCTCACCTAAGAAAGGAATTAAAAGAAGAATTTTTATTTTGATGAATCAATGCATTTTTGCTCCAAGGTTGAGTAACAGGATTCTTTCCTTATCATGCAGTTCATCAGTTGTGTCAGCTGGAATCTTCAGAGTTTTTGGACAGGAAATTGCGGAACTCCCTTTAGTTGCAACAAGTAATGGTAACCAAGGCAAGGTGAGGTTAATATGTGCTTCCTCTTGCATGCACGTGTATGCCATTTTCTTAACTCCTGCGACTGAACTCTGTCAATGCCAAAATTCGGCAGGGCAAAAGTAATTGATTTGAGGGGATATCAGTGTTTTTTCTAATTAATTTAAATATAAACCACCATACTTATATTGTGAATCAGCAGAAACCTAATGAATCATTTGGGTTAAAGATTTTCAGGGGAAAAAAAAAACTCAACATTCATCTTTAACAATAGTTTGTATTCTTTCTTTATTGGATTCTAATATATTTTCTGAAAATCCGATACTTGAACAGGGCTACTTCCAGATATTGTTTTCGTGCATTGAGAAACTCCTTGCGTTCTTGAACGTGAAGAGCTTGGTGCTCCCTGCTGCTGAAGAAGCAGAATCTATATGGACACAGAAATTCGGTTTTGAAAAGATGTCCCCAGAACAAGTATGAATGTGTCATAATCTGGTTGTTTTTACTAGCACAAATTTGAACCTTTCTTGACGTTAATATCCTCGTATGTCCCTTGTTGATCTGCAGCTTAGCGACTACAGAAAAACCTGTTGGCAAATGTTGACCTTCCAAGGAACAGCTATGCTACAAAAAAAGGTTCCCCAGTGTCGAATTATTCAGCAAGATGGTGTTAATTTACCTATGGAGTCCAGTTGAGTGCTGCGAAGCAGTTTTTGTTGTTGGCTTTGTCTTCTTTTTGTACATTGGATGTGTATTTTGGTGGAATATTAGTTATTTTCAGTATTAGTTGTTTCCTTTATAAACAAAACATTGGAATTAAGATGTCAATAGTAGATGAAATAGAGTTACAATAGAGTTTACTAAAGATACAACAAAACCATAGAGGGCTTGTGATTTTGTAAAGATAGTGATATTAAATGCATTTTATTTGTTTTTTAATTTTTACAGAGAGCAAGCAAATCTCAGTTCAGTAGCAGGATTGGTTTTGAATGATGTCTTGTTTGCAAAATTCCTTTTATCATGCAATATAATTTCTTTTCATAATAACAAATCCCTTTAAAATGAGCCAATTTTTCTATTTTCTGTTTTGGGGACTTTGTTTTGCATAATAGTCCTTTTAATTTTTTTTTGAGAAATTCTACTATACAACCTTTGAAAGGGGTATAATACATGCACTCGTAATTATACAATTTTCTTCTTTAGTTATAATTAATTTTGTTATTTAATTATGACAATATTTTAGTTATAATTTATGAGACTTTTAATTATGTCTCATATGGTGTTTGGTTATATATATATATATACATATATAGTCAGAATTCAAAAAATATGAAATTATATTATTTTCTTTTTTAATTATAGGGTGTATAGGTGTGTACCATGGTCTCTCTTTATTTTTATTTGTATTTTTTACGAGGGTCATTTTTTTGGTAAATCCTTTTTCTAATTGTTTTATTCCATCTAACTCATATTTTTTTTTAGTATTCTATTAGTCCTGTTTAATGTAATATGACCAAATTATCATTTCTAATTTTTTGCACATGTTTCTATTTTGAAATTAATAGTACATAACAACAGTCCCTCATTTTATGGAAAAAATCTCTCCATCATTTTAAAGAGAAAATCTTTATCTTATTCCATGGAGAAAATTTCTTCCTTATTCTAAAGAGAAAATCTTTCCTGCATTCCATGGAAAAAATCTCAAATTATGAATTTTGAACCTTTTTATAATTTGAAAATTTGAAAAACAATGCAACAAAAAATCTAAATGAAAATCAAAATATAATGTGAATGTTTACAATAAACAACAAACATACAACTAACTTTTGAAAAAACAAAATACATATTAAAATATAATGTGAATGTTCACAATAAATAACAAACATACAACTAACATTCGAAAAAACGAAATTCATATTAAAATACAATGTGAATGTTCACAAGTTATAATTAATATACAACTAGCCTTAAAAAAAATAACTCATACTAATGTAAACATGTACACTGCAACATGAAAACATAAAATAAAATTGAAAAAAGTGAAAACTGACTATTTCAGTTGTTCAATGGTAATAAAAATGATTGTTCAACTAATAAATATAGTAACAAAAACAACAAGCATACAATTAACTTTCGAAAAAATAAAACTTATGCCAAAATACAATGTGAATATTCATTATTTACAATTAATATACAACTAATTTAAAAAAAAAAAAAAAAAAACTCATACCAATATGAACATTCACACTGCAATGTGAAAATATAAAATAAAATTGAAAAAAGTAAAAATTGACTATTTTGATTGTTCAATGGTAACAAAAATAATTATTCATCTAACAAGCATAGTAAAAAAAATAACAAAATAAAACTAACTTTCGAAAAAACTTCAAAAAAAAAAAAAAAAAAAAAAAACTAATATCAAAATACAATATAAATGTTTACAATTTACAATTAACATACAACTAACCTTAGAAAAACTAAATTCATACCAATATAAACATTCACTAACATTAAACAAAATTGAAAGTGAAAAAAAATGACTATTTCAATTGTTTAATGGTAACAAAAAATGATTGTTCAAACAATAAGTATAACAACAAATGACTAATAATATGTGAACATTCATATCTTGCAAAATATATAACTATGTCCATATCTATATTCCAATACTTATTTATCAGACTTTCAAACAATGTGAAATGTAAACATTCATACTGATTGACAAAAAAATAGAAACAATGGTAGCAATAGAATTAGAAATCCAAAAAAAACGCGATCACTCTAAAAATAAAAAAAATATCACCTACATTCTCATATTCATTATCATCTTTATATTATCACTATTATTAACAATCTATGCAATTTCACTATTTTACCAATCCAAATAAAATCATACCCACCTTTGAAGAATATGTTTGTAATAAAATTAACTGGACATAAATAGAGCTTCAACTTACAACAAAGGAGGAATATTATAGAGTTTCGAACACAGAGCAACAGTGGACTAACACAGAATTTCGAATACAAAGTGATAATGGATGAATACAAAGTTTCACTGCAACAATGGAGGAATATAATATTATTTCACTACCATGTATAAATTAGAATTTCTAAACCCTATCAAATAGAGAGTTTCGAAACTTTAGCACAATGAAATAATACCACAAATTTGAATGAAACTAATCAAAAAGAAAACGTAAATAATGGTAACTACCAAAATAGAGGTAGCAACAAAAAGAAAATGTGTATATCATTTTTCTGTATAATATATATCAATAATAGACAGTATAATAGTCTTACAAACAATATAAATTTAAAAAAAAAGACTTCATAGAATAAAATTATAAACACATGAGACTCAATTATCATTTTATTTGATGAATTTATTTAATTAGAACGAGATTTATCAATAAAAAATCTTTTTTATTTACAAATATAACGGTGTTATCACCCACCTTATGTCTTTGGTGATCTCATACAATAAAGACATAGGTAAGGTTCTTTTCAGATTGCATGTAGAGGGATCTCGCCCCGTCCCGTATGAATTTTTTTCTGCCCCATTTAAGATAAGAAGTGGAACGAGGACGGATTTTACTTCTCTCATCCCGTTCTATTAGAATCTTGTTTTAATTATATTTATTAAATATATTTATATATATATATAATATATATAATATATATTTTTTTTATTATAATAAAGTTAAAATACTAAAATATTATAGTTAATATTAATTTTTATTCATTTATTTTCTATCCTATATGATATAATTTTCATTAAGTATAAATTATTATTCATATTATATTATTTATAATTTTTTTTAATATTTTCATTTTTCAACTTACAAAATTAACTCGACTCCCACTCTGCACCCATGCCGCTTTCGTCATCCTCCGATTTGTCATAGCCCCGATATGATATGGGGCAGTAGATTTCTATAAACCCACCCAAACCCAACTTATGACTTCCTTAAATTTAAATATATGAATTTCAATACAATATTTAAAATTTAGAATTCAATTATAAATTTGGGAGATTTGAATTGATAGATTTGAAATAACTTGCTGACTATAATTATTTGAAATAAATGATTTTAATTGCATAACTTTTTAACAAAATACACCTTTATTTATATTGAATTCTTTAGTTTTAACTTACACAGATGACTCAATAGTTATAGTTAAGGGATTAAATATGAGAACAATACTATGAGATAACATACGCTCGACTTTACCTTAACAATGTTCTCCCAAACCTTTTATATTATAATCGAATTGAGTTAAATACAACCAGATCCTTAGTGTGGAGTAATGTCATATTTAACTCTCATAGAGTGTAAATAGACTCGAACCACTTATTTAAAATTTAGTTTAAGGTCTTTATTAGATTTATTTTTTAACAAATAGGTCAACTTACCTTAAATTGTCAACTTTATGTTTAATAATCAACCACCCTACAATTTTATGAAATTGATGTTGAAATCTCTTCATTGCAAGTACATCATTCCAAAATGAGCCCTCAATTCAACATCATCATTTCTCAATGCCATAATCCCACTTACCCGTCCACACCGCCCCATCCTCCCTTGCAAAAGTCAAAGTTCCAGCGTTTGGAATATAAAAAAAATTAATTTATTAATTTATTGATTTATTTGAGTTGTATTATTTTTTTTTAATCTTTTTATGCTTTTTAAAAAAAAAATCAATAAACTAGTTTTGTTCCTACTTTTCAAAATAAGCCTTAAAATATTATATGCCTTGTTATTTATCTAATGAACTCAATTAAAATCTAGCAAAAAAATTTATAAAATGTTAATTTTTTCTATTAAGTGATTGAAAGATCAGAAATAATTAACGTAATATGTTTGTTATTTTATATATTTTATTAATAATATCATGTAAATAATGAGATATAGTATTTTGTATTTTTTTTTAATGATAAAGTCAAGACCAAAATCTCTCAAACTTAGCGTGTGTGTCTTCCAATCTCCTCCCAAACTCAAAGTGGAAACAGTAATCATCTTAGCACGCAGACACATCATCGATCACTCTTTTGAGTCCCCATGCTTTTCTTACCTCCTACGCCAATCATCACTCTTCACCATTAAAAAACCTCTTTCACTCCAATATATATATGTTTTTTTTTTATAATTTTTTTTATAATTTTTTATTTTTATAAATAAAACATTAAAATACATATTTATATCGATAGTAGAAATCTAAAATCTCCATATATCTGATATTTAAATGAAAAATGGCCGGTCTCTAAAATATTACATCCAAATTGACTTAAATGAGAACGCTTGTATGGAGATGTTTGTTACAACTAAAATGACATATTTGTATAACTTATATTAGTTTAGAAATTTGTATCAGGTTATTTGGTGTAATTTTTATTTTTATAACTTATTAGTCATAAATAGTTTAAATAAATTAAAAAAAAAATGATTATCTAGATTCTAGAAGCTGGGAGAGAGATGTTTTTAACATTTGTTTTCTAATTATCAACTTTTAATTTATAATATGCTTTTAACACTTTTTTTTAATTATCAACTTTTAATTTATAATAAACTGCACTAAACATGGCCTATATGCTAGTTATTGATTTATTTAAGAATCAATCAACTATGAATCAATTTTTGACCCATCAGTAAATTTAAAAGTGATATTTTAAAAGTGTTTGATATTAATTTATTTAAATATAGGGCAAATTACACTAATAGTTCTTATAGTTAGGGTCTCGTGTCACTTTAGTCCTTAATTTTTCAATTGTGACACATTTGACCCTGAATTTTGAATCTTGTTTCAAATAAGGATAATTGAACATACCATTACTTAATTTCAAGGGTAAAATCGTCAATTTGATAAACTATAAACTAATTTGACAAAAATAAATGTCAAAAAAATATTTTAAAATTTTTAAAAAATACTTTTACTCACCAAAGATAAAATTATGTAAAATTGATAAAAATTAATAAAAATTATATGATTAATTTTTAAAAATTAATTTTACATGATCATCATCCAAATACATAATAAAAATTAATTTGGTAAAAAAATAAATAAATGTCTAAAAGATTTATCAATTTATATAATTTTATCTTTAGCCGGTAGAAATAATTTTAAAAAATTCAAAAATAATTTTTTGATATTTATTTTTGTCAAATTAATTTATAGTTTATCAAATTGACGAATTTGCCCTTAAAAAATCCAATAGTATCTTTAATTGTACTTATTTGGAACAAGATTTAAAATTTATGGTCATATATGTCACAATTGAAAAGTCAAGAATCAAAGTGATACAAATCCCAAACTATAGGGACGGTTGGTGTAATTCCCTCTTAAATATATTAAAAACATATCTATGAAATTCCCATATATTTAACCAGATCCTCCTACCCCTCAACTTATTTTAACCAATGACAACGCTATGACACTAAAGCAATCACACCAGTAGTGTGTGTGCCTTAAACCATGGATATAAACAAAACGCTTTTCATTTGGCTCTCTGCCATTGCCATTGCTATTCTTTCCATCATCTTACTCTTACCTTCTTCCCCAACCACCACCACCATTGCCAACTTTCCTCAAACCTACCTTGAACTTGAATTTCTGAGAAGTGTTGTTGATCAAAGTGGCATAGACAACATTCTCTCCCTCATAGACAGGCTTGGCCGCCGAGCGCACCGCCATCGGAGGAGGCGAAAGGTCACATGTGATGACTCAAAATGGAAGTCTAGTCTTGTTTCAAATTACAATGTGTGGCTTGTTTTGACTGTTGATTTGAAGGGTTGTGGGAATTTCAACAGTGTGCAGAAGGCAGTGGATGCTGCTCCTGATTTAAGCCCTTCTCGGACACTCATCTTGATCGATTCTGGCATATACAGGTCATTACTATGCCATAGCTAGAGAAGTTTTTGACACACTCTCATTTCATTGTGAATCTTACAATGGTCTGTGTTTTGTTTATATATTTATTTTTGAAAAATTTCCTACTAATTGGATTGGAGGTCCACCTTCATGAGTTGTGGGCTCGTTTCTGGTCTAACTCTATCATTTGAATCGCTTATTTTTTAATAAAAAATCACTATATAGATTATTCTTATAAAAAATAAAATTGATTGGATATCAATAATCATATAATTAGATCACATTTATCTGAAAATTATTTATCATCTCATATGCTGTATTGATTTAATGAATTCTACCTCTTAGTTATCGATACTGTGATGACAAATAAGTTTTGATACATGGTCACTAAAGTCACTTGATCAAATTGAAGTCACTTCCAGAATTGTTAGACAATTACATGATCGATAAGCTCCTCTAAGTGTACAAAATTTAATCACATAACTCTCTCGATCCTGTTCTAGTTCTGTGATCGGATTCTATGCATTATCAGAGTTTGTCCTACATGATAAATGAGGTTACAATCCATGGTGAGTGCAGGGAGAAAGTAACAGTGCCTGCTAACAAGACCAATTTGATATTTCAAGGACTGGGTTATCTCAACACTGCCATTTCCTGGAATGACACTGCAAATTCCACTGGAGGAACTGTATACAGTGCCACAGTTTCCATCTTTGCTCCCAACTTCATTGCTTACAACATCAGCTTTCAGGTAACACTTTCTTTCTCTGTTTTTTTTTTTTTTTGGGTAAATTACACTTCGCACTTTTACTAAAATTTTACTTCGGTCATTTTACTTTCAGTTGTAACATATCTACCGTTAATAAAGCTAACCAAAATTGAAAATGGAGAGACTAAAGTAAGAGTTTGGTAAAAATGTAGGATTAAAGTGAGATTTTAAGTGTAAGGTTATTAATGAGGCAATAAAAATGTCACACATGTTTCAGATGACAAGTGTCGTTAAACTGGTTAATGGTTAGATGGACAAAAATGTGATATTATAACTTGACTTAAAGTGTAAGAATTCAAACTGTTACAATTAAAAATGAATGGATTAAACTGAGATTTTGATAAGTACACAGGTACTAAGTGTAATTAACTTTTGTTTTTGTAAATGTTTCATTTCAAATTGAAGTTCTGTGGTGATCAATACTTGTAAACTGATATATTAATAATGAGGATGTTTTTGTGAATTTTGTTTTGAAAAATAAAAGAATACAGCGCCGCCGCCGTACCCAGGAGCGATCGGAGCTCAGGCAGTGGCACTGAGGATAGCAAGTGATGAAGCTGCATTTTATGGGTGTGGGTTTTATGGAGCACAAGACACCCTCAATGATGATCGTGGAAGACATTATTTCAAGGAGTGTTTCATCCAAGGTTCTATTGATTTCATCTTTGGAAATGGTAGATCACTTTATGAGGTATTTACACAATCATCCCCATCAAATATGCTTTGTATTCTGTTTGTGATAAAATAAAAAAATAAAAAAATAAAAAAATAAAAAGAAGAAGGGCACATTGATAAGAAAACAATGTTTCATAAGTTATTTCCAAAAATTATTTTTGAAAAGAAAGCACTTTCATATTGGTTTTTGGATTTTGGAAAATTATTTTTACATAAAAACGAAAATGATGATTTATTTCAAATTTTACATTGCTTTTGTTTTTTAAAAAATAAAAATAAACAAAAAATAAATTTTGAAAACAATATCAAACATGATTACGTGCATTCACATTTTGTGATGACGAAGTATCATATTTGTTCAAATTAATCATTACAATATATCTGCGAAATGATATTTCGGTACTATTGACATAAGATATGTAGTGCAATTTGTTAGGACCAGCTCCACGTATACAATAAATCATAGTTCATAAATAATAGACATTTTTTTTTAATTTTTTAATTTTTACCCTCACAATTTTCATACACACATGTCATCTAGAGATAAGAAAAAAAAAAAAAAAAAAAAAAAAAAAAAAAAAAAAAAATTTGACTAATCACAATGTATTAAGAGCGGTGAGGTTCCCAAAAAAGGGGTCGCAGCAACTTTTTCCATCATAGTTAAAGTTTTCAAATTAATAGGACTATCTCTTGTAAAAATAATGAAGATATTGAAAGATAATATCTAGGTTGTTTTTTTAAGAGTTTGGTTTTTAAGAAGAAATTATTGGTTCAATTCTCCTTAAAGGTAATGCTGTAAATGAATGGAGTCATTTGTAAATAGGCTCAAGCTCGACTCAGTAAGAGTTTATTTAAACTTGATTCGTTAATTTTTTTTATTTTTCCGTTCGAGCTCAAGCTCGTTAAGTTTTTAATAAGCTGACTCGTTTAATATTTATTATTTATGTATTAAATAATGTATAAAAAAAATAAGATAAATATGTTATTTATATATTTAAAAAATATAAATGTAAATAATAGTTAACTATAGATAGTATATTTATATAATAATGGTGGTAGATATTATTATTTTGATAAAATATTAATTGTTTTTTTTATAGTATTTTTTATATATTGTATATATAATTGTATAATCAAAAATTTAATTGTAACTTTAGTCTCATAAGGTGAAACACCAATAAATCTCAAAATGTAATCTTGTGGACTGTTTAGTCCTCTATTTTTTCTTATGAACCCAAAGGTCCCATTAAAGTGAAAATTATATAAAAATGTAGTCATTTACATATTTAGGTTTAATTTTTTAGGGATAAAAGTGGGTTTATCAAAATCTAAAATTACACATTTGGGTAATTCACACTATAGAAGTTTTGGATTTTTCCTCATTCTGGAACAAATCTCACATTATGAACAAAAACATAATACTCTAATTTAACACTCTAATAACGTAACACTTCAATGTAACAAACTAAAAAACTCCATGGTATATTTTTCCCAAATGTAATAATGTAACATTAAAAAAAAAAAAAAAAAAAAATTTCTTTGTGTATTTTTTCCAAACGTAATACTTCAATGTAACATATAAAAAAAAACACTTTAGTGTACTTTTTTTAAAAGTAACACTTCAATCAGTGTAATTCCAAACGTAATATTCTAATGTAACATACACAAAAATACTAAAAAACTCATTAGTATATTTTTTTCAAACATAACACTCACAGATTGAAATTATACATTTGCTCAAAAGTTACTAAGGAATATTTGTACTCTTTTTGAAATGGTTTGAAAAATGCCACATCCTTTTTTTTATTGTTACATTGGAGTGTTACATTTAGGGAAAGTACACTAAGAATTTGTGTGTGTGTGTTACATTAAAATGTTACACTAAGGAGTTTTATTGTAAGGTTACATTAATGAGTTTTTTTGGAGTATTATATTAGAAAGTGTAACGTTTGAAAAAAGTACACTAATAATTATTATTTTTTTTTGTGTGTTACACTAGAGTGTTACACTAAGAATTTTTTTTTTTTTTGGTTACATTAGAATGTTGGATTTTTTATATGAAGTGTTACGTTTGGGAAAAATACATTAATGAATTTTTTTTTTGTTACATTAGGGTGTTACACTAAATTTTTTTTTGGAATTTTACATTAGAGTATTACAGTTTAAAATTATACATTCAGATAAAACTTACTAAATAATTTTTATACTCCTTTGGAAAAATTTGAAAAATCTTACATCCTTTTGGAATGTTTGAAGGATCTTATATTTTAAGTTATTTTTGTACTCATTTTGAAATGTTTTCCAAATAAAAAAGATTTTCTTATAAAAATTAATCCAAATTTGATTCTCATACATTGTGTACTTTACCTTTGTAGTACAAAAGAAAAAAAAATAGAAGGAAACATGATATAAATAAGGGTATAACTGTAAATCGAATTTTTAAATAATATATTAAATCTGTCTTTCCAAAATCAATGTGACTAATTGGTCTATAAGAAAATCTTTAGGACCAAATAGATCACCATTCCTCAAGATGTGATTTATAGGTAAATTTTTCTTATGTTTATGTAATTTCTTTTTTTTTTTTATTATTTTGGGTTAAAAAGAAATATTTGGTAATTTTACTCAGCATCTTAAAAGGCTAAGTTGAAAATCAATGCTAATTTCCTTCAATTTTTTTTAAAAAATTATTGAGTAGTCCTCAAATATCATGTGACTTTTTGTCCATGCGATGCTAATATTTCTTATTTTCAGCTCCCTAATAAAGATAATTACTCATTTCATCCCAAAATATTAGTCTCTTATTTCATTTTTTATTATTCTAAAATATTAGTCCCTTTTAAAAAATAAAGGACTAGAATAATATGAATTTCTTATTTTGCCATTATTTTAAATTCATTAACAATACAAAAAGTACAATTATAACAATTGATATTCTCCAAAAAATATACTATCAAAGGATAATTTTGAAAAATCAATTTTTTAAAGTGTAATAATTATATTACCAAAAAAAACTTAAATTCCCATACCCACGATTTTTTGGACTATTATTTTGGAACGAAGGGAGTATTATTGCCATACCCACAATTTTTTTTGCTACATCATTGATTAAAACTATCATATGAATAATGTCACGGAATATTTCAAAATAACTGCATAATTACCTGACATTTCTTGTGATTTACGTCTCAAAATTTAATTGATGACCAACAAACTTTAACATCACTCATCGTCAAAACTTATAATTGACTATTGATTATTATATTAACAAGTTTAATGTTGTTATGGGCAGGATTGCACATTAAGTTCCATAGCAATAGAAGTGTCAGTAGGGATAAGTGGAGCAATCACAGCACAAGGGAGGAACTCACTGAATGAGAACACGGGCTTCTCCTTTGTGAATTGTAGCATTGGTGGAAGTGGGAGGATTTGGCTTGGGAGAGCTTGGGGTGCATATGCCTCTGTAGTCTTCTCTAAAACCTACATGTCAGAGGTTGTTGCTTTGGATGGGTGGAATGATTGGAGAGACCCCTCTAGAGACCAGTCTGTGGTTGATCCTAATTGCTATTTCTTCCTCTTCTCTCTTTCATGGATCTTTCTCATCATGCATCTAATAATAAATATTTGTGTATATAGAATTTATTTATATTTAAAAAAGAAAATGATTGTCATATCAAAACTTACGATGAAGGGTCGGATATTAGAGTATTTTTTATAAGACTTAACTAATAAAGAATTGTCACATTAGTCGGTTTTGGACCTACTTTTTGGCCCAAAACGTTAGTGCTCATTTAGGGATGGGATCCTTCATGCCCAAAAAATGTTAGTCCCTTGTTTCTTGTGTTTTGAGTTGCATGATATGATTTTATTTAAATTAAAATTAATTAAATGCAAGATTGTGCAGATGTAAGCGCATGAAATGGGGATAAGAACATTTCAGAGATAGAGGATCCCAATCCCAAAAAATAACTGTAGGTACAAATACATGATAGATGTAGTGGACAATTACGAAGGAGCTAAAAAAATCAGTAAGATGGGAATAATAGGGGAAAAGAAAGAGTGATACTCGATAGGAGGAGAATAATATGAAAAAAGAAAGTTGCATCATGTAATAGTGAGACTTGAATCTCGACATAACATCTAGTATCATCCACTAAACCAATGCTTAGTTTTAAATTAGTGAAATTTAATCAGTGATAAATATCATTTTTTTTTAATTAATAATAAGATATGCACGAAACTAATGAAATATCTCCGAGAGCCAAAGTGAGATTAGCTATTTTCCATTTTCCATTTCAAGGACACATTATATCTAGAAATGAATCAAATTATGAGATGGATGTGAAATATAGACCTTTATACATTTTCATCCCAACTTTATTGCTAGTTTTATTTTGATTATTAAAGTTTTGTTTGTTAAAATGATGTTGTTTTGCAGGACTGTGTTCTTTGGGGAGTATGGGTGTTTGGGACCTGGAGCAAACTACACAGGCAGAGTCTCATATGGAAGGCAACTGAATCAATCTGAAGCTGCACCTTTCATGGATGTTTCATACATTGATGGACAAGATTGGCTTCTTCCTCATTGAAGCTATATTCACAACTGATATGTATAACCATTGACAGAGAGACTTCATTCAAACTTAATTAATTTTGCTAGCATATATGTAACAATATCTATAATAGTGTTGTGAGAAGTGGGAATTTCATTATTCTTACAATAAAAGCATTAATAAAGAACATACATTTTTTTATCAACTCGAAAGAAGAAAAAAAAATAAAAATTTATTAACTTGAAAGAAGAGACTAGAAAAGATATGTATAAAGAAACTGGAGCCAGTTTATATAGATAGGATCCATCCATTCTAAATAAAAATTGGATTCAGTTCCAAAAAGAAAGAAGATTCTCTCCATTCTTTTTCCAACCATCATCCAACACTTTACAGTAAAAAATCTTACCCATAATGCAAACATGTGGTTGAGATTACTGTTGTTTTCTGTTTTCTAAGTCCAAACCTTTTTCTTTATATCCTCAATTAAGAGTGATATGTTCAAGTGAGCAGAACCTCCATTTTCCATGGCTCTCTTTGCTTTCTCTCCCAGCTCTATTGCCCTCTTTCTTCTCTCATCTCCTTCTTCACCCCCTTCCATTACTCTCTCTATAGCCTTCTCAACCTCTTCTCTCTTCACAATCACACCAACTCTCTCTTCATCTCCCCACCTCACCGGGACTTCGACGCCAACTCGAACCCCAATCCTCAAGATTTCCACAACCAACTTCTCATTCAAGAACTGCTCAGCAAACATAGGCCAAGTCACCATTGGCAAACCAAAGCAAACCCCTTCTACGGTTGAGTTCCAACCACAGTGAGTTAAGAACCCTTTGATTGAAGGGTGGGACAGGATAAGAAGCTGAGGTGCCCAACCCTTGATCACAAGTCCCCTCCCTTTAACTCTCTCCTCAAAATTCTCATCAATCAACCATTTTTCTAGCTCTTGGAATCTTTCTCCTCCTGTTTTGATTACCCAAATGAAGGGGTGTTTTGAGGATTCTAATCCGAGGCCGAGCTCGATTAACTGTGGTGGAACTAGGCGGCATTGGCTGCCGAGGCAGGCGTAGAGGACTGAGTTTGGTTTCATGGAGTTGAGCCATTGTATGCACTCTTTCTCATCAATGGAGGCTTTGTTGCCTCTTTCAAACTTGTCCAAAACCTCCTTGTTACAGAGCGAAACCGGTCCGATGGACCAAACCTGCCATAAATATTATTATCACAGAAAATCAATAAACA
This sequence comes from Camellia granthamiana, assembly GCA_036172215.1. Classification (NCBI taxonomy): domain Eukaryota; kingdom Viridiplantae; phylum Streptophyta; class Magnoliopsida; order Ericales; family Theaceae; genus Camellia; species Camellia granthamiana. Next base: position 23,639,254 of record CM069905.1, on the reverse strand, counting down.
TAATTCAAATAAGTAAATTAAAATGAAATAGTAAATTTGGCAAAAGGCATGTTGCCCCTTTGCTAAAGCTATTATGGCCTTCAAAAATGTTTGAGAGTTCTAAACTAAGAGCTCTAATAGATGGAGCCTACCCATTGATGTGAAGTTTTGACAAATTTTTTTTTTTTAACTACGTAAGTAGAGCTCAATTCAAAACTCTTCTTCTAAAGCTCTCTATGACCACTGTATTGCCTTATTACTATTAATAGACAATGAACAACTTCAAGATACAGTTGAAGAGGAAATATCATCATTTTTGTTGAATTCATGTTCTTTTAATAATTTTATTACTGAAAAATCAATTTAATTCATATTATTTTAATAATATCAATTTTACACTTAAATTATTTGATTTTGAATCAATTTTATCTAATCAAACAGAAGTTCCTGACATGGCACTGAAATTTCGTTTAAAATTTTATTTTGGCACCCAAACTATCTCTAAAATATCAAATAGACCTCTAAATTTCATCTTGTTCAGGGGTCTAATTGATATTTTGGGAATAGTTTGGAGGGTAAAATGAATTTCAAATGAAGGTTGGATGCCACATCAGCAATTTCTATTTGATTATAGAGGACAATTGACGGTGGGGGTAAAATTGATGCAAAATCGGACAATTTAGGTGTAAAATTAATATTATTAAAAAAACATGGGTTAATTTGATTTTTGAGTGATAATTTGGAAGGCAAAATAATAATTTAGAGTAATGCTAGATTTCATAAAAGAAATATGAAAAATTTCATGAAACTTTTAGAAATAATCTAGAGTGATCGGTAAAAGAACATGTGTTAATTGATTTTTGAGTGATAATTTGGAGGACAAAATGATAATTTGGAGTAATGATAGGTTTCATAAAAGAAGTCTGAAAATTTTTATGAAATTTTTAGAAATAATCTAGTGTGATACAACTCAAAATAAGAAAATTGGCTTACCTTAGTGTAAATATGTTTTAATTTTAAAGTCTTAGTTTACAAATAGTATAAATTTAGTTTTGTTAACTTAATGTATATAATTATATAACATACAATAAAATACGAGTAATGCTACGTTTTATGAAAAAAATATTATTAAAAAACTTTATGAATATTCTCTACCCTTGGGTTAAATTATTTTTTGAGTGATAATTTAAAGGGCAAAATGATAATTTGGAGTTATGTTAGGTTTCATATAAGAAATATAAAAAATTTCATGAAACTTTTAGAAATAATCTAGTATGATAGGTAACAAAATAAGAAAATCGGCTTACCTTAGTGTAAATATGTTTATCACTCAAAAAATAATTTGACTGGTTTTGTCTTATAGCGTTCTATGATTGATAAATTGTAACTTATAGTATATTTGATTGAATAACATACAATAAAATACGAGTAATGCTACGCTTTATGAAAGAAATATTATGAAAAAATTTTTATGAAAATTCTCCACCTTTGGATTAGTTTGTGATATTTTATTATATATTATGTAATTACATACACCAAGTTACAACCTATCAATCACAGAGCATTATAAGACAAAATTAAGGCATTGTCTTATTTGGGTCACAATTATCTTATTTTGGTCACATCACTTCTTATTTGGGTTACATCACCTCTCTACCACATCACTTTCCAACCTATATTTTACATTTTTCGTAAAAAGTCAAAAAGTATGCTAATCTAACACTTCCCAAACAACCCCTAAAGTTTATACTATTTGTAAACTAAGATTTCAAAATTAAAATATACTTACATTAGGGATTCGTTTGGATATGGGTTAACTTTTTGGCTTTTGACTTTTTTAGTTTAGGGCTAAAAAATCTCATTTGGGATGAGTTTTTTGACATTTTTTGACTTTCGTGAAAGAAAAAAATAAAATGATTATGGTTTGGATGTGACATTTTATCTTACTGACTTTTTAACCTATTTTATCTTTTTGTGAGTATTTTCTCAAACCACCCCAAATCATTATGCCAAATGAGTGCTAAGATAAGTCACCCTTTTTCTTTTTTCCTTTTTTTTTTTTTTTTTTTTTTTTTTTTTTTTTTTAACACCTACCACACTAGATTATTTCTTAAAACTTCATGTAATTTTTTATAACATTTCTTTCATAAAATCTAACATTACTCGTCAAATACCACAAACTAATTAAAAAATAAAAAATCTTCATATTTTTTTTTTTATAAATATTTCTTTCATCAACCATAGCATTACTCAAATTACTAACCGTCCACAAACTTTTGATGCTTTTCATATGTTTTAAAATGAAATGGTCTACTCTAAGTGCCCATTCACTAAAGACATGTCTCGTGATTAAGACGGAATTAGGAGAGATTATCAGGTCATGGTCTCTTATTTTTGTGAAAAATATTATTTATCATAGCATTTTAAATATATATATATAGCATTTTATATATAAACTGGCCCCCAAAATAAAAAAATACATATCTTATTCTTCTCCTATCATACATTCTTTTTGTATTTTGCACCGAAAAAACTTCTTCATCCTATTAGATTGCTTCTATGATTTTTAAATTTTTTTTTTCTATATATATAATTTATATATATCATATTAGAGATTACTTCATTCTATCAGCTTGTTTGGTTTCATAACTCAGTATTTACTTTTTAAAAATTTAAATTTTTTTGTTTTCTGTGTTTTTTTTTCTTCTTTTTACTGAATTTTTTAATATTTTAAGTATTTTTTTTTAATTTTTAGATACACCTAACATAAATATATTTAAAAAGTATAATATTTGTGAAATTTTTTTAAAAAACATTCAATAAATACCAAAAATACAAAAATAAATAAAAATAAAAATTTAGTACATTTTTGTATTTTTATGTATTTATTGATTTTTTAAAATATTATTTTACAAATATTTACTTTTTAGATATATCTAAGTAAGATTCATCTAAAAAAGTAAAAAAAATTACTTAAAATTTTAAATATGTTCACTAAAAACAAAAAAAAAAAAAATGGAAAAAAAAAAAACTCTATTTTCAAAAAATTGAAACCAAACACAGTCATTGTGTTTGGTTTCAATTTTCTGGATTTGATTTTCTTACGTTATACACCTTATTTAGATATATCTAAAAAGTAAAATATTTATAAACAAATATTTTAAAAAATCAATAAATACACAAGAATTCAAAAAATGTACTGCAATTTGGTTTTTTTTTTTTTTTTGGTATTTAGTGATTTTTTTAAAGATTTTTTTCACAAATAAATGTATTTATGTTAGGTGAATCTAAAAATTAAAAAAATTGTTTAAAATATTAAAAAAATTCAGTGAAAACAAAAAAAAAATGAAAAACAAAAAGTTTCAATTTTTTAAAAAGTGAATTCAGAAAACTCAAATCAAACAAGCTAAAGATTTTTTTTTTTGACCATTCTGATAATGAAATTCTGATTCCGTCTCTATTCATGACTAGTGTCTTTTAATTTGTGTCTTTACGTTAAAAGACATGGTAATTATTAATTTAAAATGTTACAAGTGTTAAAAAAATGTTTCAGCAATACAATACCTTCTTGTCTAAGGCCTTTCCGTACTCTTCAACACAACCATGTTCTAATTCAGTGAAAGAATTCACCACAACCCCATAAGCAGTTGATTCAGCTTCTCTCATCTGGTCCCGGATATCGTTCAAGTCCGGTAGCGCAACAAACGATCCCGGAAGCTGGATTCTGGTTATTTCAACTCTTTTCGGCATTCCTGGTGTTGGAAACGAGGGGTTAAAAATAGTCACTCCGTTTGATTTGGAGTTTTAAAAAATAATTTTTTGAGTTTTTAATTCGTATTTTTTTTTTAAAGAAAATTTATTTACAGAAAAGTGCAAATCACTCTCCTTGAAGTGCCTTGGTTTGATTAACTTAATTTTATAATAATTGCAAAATTTCTTTTATTTTGAAATATGATAAAGTATAGAAACACATAAATTAATTACAAAATCAGACACAACCCTTTCTTCCGTAGTAGTTAGTCTCACCTTTTTATGAGCGTACATCATATAAGAGGGTTGTGTCTAATTTTATTGAAATATTCACATTGTAACAGCACCTGGCACAACGAAAGGTTCCGAGTCAGAAGCCACAGAACGGTGAGCATTGTGTAGCATTATATTGTGAGAGCTCAGGAGGGAGAAGCAGCACATCCCATGGAAGACAATCCTCGGAACCTGGAACTTTTTTGCCGTCTTAGATGTCCAGAAGAGGCACTTGTCTGAAATTATGCAGCTGGGAGGAGTGTCATGTTCTTGCAGTTTCTGTTCCAATTGCAGTTGAAGACTGTCGAGGGCGGTGTAAAATTTTCTGATCAAGTCCGGTGAGGGAACGCTGTCGAGGTTTTCGCAGTCCGGTGGGAGACCCACCTCTTGACATGGGAATGGGATTTCTAGGAGATGAATTGGAAGGTTTTGTGAGGCTTTGGCTCTGTCAATTGTTGATGAAAATCTTGAAGCATTGTGAGGGGTGGTGACAAGGGTGACCATTACATTTTGCTCTCCAAATAGCTTGGCCATGTCTATCATAGGGATCATGTGACCTTGAGCTAGTAATGGAATTAACACAAAGTGCAGCTGGTTTGATGATGCCATTGATGGAGAGGACTTGTTTGGGAAGATGGTGTGAAAATAATGGGTGGTTGATGGGTATGAGAGAGCTAAGGTGCCATGGTGTGTTGATTGTTGGATGCACTAATCGGTCTTATAACAAGAGCACTGGTACGTGCACAAAACAATAACATTTGAGAGTTTTAATTTTAGAATTTAATGGTGTTTTCACATTATGATGTGATATTTTGGATTTTTTTTTTTTTTTTTTTTTTGACACCTTCACTAGAGCTTATGTTAGAGTTCTCTATTACTATCCGTGCACAAAATTAGAATACCGAATGTATACATAAAATAGAATTTATTTTAAATAGGTTAAATTATACTTTGCCTTTTTATATTTGATCATTTCCTACTTTGTCCCTTATATGTATGTATATTATTTTTTGCACTTTGAGTTTTCATGGTTCAAGTTTTTTCTAATGTACTTCAAAAGCTGGCTTATATGTAAAATTAAACAGAAAATGATACATTGATAGTTACGTAATATAAAAATATTTTATTATATATAATTCACATTTCTAGTACAAGATTAAACCTCATCCAGTATAATATATTTTTATGTGATGTGACAATTAACGTCACATTTTTTATTTAATTTAAAAAAAAAAGTTAATTTCAAAAGTAAATTAAAAAAACTTAAAATATAAATGGTCAAATTAAAATTAAAAAAAAAAAAAAACTAACTTCAATAATCACAGTGTAAATGTAAAATGGATAAAGCATTCTAAATATTGTCCACATCACTCTCAAGATGAAGTTCAACTGACAATACAATTTTTTGTGTACAAGAAAATGTATGTCTAGAAAAATACAAATTGTTAACAAATAAGAACAGAATTTACATTTCATCTAGTTGCGTCAAAGAATTGTATTTAATTTTATAATTGGATCTTGATTCAAAATCAACCGCTCAACCGAAATAAGTTGAGGGAAAATGATATATAAATATATTTTTTAGACTTATTTTTTAAACTTAATAATGTATAAGTAATATGATTAATTAATAATTAAAAAATGAAAAAAATTAATTAATTATTATATTATTGAATTTAAAAAATAAATTTAATTTTTAAAATTGAATAATAATCGATAGTTAGGTGAGAGAGGAGGTAGAAAAGAAAAATACAAACTTTTCGACCCAAATGACGCGGTGCGTTGACTTCTAAGTCCATATTCAAGTTCACAATTTAAGTCATACACGATCTTCTGCTGAAATCAAAAGGTTTTACGGCAGACAAACACGGTGCTGCCACATCACTAAACATTTAAAGTGGGACACCCAATTTAGATAAGGGAAAAATTAGCTATTAGTGGAATATATTACAAAATTATAAAAAAAAAAAAAAAAAAAAAATTGTGTTTAATTATTAATGTATATAAAATTTATTATTTATTTATAATTTTTTTTTCAAGACACCGAATTAAAATTTCTCCTTTCCATAAATTTTAGAAGGTCGAATTTTTAGTGCTACAAAATGATGTCATTTTATTTATTTATTTAAATGTTTGAAACCAACAGCCTCTATATTCGGGGCCTCTTCCTCCTCCATTTGCAGCACGACCACTACCCGCTAACTCACCTGCAACAAAATTGTAGGTTGCGGCGGCAATAGAGGTTGTAGGTTGCTGAAATTCACTCAGACAAGCCTGGGTCGTTGAACATAAATCTTTAAATCTGGCTTGTGGGTTTGCACTGTTTCGCCATGGGTGTCGCAATTCGGTGGGAGTCTTGCGACATTCAATCGTGAGTCTCGTTTCTAAGTAAGTCTGTTCTACCACGTGATTATGTGTCTACTTTATAATAAGAGAACACTTTTATCTAAAAAAAAGAAGAAGAGAAAGTACAAGACACTACTTACATGATTCTATACAATTGTAAAGGCACATCATGTAAGATATAAAGCAGACCTATTAGATAATTTATCATAAATTGCACCATTGTTTTTTTAGTTTGAATGAAATTTGACTTTAATCTTTTTAGTTTCAATTTCCTCAATTCGAACTCTTTATTGTGAATTATGTTTCAATATCGTCCCTTTATCATTTGTCATTAGCATTAGCATTTTGGATCGAAAAAGTCATGTGCATGTCACATTTGAGTTTTAGAAATTCTTGCACAAGAAAAAAATAAATAAGTTATGTACCGGTAGTCCCTATAACTTTATCAAAATTTTCACTTTTGTTATTCTGATTTTGGATGCGTTATTTTTTCGTCTAAAATATTAACGGCACATGAAGAAATGACAATATTGCAACAAAATTGAAAACATAAAACTCAAATAGTATAAAGTAATAATACAATTTGTTGAATTGATTTGCTTTTAATTTGCAGTGGGGAAGGTTATTCAAAGTTTTTTCTCAAAAATGTATCAGAGTAATTTGGTTGTATTTATGACGATATTTTATGAAGAAAGTTTTTTTGGTATTTTTTGAAATATTTTTCGACTAGAGGTGGCAAACAGTAATTTTGAATGTGTTAAAAAAAAATAAAATTAGTACCAAAAAAAAAAAGGGGATTAAAATTGATTTTGTATCAAATAACCAAATCCAAATTTCAGTTGGTCTATTCAATAAATAAGTTTAAGCGAATTAAATTGTAAACGTGTTGAACAGATCAATCCAATTTATACGTAAGTGTAGGCAATTTGGCTTTTATTATTATTATTATTATTATTATTGTTTGGATAAATTACACTTTATCCCTTTTAACTATCACCGTTTTTTACGTTATCTCTTCAAACTAAAAATTGATACAATGTATTCCTTTCATCTTCTGAAAGTTTTCAATCTAACTCGTATATTTGTCATAAATATGACATTTGTACATTTTCCGTCTGTTTTGTTAACAGAATGAAGATATAAAAGTTAAATTAAAAACTTTCAGAAGATAAAAAAGATACATTATATTAATTTTTAATTTAAGAGATAAAAAAAAAAAAAAATAGTGATGGTTAAAGGGAATAAAGTGTAATTTGCCTTTATTATTCTCAAGATTATCATTTACGTTATCTTGCTGTCTAGGAAGAATTTTGTAGTCTAGGTTAAGCGTGTTATTTTTTAAAAAAATTGGATGCATTCTGTCGGAGTTTTTAACCCCTGATTCACGATCAGCTGGTCAATTGAGTTTGGTTACTTTTCTTATAATAATTTTATTATATTTTTTTATCATAGTAAAATACATTAACAAAATATAAAATTTAATTATTCCGGTTAAAATTGAAATAAAATAAGATTAAAACTACACACACTAAAATGATGTAGTTTTGTTTTAACTTTTAGTGGAAATTTAATTTTATCCTTAATCTATTACTCAAAAGTCAATTAAATCTCGTTCTTTTAATAATATAAATTTTGCACTTAAACTATTTAATTTTGAACTAATTTTGTCAGTTGTCGTCTCTAGTCAAATGAAAATTGTTAACGTGATATTGAAAATTTATTTGAAACTTCATTTTACACTCAAAACTATTCTTAAAAAATTAATTAGACCCCTAAATATAAGAAAAAATTAAATTTAATTATTTGATAATAATTTTTATACTTCAATATCCTTTCTGAAATCTCAAAAAAAAAAAAAAAAAAAAACTCTCAGAATATGTGTGGTCTAGATTTTTAGCTAGAGTTTCAATCTACTACTAATTGTATTGAAATTAGGAAAATGGCCCAGACCCAGTGGAGGTGACCCCTATCACCCCCACTGTTTTTGAGTGGCTCAATTTTTTTTTCTTTTTTTCACTCTTGGCCTCACAGCCCCCACGTGGAGGTGGGGGTACTAAGGGTCACCCCCCACTGGTGTCCCCAGCATGGTTGTTGAAATTAATTCTTTAATATTAGCCCGCTACAATTGTTAAGAGAGACAGAGAGAGACATTAAACTCAGAATTTTGTGTTCAATTAGTTTCTCTACAGATGAGTCGAGATAATTTACAATTTTAAATAAAGTTTATATTTGAAATATTTTTTTGTAAAATTTATTATATGAAAACTATTTTTTTCATTTTTTTGATGAAAATTATTATTAGATATTTAAATTTAATTTATTCAGGAGTTTAATTGATAGAGATAAAATTGATTCAAAATTAACCAATTTAAATATAAAATTAAAATTATTAAAAAAAAATAAAGATTTAATTAAATTTTAAATAATAATTTGAGTGATAAAATGAAAGGTAGGCTAGTGGATTGGATGGTTCCGTAGGGACCATTAGGAGTCTTGTTTCAATAATTTGAACCGTTCAATGTGTAGAGCTCATTAAGTACTTTATCTTTGTAAAAAACTCACGTTAATCGGATAACGATAACTACTCGATCGTATCAGATTTTTGTCAACAATTTATTTTGAAAACTATATTTACCATTGACAAAAATCTAATCTGAACAAATAGCTATTGATATCCAATCAACGCGATTTTTTACAAAAATATAATATTCGACGAGTTTTACACATTAAATGATTCGAATAATCAAAATAGAAACTATGATGAACCTTCACAAACCCAATAATACACTCCAATTTAATCTCAGACCGGAGGGAAATCCGACCACTTCTTTTCATTATATATTGCAAGAAAACGCGTAAAATTGTTTGGCTGTTTCATGCGAGGTTCAAGCCCTTAATGGCTCTCTGCGGGGGCAAACCAACAAATGATTGGACCATGCCATTGGACTTCTAAAACATTTTAGTTGCGTGACACATTATTATACACGATATTTTAAATTGTTGTACAAGATGCTTCAATCATTGATTGTTGTGAGTCACATTAATATTAATTACTTATTGAGTAATGTGACTCATTCCAATCAACGATTAAAATATTACGAGTGATAATATTCTATATTGGTGTATAACATTATGTTGAATTTTAAATGTCTCAATTTTTCAATGACAAAGTATTATCTAGGACCAAAAAATGCTTATGATTTACAACAAAAACACATTTTATTGCATTCAATCTTTAATCATATCATACATAAAAATTTTAATTTTCTTACCTTGCATTCATCATAATGCCAAACATATATCCATCTTTACACCTTTCAAATCCTTAACTTTACCCTGCCCTACCCGCCACCTCTGGGCTCCATGTTAGAGGCCCCATTTGGAGAGCGTGACAAGGTTTTGGGGTGTTTTGGAAAGGTAATAAAAAGTTTTTTTTTTTTTTTTTTTTTTGACTTTTTTGATAGTTTTTTTGGCAAAAAAAATGATTTTTTTGGCTAAAAAAGCTTAAAAAATAGGTTAAATAAGTTAATAAGATAAAATGTTACATTTAAATCATAATTATTTTACTTTTTCTCTCACAAAAGTTAAAAAAGTAAAAAAAAAAAAATACAAACAAACATTTTAGTCCCAAGTTAAAAAAAGTCTCAACTCAAAAAAATCAATTAAAAAAGTCATAGCCAAACGACAACTATTTAGTTTGCTTTTTGACTATTTGACTATTTTAGCCTTGCTAAAAAAGTTATGTTTAGGATGATAGGTTTTTTTTTTTGTTTGTAATTAATTTGATAATTGTGAGATAAAAAAAATGATTATGGTTTGAAAATAACATTTTATCTTATTAACTATTTAATCTTTTTTATCTTTTTTTTTTTTTTTTTTTTTTTTTTATTAAAATGGCCATCCCAGATAGGGCCAAAGTTTGTCCACTAAGACCATGTTTGTTTGGGCGGACTGGATTAAGTTAGATTAATATTCCTATGACTAATAGTTCTAGAACTACGAATCTTTTTGGATTGTGTATCCTATCCTATATTTGGATTGAGTTAAGATTATAAGGAGGGACTAATAGTTTAGACTTTGGGTTAGTCCTTCAATTTATGTCTCACCCCCTTTTGTGGGATTGAATAGTCCATCATATGTGGGATACCATATTTAGATGGATTATTAGTCCGTACTTCAATTGTTTAACCAAACATGGGATTAATAATTTTGTTAGACTATTAGTCCAATTCCAAACTCATATCCACTCAAACAAACATGATCTAAGGATGTTTTGGTATACAGCACAATTATATCTCATGACACCTCTTCTTTTAATTTTTTAACGTCTAAGCATTCAATCTCTAAAATGTGAAAATCCTAATTTCTTTACCCTATGGCCTTCCATCTCAAGCTTCTTCCTTTTCTAGCCACTACCTCCGACCCTCCAATTTCTTCCTCCATCAACCCCATCCCCTTATTGCTGTCACCCCCCTTCCCTAACAACAACCCATGTCTCGCTATCATTACTCTCAAGAACGAAATTAGAATTTTATCACCAAATAGGCCAAAGACAAATAATTTTTTTTCCACTATATATACAAATACACATGTATATATAATAGTATGATATGTAAACCATATATATAAACATAAAAAAATTCAAATACCATAGAAGTAATCTCTATTAGAATAAAGAAAATTTTTTTGGTACAAAAGAAAAAAATAATGTAAGATGATAGAAGAATGATATATATATATATATATATTTTATACTAAACGATCATTTTATTTATAAAATAAGATATATATTTTAAAAGTGTTATGGTTAACAGAATGTTTCACAAAAATAAGAAAGTTATAACCTCCTATAGTCTTCTCATAATTCTATCCTTGACCACGCCCTTTTCTCCTTGCGTACCCCTAAACCTACTTTGACACACCCCATCCCTTTTCTTGACCCCATTCCGCAACACCTTCCACTCTCACACCGTCTTCAAAACCTAGTCGCCAACTCCTTCCGCTATCTTCATAATCTAAAATACTTGAGCAAGGGAAAGAAATAAATAGAGCAGAGGTGAGGAAAGGAGAGGGAAAGAGAAGAAAAGAGAGGGTCTAACATGGAAAGAGAGAGAAAGAGAAATTGGATGTAATAAGATGTGAGAGGATGGTCTAATTTTAGGATATTGAGAAGTGTAAACAGATCAAAATGTAATTTTCAAATTTGTAAAAATGGGTGTAATGAGAATCTGGACAATTTTCTCTCCTTATTGGCAAATAAAATGTGACTTAAAAGGGTTCTCTCTCCCATCTTGAAATCCAGTGCTTTCAACAGTTTTGATAATCTTTTTATTTTAAATTTAATTTAGTTATTTATTTATTTATTTTTGAGCACTCTATTTTTGAATGATTGTTGCAACTGACAAACAATTCTACGCAATGTTTTGCTTGCGATTGTAAAATGTCAAGAGCCCACATGTTTTTGGGGAAGGAAAATGAGATTCACAAAAGCTGAATCAAATCCTTGAATTTTTTCCACGAGTTGGGGGCGCATTTTTTTTTTATCACTGCATTTATTGCATGAATCTTGTACAATATTCTTGAAAATTGAACAAAACTAAAAGGATTGTCAAGAAATTCTACAGGGTGATACAATATTTTTGAACTAATAAAAATAGTAATGACAGAATAGGAATAACCGATCTGATTAACTTTGATTGGATAAGTGGAAAACAATTAATTAGTGTACTAGCTAGTGTACTAACAGATGATGTATCATAATTTTAGAAATTTTGGATATTTGTAATTTGTATAATAGGTAGGATCAATAATTATAATATAACACTAATTGATACACTAGTTAATATACTAATTAATATAGGTAGAACCATCGTTAATCTAATATCATGACTTCTTTGATTGTGAGTACTTGGCGATGAATTAAATGATTTAATTTTTAAGTCTGCGTGGTATGGGTCGATTGATGACCAAGTCTAATAATGTGGGCGTATAAGATGACCCATGATTTGGGTTGAAAAATAAAGAACTTTGGGCCGTTGATTTGAAGTCAATGGTTTGTGTCGGTGTCTGTGTCGATTTCAAATGAATGACCGTCATAACAACACTTGATTGCGGCTCAAATGGCTGGACCAAAACTTGGGTTGATCCGAGTCGGTCAATATGCCTGTGTATCACGGCCGACTTGACTCGTTCTCTTATTATTTTAATTTTTATAATTTTAAATTGAATAATTTTGTCTTTATATTTTGAGTTCAGTTTTAATTTAATTTTTTTATCTAAATTTTTATTAATTTTGTTTATGTTTGTACCTTAAAAAATTGACAATTGTATTAAAACTGTTAATTTAAAAATTAATTATACTAAGATCACTTCAACTAATAGTAAGTATCACCCCCTTCATTTATAAACTCGATTTCCTCAATTATGAAAATCATACAAATGTATTCCATTTAGAGATGGTGTGGGGTAGAGATGTCAATTGGAGTTAATGGAGTGGACATTAATTTCACATCTCCATTCTCCTATAATAAATTTTTCTCATTCCCCATGGTACTACCCTTCCAATCTCCTAATGAGTTTGGATTTTTCCCAACCTAACTTGATCTTTTCTTCTTTTTTTAATTTTTTTTTTTATAAAGGTTAACAACCAATTTTTTATTATTTATTTATTTATTTTTTAAATGTTCATAACCAAAACTAAATATACATTCAATCTTATTTTATTTTATTTGGTTTAACAATAAAATCAAATATACATTAATTAATTAATTAAAAAATTTGTTTTAAAATAATCAAATATATAATTTTGAGATAATCAAATAAGTTTTAGTAATTGAAGAAAACATGTAAAAGAACGTGAAAGATTAAAAATAAATAAATAAATAAATTACAACAATCTCTCTTAGAATGTTATAAGAGCCTGTTTGAAGAATCTGTTTGAAAAAATAAAATGCGGAAGAAATGAATCTTAATCAAATAAAGTTTCACAATCAAGAAATGAATCTTATCAATAAAGTTTCACAATCACAGTTTCAGAATTGCAGGTGACATGGTGGTGCCACTCTAGGACTAAGCTGACAAAGAAATGAATCTTTTAATCAAATAACAACCAAGCAATATATCAAATTGATAATCAGGATCAGAAGTTGTAAAACTTGAGAGTAAATTTTTGGCTCACTCAATCTCCTCAGATCAAAACTTGAAAAAAAATAAAGAACAATAGAAAAGAGGGAAATTGTATAACATTATACAATTGAAGAAAAATAAAAATAAAAAAAAATGCTAAAACACAATGCTAATTTTAGGATTAGAAGTTGTATAATTTTTTTTTGTGGTATTTACATTTGCTAAAACACAATGCTAGACATAAACAAAAATAAAAAAAATACTTTTAATTAATGTTAGGACATTTTTCCCTAATCTAACAGATTGTCAGCATTTTGTAAACAATGAAAAACATCGGCCAACAAAAGAAACACAGGAGTGGGGGAGGAGATTTCCTCACCCCTTCTTTGTCTTCGTTATCTACCCACAAGACAAAAAAAAAATAAAAAATGGAGTCTTTTCACCTTCCAAAAGTGAAGACACGATGAATGGGTCCAAATCAAAAATATATAATTTGAAACATACGAATCAAGATAAAGATATCAGTGCTCGACATCACAGAGAAAGTTCTTGAAATACAAACATTTTGTACAGAGAAACAGCCAAAACACCTGCTAAATATATATATAATGTATAGAATAGATTAATAGATATACAGCTAGATAGGTAGTGAATACTTTTCCTTTTGCTTTCGGCCACTTTCCCTTGAGGCCATGATGGTGTTTGTAGCATAGATGTAATAGCTCCTATATAAAGGAGAACATATACATTGATTCGATATATAGAATTGCACTGAGACTTCTCTCTCTCTCTCTCAAATTCTATCCCTCTCTCAACTTGTTTTACATGGTATTAGAGCTTCAAATTTATGATTTATTAACCAGAAAGCTTTACATTTTTTGGTATTTATCTCTGTTTCGTCATTGATCAGATCCTTTTTGTTTTCAAAAATTTTCACACTGTCTACCAAAGTGCTCGGAATCTTTTCACGATTCTAACTCCACCAACGGCATCCTTAGATCCGCTCGCACGCGCCCTCACGCGCCACGTTTGTCGCTGGCGCGTCACTCACTTCCGCCTTCGTTGTCTCACACGCCACATGCACCCCTCAGCCGCTTGAGCCGCTTCGCGTCACTCGCACCGTTCACACCGTCTCGCGCCGCGTGCCCAGCCGCCTCTTTCACGTTGCTGTTGACTTCGGCTCACGCTTCTGCTGACTTCGGCTCCACCCGGTTTAGCTTAAACCGGTTCAGCCTCTTCAACAGGCCGGTTTAGTCCTATTTTTGGACTTTTTTGGCCGGTTCAGATCGGTTCCCCCTAATTTCGACCCTCTGAATTCACTGGTACCCTCAGTTTTTTCAGATTCTGCATCTATAGTGTTGTTTTTCCTTCATGGATCTCCCGGACGCGTCTCACCACCCTATTTCCATTGTTCTTGACGGGACCAATTATGTCTTATGGGCATAAGCCATGTCTGGCTTCGTCAAAGGCAAGAAAGTTTGGCATATTATCACTGGGGATGTGCGCGAACCTGTCCAAGAGACCGTTGAATCAGCTGACAAATATGTCGACTGCTTGGAGGATTGGGACAATAAGAACTATCAGATCATCACTTGGCTTCAGAATACATCTACTATATCTATTAGCCTTCGGTTTGGTCGGTTCCAACTTGACTCTGTTTCCACTCTGGCAAAAGATATCTGGGATTTTTTGAAAGACCACTATTAGACTATTGGTCTTTCTCACCAATATCAGCTTTAGCATCTTCACCGTATGCACCAAAAGCTAATGCAGACTATTAATGATTTCCTCTTCCAAATTTGTTCTGATTGGGATCAGCTCGCTCTCTCTGAACCTCCATGGCCCCATACTGAAGATGCTGCCTTGTTTACTGCTTATCGTGACCAACAGTGGTTGGTTCAGTTTCTTATGGCTCACTCCCCATTTTGAGCCAGTGCGTGCCTCTCTGCTTCATCGCACTCCTTTACCCACTCTTGAGCAGGCTATTTCCAAACTACTATAAGAGGAAACTCGGCTTGGTACTCTCCATCTGCACCCTGTGGACTCTGTTCTTGTTACTCCCCAGACTCGGAGTTTTCCTTCACCACAGCGGTCCACTGGCTGCAACTACTGTCAAAACCGAGGACTTCCGTTTACTCATCTTCTGGTTCATTGTCCAGTTCGCCTTTGTTAGTTTTGCAACAAGACTGGTCCTAATCCAGCACGAGCCTCTCCTAGTTCATCCTCTCGCAATGGTCCTTCCCCTGGGAATTTTTCACGGGGCAACTCTTAACGTTCTGGGCATCAGTTTAAATCTCTACCTGTTCATCGCACTGCTGCTGCTGCCTCAGAGGATTTACCTTCTTCTATGCCTATAGACCCTTTTACTCTGGTCTTTTCTCAAACCGATGTCGAAGCCATGTTCCAACAATTTCTCTCCACTTCCGGTACTCCTCCCTCTACTGCTTTGTCTGTCACCTCAAGTAACACTTCTTGGTACTTTGACTCAGCTTGTTGTAATCACATGACCTTTGACCCTACTATTTTTACTTATCTCTCTTCTGATCCTCATGTTCTTTCTATTCATACTGCTGACGGGTCTCTTTTGTCTGTAAGTCATGTTGGTTTTGTTTCAACCTCTCACTTATTTTTATCCCATGTATATCTTATGCATGCTCTTATTTTAAATCTTATCTCCATTGGTCAATTATGTGAGCATGGTCTAACTGTTACTTTTTTTCCATACTGGTTGTTTGGTGCAGGACCCTCGGACGGGACAGACTCTTTGGATCGGTTGTAAGCATGGACATCTCTATGAACTCGTTTATTTTCATGTTCCGGATTCTTCTCAACTCGTAGCTCCTACCACTGCTCCTCTTTTATCTTCTTTTCAGCTTTGGCACTATCGTTTAGGCTATCTTTCTGTTGGTCGGTTAAAGTCTTTAATTTCTAGTAGTTAATTTCAGTTCTGATACTTTAGATTGTTTGTCATGTCAACTTGCCAAAAAACTTACTTTATCGTTTAATAAAAGTGACTTTGTTTCTCTTGCACCTTTTGATCTCATCCATTCTGATATTTGGGGCCCCTCCCCTACTCCTACTATGGGAGACGCATGCTATTTTGTTTTTTTTATAGATGATTTTTCCCGTTTTACGTAGTTATTTCTTATGAAGAATCGCTCTGAACTCAAACAACTTTATTACAATTTTGCTACAATGATACAAACCCAATTTTCTAAAACTATTGAGATTTTTCATTCTGACAATGCCATGGAATATAAAGATTTTGAATTTCTTTCTTTTCTTCGGAGTCATGGTACTCAACCTCATCGTTCCTGTCTAGGCACGTCTCAACAAAATGGATGTGCTGAACGGAAACATAGACATATTCTCGACACTACTCGAGCTCTCCTTCTCTCTTTTTCTTGTTCGGAACATTTTTGGAGCGAAGCCGCTTTCACTGCTGCTATAGACACCCCATTTTTGACCGACCTTAAGACTCAGACGTCACCGATTGAGCGCTTGGTGATGTTGCATATCGTGCTCGTTCAGAGGTTTCAGAGTCTCGGCTGTGAGCCTTGCCTCCGGACTTCTGGACTCTTTCATGCTTTGCCTCGGTTTGCGAACCAGGCTCGGTTTTCTCTGTTTCCCTTCCAGAAGGGAGGGAGAGGTCTCGTAGACCATCTCTCAGTGGCCGTAGGCTACGTTTCGTGGTCGTAGGCCATTTTGCCCGTTTGGAGTCTGGTTTTCTATTTTTCGGAGCCGTTGGCCGTGTGCCTCGGTTCGGGACCGCTTAACCACCTCCGTTTGCTCCGGTTTTTGGCACGCATCTTACTTATTCCCTTTTGAGGGACACTGTGGTCTGAGAGACCAACTTCGTGGTCGAACACCCCTTCCGGTGTCTAATAGTCAGTTTTCGGGGCCCCGGGCTGCGCGTTTTGGCCCCCGAACCTTCATTTTGCATCGGTTTTGGTTCATTTTTGGTGGGGACCTCTATTTCATTGTTAGGAAGGTCGTAGAAGGGTGGGAGGCCAGTAATTGTTCTGACAACCAGTTTTATTCCTTCATCGCCCTCCGTCGCCCGTTTTTTCTCACTTCAAAGCCAATGTTGACCACCCTGGGACCACTTTCTTGAATCCTAAACCCCATATTTGTGTTGTACACACTTGGGAGGCCACCAATATTTGGTGGCCGGCTAGTAATCACACTTGAACCTTTTGAATCCCTTGGAAAAGTGGGCTTTTCTCTCTCCTGATTCACTTTCTCCAGTTTTTGACCACATGGTTGTGTTGTGCACACATGGGAGGCCACCAATCTGGGGTGGCCGGCCACTAATACTGCTTGAACCTTTTGACCCTTGGCCGGCCGGCCATGGGGAGGGCCGGCCGGCCACCTGCAACTTAAATACCAGGCCGGCCTTGCTCCCCTCCTCTGGTACATTACAAATCTGTATTTTGTTTTCCCCCAGATTGTGTATCCGGGGGGCTGCACTTTTGGGGGGAAATTTGAATTCCATTTCCCCCCTTTTTCTCCCCCCTCTTTTGCCTATATAACCAGCACTCCCAGCTGTGTTTAGGGGTTGGAAAAATTGCCTAAGAGCCTTACATACATACACCTTCCTCTCTCTCTCTTCCAACCTTCAAACCCTCAAGTCCTACACTCTTTCTACACCACCACATAGCACCACCTCCCCACCATTCTTTCCAACACTTGGAGCTGGTTTTCCAGAGGCAAGGAGCACCTTTTCTCAAGCCAAGAGGTTGTTGAAGTTTGGTCTACAAGGGTGAGCCATACTTTCCCTTTTTCTAAGCTTCTTTTGCATGCTTTCTAAGCCATACTTGCTTACATTTTTGGGCTCCGACCCTAACTGAAAATGGAATTATTTTGAGGTCTTTTTCATGTTTGTTTTAGGGTCCTTCCATGTTTAAGGTCTCTAGCTACCACTTGCTTCTTTACCTCTCTTGTATGCCTCTTTCTTGCATAGTATTTTAGATCTATTTTTAAACTATTTTGAGCTTGGTTATAAACTGAAAAGTGGCTTATTTTGAGCCCTTCTTCAACATTGTTGAAGGGCTCTTCACTGTTTGAGGCTTCCATCTGTCACTTGCCTCTTTACCCCTCTTTTGGCCTTATTTTTGCATGCTTTGTTAGCCCCTTGTGCTTATATTTTTTGGCTTTGGTCCGAACTTTAAATAACCTTATTTTGACCTCCTCTTCATGTTTTATCAAGGGTATTTTGTTGTTTGAGGCTTCCTTTTTGCTCTTTGTGTTTAAACCTCTTTTTAGGTCTTATTTTGCATAGTATTTTAAGCTTGCATGTGCACTGTTTTGGGTTTGGTCACTAACTTTAAAATACTATGTTTTTGGCCCCTCTTCAACTTTGTTGAAGGGCCATCCTCTGTTTGAGGCCATCAACCATCACTTGCTTCTTTGTCTCCCTTTTGGCCCATTTCTTGCATAATAATTTAGCCATACTTGTGTTTGTTTTCGTGGCTTGTTGTAAACTGTAAAGTGTTTCATTTTGAGCCCATATTCAACTTTGTTGAAAGACTCTTTGCCATTTAGGGCCAGAAGCTGCTACTTGCTTCATTATCTCTCTTTCGGGACCATTTTTGCATGCTAGCTTAGTCCTATTTATGTTCATTGTTTGGCCTTGCTTAAAACTGTAAATATGCTTGTTTTGGGACTTTCTTGATTCTGTCTTCATACTTCATGTTCAAATAATGCATGCTTCGCATAGCCATAGGTCATTCCATGTACCTAATTTCATGTTTCGAGTCTTATTCCATGCATTGGGTGCCATGTTTCTACGATTCGGGGCTGTTTAGCATCATTTTTCAGCACTGAAATTTGCATGTTCATATGCCGTATTCCATGCCTTGCCATGCTTTGGTAGAGTGGCATTCGTGCCTTAGGTTCGGTCATCAGTTTGCGTGCATGTGTGCACGCATCTCGAGTGTCTCATTTCCACCTTATGGCCTCCTATGTGAGTGTGGCTGAGGTCCACTTGTGTTGGTGTAAGTCCATTATGCATTGTGTATGCCATTTCATTTCATAGCATTGTGTATGCTAGATTGTATGCTAGTGCATTGTGTATGCCATGTTACCTCGTGCATTGTGTATGCCATTCCATAGCATCGTGTATGTTAGGTTATATATTAGTTGCATTCATGCATGTCATGTGTATTGCATTGTGCTTGGGATAGGAGTTAGCCCGAGCACGGGAAACGAGGGACGTTTCATACTTCGAGTGACGGAACGTGTCTCAATTCCCAGTCACCGATACTCCGGATTATCCATGATGGAGTCTTGGTCTTGTTGTGTTTTCATGTGCATTCATTCCATATTGAGTTGTGCAATTCGACTCCTCAGTCATCACGAATCGATATGCGTAATTGGTGGCACGAGGATCGAGGCATGCATACATATGTGAAAATACATTGCTATGCCCCTTTTCTGCTCTCTGTTGCAGCAAATCAAGAATCAGCAGCCTTCCGGAGCTTGGCGCGCTTTCCAAGAACAATTGCAAACAGAGGCTAATTGGGGCATCGCAGTGGATTTCTGCGCAAGGCAACCCGAGCATGCATCATTCATCATTCATCATCTGGAGCAGAGTCGAGGCAGTCCGTAGCTTGCATGCTAGTTTATTGCTTTCCTAGTTAAATTTGTTAATTAATTAGGGTTTTGTATTTATTCGAACTGTAACTATTTATTTGGGACTGTATATTATTTATTCGGACCCTCCGAGTGAGGGCAATGTTGTAATAAGTGTGCGTGTGTGTGATGTATGTCTTCCAACCCCACGTCTTTCTCCCTTTTATTTACCAGCTTATGATAGTTAGATTAGGGCATGTTTCAATTAGCATACAGTATGATAGCATGTTTGCATTCATTCATCTGTCTTGCATGCATCGGGCTCGGCGCATCATACTAACTGCATTGTATTTCAATTTCGAGTTGAATACTTGTTAGTTGTAGCATCTCACATGCCATCTTTAGAAATAGTCAAGCCTGCTTGTAGTTGCATTTTGCATGTGTTGCATTAGGCATTTCTGTATAATTAGGATCATGCATGGATTTCTAATTAGCTTCTGTTTTGGCTTGGAGTACTCGGTAAGTTTTATGCTTTACCATCCTTGCATGTGTGTGAGTGACCGCCATGATAGCATGCTTACCATGAGGCTATGTGCTTATATGATATACCTGTCTGAATGCCTGTGGGTGAAGGTCGGGTTATCTGAATTGGAATAATACATCGACTGTGAGTTTTAAGCCCACTAGATAGTGGCAAAATCATGTTTTCTAAGCCCACCCTGAGGGTGGCAAATCCACGTCTTAGCCTACTTGCGAGTAGCACCATCAAACTATTTTCAAATAAACAAACATGAAATGTTTTGTTCCAATTCAGGCGATCCAGTCTATACTTGTATGCTGTGCGCATCACATAGTAAATCTAGGCTAATAATCGGAATAAGAACACACAACGTTTTCAAAACTAGATATCATGGTTAGTAGAGGCCGATCTTTGATTGGGCGAGCGGGGGGTGCTCACGAAGTGACCTTCCCCAATCGTACCCAAGTTCCCGAGCCGAGGCAACTTTGGTGATGACGGACACGTGGCCTTAGGCAAACGAGTCAGGGGTTTCCTAAATTTCCAAAATAAAATATTTAGGTGGCGACTCTGTATCTGGCAAAGCAGTCCATGTTTGGCACTTCTTTCAAAAATCTGTTTTCTCAAAAATGATTTGCCGGATTTGGACTCTTTGGTTCAAGATTAAGAACCGTGACATTTGAGTCCGAGCTGTAGTAACCCAAAACGAACAGAACAAGACTCACCCTCCCGGGGCGTTCGGGGACGTCTATAGCTACTTACACTATAAATTGTATCCCTACGCCTGTCATTCATAATCATACTCCCTATGTGCGTTTGCATGGCACTCATCCCTCTTACACCAATCTTTGGGTCTTTGATCTGCATGTTTTGTTCTTGGACCAACCTCATGAACACAACAAACTTGAACCTCGTTTACGTCTTTGTTGCTTCTTGAGGTATGGTATTGAACATAAAAGGGTATCATTGTTAGGATCCTATCTCTCAGTGCCTCTGTATCTATTGTCATGTGGTTTTTTGGGAACACAAAATGTTTTCCTCTATCTCTCAATTTTGCTTATCCACTCCACCCTCTCTCTTTTTTACTAACCCTTCTACAGATCTGTTTTCTAATGAGATTGCTCCACCCTACTTGCACCTTTAGAGACCACCTTGCATACTGGTCTTTTCCATAAGCCTGCTCGCTCTGATGGTCCTGCTCTTTCTCCCTCGGGATCCTCACCTCCTGTTGAGTCTCTCTCATGCCCTCTGGCTCCTCCCCCCTCTGCTCGACCACACCGGGTTACCCAACCTTCTACTCGTTTTTGTGATTTTATTGTTGGTTCTACTGTTTTTTCTACTCATGAACCTACCTTCTATCGTGAGGCATGCTCTAATCCTTTTTGGTAGCATGCTATGACTGATGAATTGTAGGTTTTAGACAAAACTCATAGTTGGGACGTTGTTGATCTTTCCCCTAGCAAGACTGCCATTGGCTGCAAATGGGTATACAAAATCAAGACCTGTTTTGATGGCTCTATTGAGCGATACAAAGCCCGCCTTATTGCCAAAGGCTTCAACTAGGAATATGATATTGATTATGAGGAGACCTTTGCTCCTGTTGCCCGTTTCACCTCTGTTCCCAGCTTGATTGCTGTTGCTACCACCCGTCAATGGGCTTTTTACTAACTGGACGTGAAAAATGCCTTCCTTAATGGTGTTCTTCTTGAGGAGGTCTACATGCAACCTCTCCTTGGGTCTACATATCCACCTCATAAGATCTGCAAACTTCAACGTGCTTTATGTGGTCTGAAGCAAGCCCTGCGAGCTTGGTTTGCCAAGTTCAGCTCTACTATTCATGATTGTGGTTTTACCTCTAATTCTTATGATACTGTTTTTTTTATGTGGAAAACTGCTCAAGGGACCACCCTGCTTCTGTTTTATGTGGATGACATGATTATCACCGGTGATGATATGGCTAGTATTCTTCGTCTC
The DNA here is from genome assembly GCA_036172215.1 of Camellia granthamiana. Classification (NCBI taxonomy): domain Eukaryota; kingdom Viridiplantae; phylum Streptophyta; class Magnoliopsida; order Ericales; family Theaceae; genus Camellia; species Camellia granthamiana. The sequence continues at coordinate 23,616,717 of CM069905.1, read as the reverse complement.
AAACAGTTTCTTAGCCATCATTTTGAGATGAAAGACCTTTGTCCTCTCAGCTATTTCTTGGGTCTTGAAACCTCTCATGATTCCACGGGTTCATTTCTCTCTCAAGCTAAGTATACCTCTGATCTTCTCGCCCGCGCTGGTCTTACCGATTGCAAGACTGCCTCAACTTCCCTGGAGCCCTAGAGTCGTCTTACTCCTCTTGATGGCACTCTTCTCTCTGATGTTACCCTATATCGTCAACTGGTTGGAAGCCTTGTCTATTTCACTGTTACTCGTCCTGATATTGCATATGCAGTTTATATTGTCAGCCAGTATATGTCAGCTCCTCGTACCCCTCATTATGATGCTTTAGTTCGTATTCTTCGCTATCTCAAAAGGCATCTTGTTTCATGGTCTTCATTATTCCGCCCACTCCTCTCTTTAGCTTCGTGCTTTCTTTGATGCTGATTGGGTTGGGGATCCTACTGACCTCTGTTCTACTATAGGGTTCTATTTTTCTTAGGCGATTTTTTTATTTCTTGGCGTAGCAAGAAACAATCTCTTACAGCTCGTTCCAGTATAGAGGCCGAATACCGTGCTCTTGCTGATACTACTCAAGAGCTTCTTTAGCTTCGTTGGCTTCTTGCTGACATGGATGTTACCCCCTCTGGAGCTACTGCCCTCTTTTGTGACAATCAAAGTGCTATTTAAATTACTCACAATGATGTTTTTCATGATCGCACCATGCACATTGAGATTGACTGCCATTTTATTCGTGAACACGTCACTCGTAGTACTATTCATCTCCATCCGATCTCTTCTGCTGATCAACCTGCTGATATCTTCACCAAAGCTCATTCTCCTGGCTGCTTCGATGAACTTGTTTCTAAACTCCAGTTGGTTGATGTTTGTCCTCCTTGAGTTTGAGGGGGGCTATTAAATATATATATATATATATAATGTATAGAATAGATTAATAGATATATAACTAGATAGGTAGTTATACAGCTAGATAAGTAGTGAATGCTTTTCCTTTTGCTTTCGGCCACTTTCTATTTAGGCTATGATGGTGTTTGTAGCATAGATGTAATAGCTCCTATATAAAGGAGAACATATACATTGATTCGATATATAGAATTGCACTGAGACTTCTCTCTCTCTCTCTCTCTCTCTCTCTCAAATCCTATCCCTCTCTCAACTTGTTTTACAACACCAATTTCTAAGAAATTAGAGAACAGATAGAGAATACCACTTACGGGGAAATGGGTGGGTATCCATCCCCAACCCATTTCCAATGGAGATTTAAAAAAATACCACTTATGCGACCCGACGGGTAAGAAAAAAGGAGAAAATCCATGTATTTGGATTGGGTCTCCATGGATACCCACATGGTAGGTTATCCATTGTCATCCCTAGTTTGGAGGGGATCTGTAAGGGTGAAAATGATATGCTTTTATAGTTGAGGAGGTCAAAATGAATCGGTTCATAAATAAGAGGGGTAAAGTGATATTTTGTAAGAATATAAGGGGTCTTGGTATAAATAACCCTTAATTTTAACTTTTAATTTGGACAGAAGAACTAAATTAAAATTACACTCAAGTGTACAAATGAAATTGTTTAATTTAAAATTATAGGGATTAAAATAAAATTTAAATTAAATTACATAAGTGAAAAGTATAATTAACCTCATTTGTTTTTTGTTATGATTTTTTTTTAAGTGGCAATTCCAAAAATAATATTGACATCTTTACAAGCTTAAACTAAAAGTTTATTTGTTAAGTTGGCAATTTAGTTGGACAGATTTAGATTATTAACCTCCTAGTGTCGAAGTTTTGGCCATAATGTCAATTTTATTTTATTTTACTTATTATGTAGATTCTATATTAAGTGTGTCTTGTAAAAAAAAATTAAAACATAAAATTAGGAAATAAATATTAAATTTAAGAATATAATAAAATAATAAAATTTACACAATGATTGGAGTGTTTAATTTTAGTGATTTCAAATTTAAATTTAACTCATTCAAGATTTTATTTGGTTTGAATATGAACTGCCGAAAACAATTATACATGTTGAAAATCAACTTTAAATGAAAATTTATTATTGTATTATGGGTAATGTTAGGAATATCAAGTTTTCTACCAAATAATTGACCAAATATCTCACATGGTGTGGGGTCCGCAATTTTGTAGACCTCACATTCATGTGAGACATTTGGTCATTTATTTGGTAGAAAATTTGAGACCTATAACATTTTCCTTCTGTTATACCCATGGTTCAGAAGTTGTGAACTATAAATTTTGAATCACATAGTTTTGTTCAGTAATTAATATATAAGCCAAAAAATAATATGTGAACTGAGAAAAATAGTGTGTAAAAATAGAATGATCCCCAAAAAAGAGTTAGTTATACATTTTGTGTTGTTTTAGTCCCAACTTTTCAATCGTGCCAATTTGTGAATGACTTCTATGTCTATGATTTCATGAGGTGTAATTTTTTGTTCTGAAAATACCCTTAATTTTAACAATAAATACTAATACCATCAGCTATGAGAACCACTTTAACACACAATTAATAAGGGATAAAATTGGCATAATTAAAATCATAGACCAAAAATAACACAAAGCCATACATTAGGGACCAAAATTATAATTATGCCTTTCTAGAAACTATATGAATACAAGTGTAATTGGTGTCTTTTACTCGTTGTATGTTTTTCCTTGTTAATATGTTACATAAATGTATTCACCTCTCAAACTCTCAATAAATCTAACCTTGGTTCGTGAGATGAGTACACAAGCTTGTTATTGAGCCAGGCTGTCGGCACCTGAAAATTGGGAGTGTTTTTATTTATGCCAAAGGGCCAGCATCGGGCTGGGCTAGGTAGCAAAAATAGTACCCTCCATTGTTGGGTTCTAAGCCTCACGGGCTTTTTCCTGTTAAGTCAAAGACTCAAAATCTTAGATCCAAACTTTATCCAATGAGATTGGCTCAAACGGGCTTGTAGGCGGGTTGACAGATTGACTCTCATGGGCCAGCAAGCATGCTCGGTGTGAGGGCACTTGAGCTCGTCCTAGCAGGCCGACTTTAAATCCTATTTTTTTTAAAAGTTTTTTTCTCTTATTTTTTCATATTTTTTTGCATCGAGGCTGATTGACCATCTCTCACTAACCCATGGACTACACTAACAGGCTAGTCGGGCTTTCTTAGCTCTCCTCACTCGGGGTACGGACCTAAGCCGAGTAAAACCCCATCCAATGATGGATCTAAGGCATGCGGGTGAGTGCAATCGCACCCTCAAAATTTTGAAAAATATTATATATTATACTAGAAAATTTAAAATAATTTAAAATTATAAGAATTTGCGTTCCAAACATACTTTCGCACTTCTATAGTAATAATCCTACATCCGTCCCTGACACCATCTAGACAAGATGGCCTGGGCCGGGTTGTAGACATTTGGCCCAAATCAGAATAACATTTTATTTATTTTAACAGCAAAGACCTATCAATGTAACTTCTATTTTCAAAAAAGTCATTACTATCATTCTAGTAAAAATTTTGTAGAAACTTTATGTTTCTAAATCATTTCCATTATACTACATCTGCTGTCTCCGGATGCAAATGTTAAACAACTTAGGAAATTTTTTTTTTCCACAGAGAAAAGCAGAGTTATGCAGTATTATTGCATTATCAGAATGTGTTGCTGATAATACTGTTAGATAGCCAGTTCACAAGATTAAAATCCTCAAAGATTTTGCACAAGATTAAAGCTATAACTGACAACATCAAACTTACCATATCATAAAACTTATTTTAGGTACTAAAAAAAATGCTTTTATTGTTTCATGACTAAATACTTGAAACAAGCTTGTGATTATGAATATTTATTCAATCATACATGGGGCAACATGCCTGTTTTTTGACCTCCCCTTATTGAAACTAGGGCTGCAAACGAGCCGAGCCGAGCCGAGCTTTAGTGTGTTTGGGCTTGTTTATTAAGATTTTAACGAGCTCGAGCTCGAGCTCGAGCTGAAGAAAAAATTAACGAACCGAGCTCGAGCCGAGTTGGCTTAGGCTCGACTCGAGCTCGAGCCTGTTCACGAACGTTAACGAGCCAAAAAATTTATAAATTCATACTTGCATGTGAGACTAAAGTTACAATTAAAACTTTGATTATACAATTATATATACAATATATATAAACACACTAAAAAAAAGTTCATATTTTACTAAAATAATAATATCTACTACCACTATTATATAAATATACTATCTATAGTTAAGTATTATTTACATTTATATTTTTTAAATATATAAATAGCATATTTCTCTTATTTTTTATACATAATTTTATATTATTTAATATATAAATAATAAATATTAAACGAGCCAGCTAACGAGCCGAGCTTACGAGCCGAGCTTTAGACTGTTTGGGCTTGTTTATTAAAAATTTAACGAGCTCGAGCTCGAGCTCGAACGGCCGAAAAAATTAACGAACCGAGTTCGAACGAGCTCTTACCGAGCCGAGCTCGAGCTTGTTCATGAACGGCTCTGTTCATTTGCAGCCCTAATTGAAACACGCTGACATACCGACCAAAAAAAGGGAAAAAAAAAAAAAAAACACTTTACCTATCAGGCAATCCATGATACTCATGGATTCACAGTCAATTCATGACGATTATACTAAGAAGCGGCTTTGCCAGACTTGAACATGGCTTGAAATGTTGCATTTGGACTGACCGGGCTACAAGGCCGTGGTACATTCCATGTTCTTGAGTTGAACTCTTGTGAATGGTCACCTCTTTCAAAACATCTTGAATGAACAATTTCATGTTCAAATGAGAAGATCCCCCTTCTTCTGTCGCCCGTTTGGCCAATTCTGCGAGCTTCCTCGCTCTTTTCCTTCTCTCTCCCGTCTCTTCCCCTTCACTCATCAATCGGTCTATTGCATTTTTCACATTGTCCTTCTTCACCATCACCCCAAGATTGTGTTCCTCAGCCCACTTAGTACCAACCTCAACCCCAATTCTAACCCCAATTTTCATCACATTGACAATATACCTTTCATTATAAAATTGGTCTGCAAACATAGGCCATGTTATCATTGGCACGCCCGCGGACAGGCCTTCCGCCATTGAGTTCCACTCACAGTGCGTTAAAAACCCTCCAACCGCGGGATGAGACAGTATCAAAACCTGTGGGGCCCATCCTCGAATCATAAGCCCCCTCCTTACTATCCTCACCTCGAAATTCTCAGCGGCTGACCATTTTTCCGTTTCTTCTTAATGATCTTCTTTTCTTATTATGTAAACAAAGGGGCAATTCGACGCTTCTAACCCCAAAGCGAGTTCTGTCAATTAGTGACATGATATCCGACAGAGGCTGCCAAAACAAGCGTACATGACCGAGCCTGGCTTCATTGAGTCTAGCCACTTCAAGCAATAATGCTCGTCAATTGAGGCCTTGTGACCGCGATCAATCTTATCCAACAAATCTTTGTTCCAAAGCGAAACTGGCCCGACACACCAGACCTTTTTGACCAATTTCCTGTACACGTCAGCATACTTCGATTCCATCTTATCGAAACTATTAATCAGAACACCATGTGCCGATAACTCAGCCTCTTTCATAAGGTCCACAGTGCCTTTCATGTCAGTCGAATTCCTTTTTTGCCTCGTCGATTCCATCTCATCGAAACTGTTAATCAGAACACCATGTGCCGATAACTCAACCTCTTTCATAAGGTCCACAGTGCCTTTCATGTCATTCGAATTCCTTTTTGCCACGTCGGGGATTTGAGCCCTAGTAAGCACAATTTCGTCAGGCAAATCAGGCACTTGAAATGACTCCGTATTCGAGTCAACGCTCTCATCGATCTTGCTAGAGGAAATGCTGTAAGAATTGTAAGTATTAATAATACATGTAACCATAATAATAATGCGGAATTAAACTTAACAGGATCTTGAATTCAATACAACTCAAGAATAAAACGAACATACCTTTGTCAGCCATTAAATTAGAGAAGTTGAGAAAATACCCCTAATAGTTGAACCTTTAATTCTTGGCTTACCTTCTTCTCTCTGTCTCTCACTTCATTAGGATGACTATAAAACTTAGAGTGATGGAATACTATCAAAAGAAGGGGAGTCACCCATCCTTATATAGAGGAGAGAAGAGGGCCAGATAAACTCTATCAGAAGAATTCCTAATCCATCAAGGTTTCCTTCTTATCTTAGAAGAGTGATTATACTAAAATTTTAATTACTGAACTTTATATATAATATTGGCTTTATCTAATTGTAAAGTCCAAATAAAATAAAACATATGAAAATATGTAGGCTATTGGGCCACACTAGAAAATAAATCCAACATTCTTCCACTTGGCCCATTAAGCCGATTATGATGCAATTATGAGTTTTTCCAAAAATATGCAACTTATAAAAATTTTGACTCATTGGATTCCACATTAAAAACTTTGACACGTGATCACGAATTTTAAAAAATAGCCAATAAGTTCAGATATATTAGGAACTATAATACTGTGATTACTTCAGATCACCAATGTGAGTCATAGTGGTTATACAATATTTATGTCATATTTCCTTCTATGCACTACACCATCGATAACCTTCACCAACCCAGTCCATTATCAGGATATATAATTATTTTCCTGAAAGGCCCCTGTAATTTGTCTTGTTAAGACATTCCCTGTTTATCAATATTCAATTTAATGTGTACACACACTTTTAGAACAGGAAAAACAGAAACAAAATTATTATTGCGCAAATAGTGTCAAATAAAAAATAAGCACTCACGATTAACCATACACATCAAGGTTTGCTTAAAAGACCCATTCTGATAACATGCTCTTTTTATGTCTTTGGTGGCAATCCCTTTGTGAATGGATCAACAATCATAAGAAAGGTGCTTAAGTTTTCAATTAACACTTGTTGTTTCTGGACTCTTTCTCTAACGACTAAGTACTTTACTTCCATGTGTTTGGAACCACTAGAGTACTTTCCATTCTTAGAGAAGAAAACTGCTGCGGTATTGTCACAACATATCTTCAGCGGCCTGACAATTGAGTCAACAACACCAAGTCCTGAGATGAAATTTCGCAACCATAAAGCATGATTTGTAGCCTCAAAGCATGCCACAAACTCAGCCTCCATAGTAGATGAAGCAATAGTGGACTGCTTCACACTCTTCCATGAAATTGCTCCACTAGCTAGTAGAAAAACAAAACCTGATGTAGATTTTCTACTATCAAGGCAACCAGTAAAATCTGAGTCTGAGTATCCGATAACTTCCAACTGTTCTGATCTCCTATAGGTGAGCATATAGTCCTTTGTTCCCTGAAGATATCTCATAACTTTCTTCACTGCTTTCCGATGTTCCATTCCAGGATTACTTTGAAATCTTCCCAACATTCCAACTGCAAAACTAATATCTGGCCTGGTACATGTATGGGCATACATCAAACTCCCTACAGCTGATGCATATGGAATGTCCTTCATTTGTTTTCTTTCCAAGTCATTCCTTGGACACTGTTTTTCACTTAATTTATCACCCTTCATGATGGGTGCATCACCGGCTAAACAAAACTGCATATTGAATTTCTCCAAAACACGATCAATATATCCTTTTTAAGATAGTCCTAGCAATCCTCGAGATCGATCCCTAAAGATCTCTATGCCAATAACATAGTTTGCCTCACCCATATCGACCATTTTAAAGTTCTTGGAGAGATATTCCTTGGTTTCATGCAATAAGCCAAGGTCATTACTAGCTAACAAAATGTCATCCACATATAGCACCAACATAATGAACTTGCTCCCACTAACCTTCAGATATATGCACTGATCAACTGCATTTTCCTTAAATCTGAAAGAGGTAATGGTATCATTAAACCTTAAATACCATTGTCTAGAAGCTTGTTTAAGGCCATATATGGATTTCTTTAATTTGCAAGCTAAATGTTCTTTACCTTTCTTTGCAAATCCTTTGGGCTGCTCCATATAAATTTCTTCATCCAAATTTCCATTTAAAAAGCAGTTTTCACATCCATTTGATGCAACTCTAAGTCATAATAAGCTACCAATGCTAGGATGATTCTAAGCAAGTCCTTCTTAGATACTGGAGAGAAGGTCTCTGTATAGTTTATGCATTTTTTTTGAGTAAAACCTTTGGCAACAAGTCTGGCTTTAAATCATTCGATATTGCCTTTTGTGTCATGCTTGGTCTTGAAGACCCATTTACACCCGACCTTTTTGCAGTTATTAGGCAATTCGACGAGATCCCAAACACTATTTTGTTCCATGGATTTTAACTCTTCATTTATAGCATTGGCCCATTTAGAAGAATCATCACTATTCATGGCTTGTGAAAATGAAACTGGATCTTTGTTAATCCCAATATCAAAATCAGATTCCTATAGATACACCATGTAATCATCTGGAATAGCAGGCTTTCTTTCCTTCTGAGATCTTCTCAGAGCTGCCGGTTGTGGTGGTTCTACAATATTTTTAATGGTGGTATCTTCATGAAGTGGTGAAACATGAGGTGGTGAAGGATTTTCATTATGTTGTTCGTTTCCCTCAGCTTGTGGAATAGTCTGAGGAACAACAATTTTTCGATAAGGGTCAAATGTTGGCACATCTACCCTAATTTCCTCGAAATTCACCACTCGTGTTTTCTCACTCCCACTAATTTCACCATTCTTTAGGAATCTAGCATTACCAGTCTCCACTATCCTCGTACTGTGATTAATTAAATTTGTACCCTTTAGACTTGTCTGGATAACCAATGAAATATCCAGATATTGTTCTTGAGTCCAACTTTTTCTCTTGTGGGTTGAAGATTCTTGCCTCTGCTGGACAACCCCAAATATGTAAATGTCTCAAACTAGGTTTCTTACCAGTCCACAACTCAAAAGGAGTTGTTGGGACCGCCTTACTAGGAACCCTATTTAAGATATACATTGCAGTCTTTAAAGCTTCACCCCACATTGAAATAGGTACAATTGAGTAACTTAATATACTCCTAACCATATCTTTAAGTGTACGATTATGCCTTTCAGCAACTCCATTTTGCTGTGGCGTACTAGGCATAGTATATTGAGCACAAATGCCTTTCTTTTCTAAGAATTTGGCAAATGGGCTAGGATTTTGGCCTGACTCATCATATTTACCATAATATTCACCACCCCTGTCTGATCTCACTATTTTAACCTTTCTATCTAATTGTCTCTCGACTTCAGTTATGTACACCTCAAGGATGTCAACAGCCTGAGACTTTTCATGAATTAGATACACATATCCATAATGTGAGAAGTCATCTATAAATGTGATAAAATATTTTTCACCACTAAGACATGGGATGTTGAGTGGCCCGCCAATATCTGTATGAATTATCTCAAGAAGCTCATTACTTCTTGTGGCACCTTTCTTGGTGTGTTTGGTTTGCTTTTCTTTAATACAATCCACACATATCTGAAAATCAGTGAAGTCTAGGTTTTCCAAAATCCTATTTTTCACTAATTTTTCAATTCTATTTCTAGAGATATGCCCTAACCGTCTATACCACAAGATTGAGGATTTTTCATTAATTAGACCACGTTTTAAACCAATATTCGAATACAGAGTTACTAATGATTGTGCAAACTCATGATTTAAGGTAATTTTATATAAACCATCACATAAATTACCAGAACCAATCACTTTTGAATTAAACATTAAATTGAGTTTTCCACAATTAAATAAAACTGAATATCCAACACGATCTAATTTGGATAACGAAACTAAATTCTTAGAAATTGAAGGAACATAAAAAGTGTCTTTTAGATTCATCTAATGATCCGTCTCTAAGATCAGTCGATAGGTTCCTACAGCTACGACTTCAGCTTTGAGACGGTTCCCCATATAGACAAATCTTTCACTTTCCTTCAGTTTCCTGGTTGAGAGGTATCCCTGCATGTCATTTGTACTGTGGGTCGTGGCCCCAGAGTCAATCCACCACGTATTAGAAGGTACTTCAGCAAGATTTGATTCATAACAAATAAAAGAAAATTTCTTACCTTTCTTTTCGAACCAAGCCTTTCGCTTGCTGCAGTCTTTCTTCACATGTCCCTTCTTGCCACAAAAGTAGCACTTGATAGTGAAACCATTCTGAGCCTGATTTTCTTCCCCAGGTTCATTCTTTTTCTTTGGTGGATTTTTCTTTGATTTTACAAACTTACCCCTTCTTTTTCTTTATAGCTTCATGAGTTACAGCCAATGTAGTTTGACGTCCTTCCTCCCTCAACCTCACTTCCTCCTGAACACACATATTAGTCAGCTCATTCAAACTCCACTTATCTTTATTGGTGTTATAGTGAATTTTGAATGCGCCGAACTGTGATGGAAATGAGTTGAGAATAAACTGCACGAGGAAAGTTTCATCAACTTGCATTCCTAAAGTTTTAAGCTTTGCAGCTTTGTCAACCATATTGATGATGTGATCCTGAACTTCTCGGTTGCCATCATATTTCATTGTTGTCAATTCAGCCATAATAATGCCAGCAAGTGACTTGTCAGCAGATCTAAATCGATCTTCAACAGCCTTTAAGTATTCCAATGCATTAACAGTTTGAGGTAAGAAGGTCTTGATGTTATTTGCAATGGTCATCTTCATGAACATCAAACTGAGTCTATTAGACCTTTTCCAAGATCCAGAAAGGGCAACTTGTTCTGCAATACTATATTCATTAATGTCTGCAGGTTTATCTTCAAGCAATGCCATATCGAGGTCCAACACACCCAGTGTAAACTGAATATGTTCATACCATTCCGAAAAATTCGAGCCAGTAAGTAGAGGGACGCCCGATGCAAGAGAGTGCAATGAGGTGGGAACTTTCACTGAAATAAGATAGAACAATATACATATTAAAGCTTTGAGAATTATGATGAACTATTGATATCACATAAGTCTTTCCTTTGGGCAAAACTTAGGTATATCTATTGTCCACTCGTCAAGAATCACTTATGTAAGTCTAAAACAATTTATGCAATTTTCCAGCTAGTCATGTTACCTTTGGGTATTCAATTCTAATCTGTCAAATTACATAAGTTACATTATCCTACCCAGTTTATAATTATTTGAAAGTGACTCTCCTTTGGGCTAGTCTCAATCTCCTAATTATAACTGCAATTGAGAATATTATCGACCTTAATGTTACCCTTTTAACAATTCTTTTATGTAGTTCTATATTCATAAGTTTTACAAATCTAGGTCACTTTGGCAGCTACTAAATTAGTAAACCTTATGAATAAGGAACTAACCAACAATATTCTCTATTTATTAATTTTGAGTTATTTAATTATCATTAATTCAATCACAATTTTAATGAGATCAATATTTTATGATTTCTAAAATTTCATTTATGTGATTGCAATTACCAATATAATAATAATAATAACTCTGGATGAACATGAATATTTATATATCAAAATCATGTAATATAACAATCATGAATATCTCATATAATGGTTAATAAGAATTACACCTAATATGAATTAACCACTTTAATATTTAATATTCAATGTCATAAAATTATATCATGACATCAAATTTAAATCATGAAAATATATAAATATCAACAATAAGTGCATATAATCAGATGAGGTAAAATCATAATTCTTTAATAGATCGAATGATTCAACAAATTATAAAATTGCTTTTAATCTATGCACTTTATCATAACGGTAAGCAATACACGCAATTTAATATCATATTATGATGATTATAAAAATTATTATCACTAAAATTGATAATAAATCAAAACATGCATATGAACAGCATATAGAATTACATAAAAGCCTGCACCTAATAAATCACAAAACCAAGTGAGTGGACTATGCTCTTATTTAGGTTAGGACCTAACATATCATGTTGTCTTGTGAGTGAGGGAGTCCATGATGTGCATACTTAGTGGAGTGCACATCACATGCCGATAGAGTTCAAACCTTATAAACAAAAGTATGTTTTTTGTGAATAATTATAATTATAATATAATAACAATATTCATAAATATATTATTATTCCAAGGTGTATTGATTCACAAACTAAAGCTCTGATACCACATGTAAGTATTAATAATACATGTAACCATAATAATAATGCGGAATTAAACTTAACAGGATCTTGAATTCAATACAACTCAAGAATAAAACAAACATACCTTTGTCAGCCATTGAATTAGAGAAGTTGAGAAAATACCCCTAATAGTTGAACCTTTAATTCTTGGCTCACCTTCTTCTCTCTGTCTCTCACTTCATTAGGATGACTATAAAACTTAGAGTGATGGAATACTATCAAAAGAAGGGGAGTCACCCATCCTTATATAGAGGAGAGAAGAGGGCCAGATAAACTCTATCAGAAGAATTCCTAATCCATCAAGGTTTCCTTCTTATCTTAGAAGAGTGATTATATTAAAATTCTAATTACTGAACTTTATATATAATATTGGCTTTATCTAATTGTAGAGTCCAAATAAAATAAAACATGTGAAAATATGTAGGCTATTGGGCCACACTAGAAAATAAATCCAACAATAATATGCTATAGCGAAGCTCGACAAGCGAAGCTCGACACATGATGGAATAGAAACCTTGGGATGTCAAGATTCAAAGCGAGTTTTGTAGTCCATGGAAGAGCATTGCTAGTGACAATGCAACTTGTATGTGGTTCCAATGTCACGATAAGTTTTTCTAGCAGTTTTTGGAGCATAAAAGTGGCCACGGAGAATTGTTTGAGCAATTCCAGGGAAGTGAGGGTGTCGAGGTTTTCGCATCCTTCAAGTAATCTGGCTTCTTGGCATGGAAACCGGGTCGTGATGAGTTGGATTTTGAGGTTTGAATTTGCACTGTTGCGATCAATCATTGCTTGGAACCACGAGGCATTAAGGGGGGTGGTGATTATCGAGACAGTTACACCATGGGGTGCAAGTAGTTTGGCAAAGTCCAAAATGGGGATGAGATGGCTTTGGGACAATATGTTAGAAATGGGTTCTGGAAGTTTTGGAAAAACAGAATTTTTCCTCAACTTTAGTCTAATTTTTAGGTGGGACCCATGCGCCAAAGTTGGTGGGTCAAAATCATAACGTGTTCTATGCCGCGTTGTGATTCACATAATATATTTGGTTACTCAAAACCATTATCGGGTGAATGGAAAATTGAAGCCAAAGTGAGCTCTATGGAAATGAAGTTTTTGGTGGAAATTCTTTAAGGTTTGGTTTAAGGCTTGTCCCACATTGGTTTGGTGGGCAAATTTATGTGGGTTTATATGGCATGAATTTGTAACTTAGGGAGGGCCTCAAGGAGCACCCCAAATTTGTAGAAGGGAGATGTTATAGGTAAATTGGGCTAGACCTATTGAACCTAAAAATAAACACACGCCGCCGCCCTCCGTCCAGTCGAGCGGGCTGGCCTGGGCTTGGGTACGTGGTATGAGATTGAGTTGGATTTGTTCAGCCCAATACTAATTCTTTTTGGGCAAAAAACATTTGAATTTATTTTTTTATTTTTGAAAAATAAATTTTGACCGTTTGAATTTAAATTCAATTTTTGCACCTCTTCAGAATTTCTGCACAGGCTTCATATCTGTCCAAACAGATCTGAATCTGTTCAAAATTCAAAATCCAAACAGATTCAAACCAAACAGTTTCTTATCTGTCCGAACAGGTATTATAGCTATTCAAACAGGTTTTGCACCTGTTTAATTCAAATTGAACAGCCACTTTCCCATCTATAAATAGGCACTCCCTCAATTGATTTTAATATAAAAAATTTCGTCCAAAAATTCTGTAATTACTCTCTGCATTTTGCTGCATTATTTTCCTTATGAGAAAGAGTGTAAACACTTAGTGTGTTCGTTGTGTGAATAGTGTGTAGTGCTGCTACTATTCATTGTTGATCATTTTATCCTGGGAGATAGACGTCCACAATCTGAAAGCACCGCGGAGAGGACGAATTTGTCTTAAGGATACAGTGTTAAACATTGGACTTGTTCAGAACTTTGTTCGAGAAATTAATAAAGTAAGTTGTTAATTTATTTTCTATTTTATTATTTGTTTATATCATATTTTGATTTTGTTTTTGTAACAAAATAAAAATATGTTTTTATTTATTTATTTTTATTTACTAGTTTGGTTTTTGTAATCAAACAATCTCTCTCATTTCTTTTATTTCTTCTGTATTACGTTTGTTATTAAGTACACAAATAGATTTTTTTTTTTTTTTTTAAATATAGTGAATGACATGGATAGGCCCAGATAGGCCCACAAGGACCACAACCCACAGTGAACAAACCCAAGCCCACCATTTAGACCCCATTGCATAACCCGGGTAGTAAAACCCAGGACAGCTGGAGGCCAATTGAGCAGGGAAGGCCAATGATACTCGGACACATGGCAGGTGCAGAACAGGCCGCGTCAGCAGACAAAGATCTGCAAAGTTATTGCCACAATACATCACCATTAATGCGGCCCATCACAGCATTTATTACGACAACACCTTCCCGTCGGAACAACGCCCCTTACCCTGAACAAGGTAGGCTACATCACAGGCTTTCGGCGATGGAGGCACGTCAGAAGGGACAGTGAAATGATTACCAAGGAATATAAGCAAGCATGGAAGGCAAGAAGAAAGTTATGCATTTTCTATTCCTCTAACTCTCTCTCTCTCTCTCTCTCTATCTATATCCACTACTTCCACTTCTAATTTACACGCTGGAGGGTTCACTGGGGGGCTACCCTGTTCCTCGTTGAACTTGTTTGCAGGTCTTCCAGTGGGCTTCATCACTCGGACGTAGGCTTGAGGAGCTTGGATCAGTCCAGTCCATCTACTGAGAACGAACTGTATCATCAGTGAAAATTGTCCAACACATTAGAGGAATTAGAATGAAATGGAGGTCTTGGATTTGTGAAGCCATTGAAAAAGAAAATTGAAAAACTACGAGTGGAGTGGAGAGGGTGAGAGAGTTTGGTGTCTATGCTTTGAGTTTGGAAGTTGTGTTTTGCTGTAAAATGGAACTCTGGTTGACCAGACATATGTGGTGTGTGTATGAAATGGAAAATTAGATGTATGAGATCTCATGATGGAACAATGGAGGTGTACAATGGATAGTAGTCTCCCCAAAAACCTCATTCCTGGCAAAAATGGCATTTTTGAGTCAATGGGTACCAATTCTTATCGCCAGAATGATAGTCATTAAAAGGTAGTCCTAAAAAGTTTTTTTTAAAAAAATTAGCTACAAATTTTTGGAAATGTCACTAATAAATGTATTTTTAGAGACATTATTTTTTGACACAAGTTTTGATTCCAAAATGATAGTAACTGATTATTAAATGTCCAATTTTGTCACTAAAATATAATAATGACATTGTTAATAACAAAACTATTGTCTCAAAAAATTAATTTTGTCCCTTAATATTTATCTTTAAAATATTAATTTGTTGTAGTGGGAGGTTGGATTTTGCGGTAAACTTGCTTCAGTTATGTTCTGTAGTGTGATTTTCCTGGATTTGAAAAAAAATAGTAAATAAACAAAAATTGATAACAAGGGCAAGAATATAATTTTAGCAAATGAGGTCATCATCATTGTTTTTGGACAAATTTCATTAAGGAAAATGTTTGAGAACTCCATAAATCTTTTATAATTCAACTCATAATAATATGGAGTTGTTTGGAGTGTTTTAAATAAGTGTATTTTTTGTCTTTTTGGACTAAAAAGTTGAGGAAAAAAATATGGATGTTTAGGTTAACCTTTTGACTTTTTATGAAAAAATATGTATTAAAAAATTGTATAAATAAGTGTGTAGGAGAAGATTGTGATGGAAGTGATGGAATAGCTGTATGGTGCGGGACAGTGTGTTTGGGGAGGGGAGATGATTCCCTGCTTTTCGGGCAGTGAATTGAAGGTGTTGTTCGGCCGGTGGGGCCTACCACGGGTCCCGTTTTGCTAATCAAAACCGTTCGATGTGTAAAACTCGTCGAGTACTATATGCTTATAAAAAATCACATTGATCGGATATCGATAACTATCTTATCGGATTAGTTTTTTTTTTTTTTTTTCAACCGTTAACTATAACACCATTTATTTTATAAATTTTAACTGATTTGATCATATAGTTACCGTTATCCGATCAACGTGATTTTTAAAAAGTATATAGTACTCGACGAGTTCTACACATGAAACGGTTCAGATTATTAAAACGGGACCCGTGATCGCCCCCACGGGCCGAACAGCACCGTATTATGTGTACACATAAATAAGTGCAATTTAGTCCGCAACAATGCTCCGCCTGCTTGCCGTTATGATTGTTTGAAAAAAAAAGATTGTGTAAAATTAATTTTTTAATATTTTTTTTGAGTGAATAGTGATAACTGTTTAACTTTTTGAGTAACTTTTGACTTTTTGACTTTTTCTGGAGTACCCAAGCCAGGCCATAAACGGGAAAGTGTCAGTTTTTTTTATTGGTTAAACAGTCAATAATATAGGATCTATCACCCTTATCACATCATTATAGATATATTTATAAATACAAAATGTGAGTCTGTAACATTGTTGCTTCATTATTTGGCGCATTTCTTAAACTTTACAATATCCAAATTCAAGCTCAACCCAAATTTGTTATTTTTGATGAAGATGATGATAATGATGATTTATAATATTATAAGGCCAGTGTAAGAGGCAGAACATTCTTCATCAATAGAATAATATTTAGAAAATTTTATTTTTCCTCGTAAATTATTTATCAAAAATTAATGGGGATTTTTTTTTTTAAAGTCCCTCATATTAAGATTTTATAGTATAAAGAACACTTAATATTTTCATAATGTCTAAGGTCCCTCAACATTGATCCAGAGAAAATTCGGTGCAGAGAAATTTCAAAATTTCTCTGGACTCCCCAAACCCAGAGAAATTCTCAGACAAACATTTTCAGAGATTCTCTCACCCAGAGAATTTCTCTAGACTCCACAACCCAGAGAAAATTTCCAAACAAATATTTCTAGAGAATTTCTCTAATTTGCCATGTATATATATATCTGATTTGCTATGTATATATATATATATATCTATTTGTAGAGAGATGAGGAAGACAAGGAAGTTGATCTCAGATCTAACCAACGTGAGTCTCCACTCTCCTTCACCTTAACTTCAAGGGTAAAACTTCTAAAGAGAGTGAGAGAAAGAGAAGCATATTATTCTGTGCATTTTCTCAAAGGACTTCTTCAATTCAAATCCACCAACACCTCCATTGCTATAAAAAAACCTTCGAATCTCTCGGTTCAATTATAATATCATCAACTTGGAATCTCTTGGTTCAATTACAATATCATCAACTTCGTGATTCTCATCAACACTCAATCCATCGAAATTAGTATCGATTTACGATGCTTGTATTGAAAAGCTCAGTTTCGAACCAGACGCTGCTGAGGTTGTGGCGAGATGTTGGATCTCAACGTTGATTCGAGTTGCAATGAGGTTGAGACGACTAAGATCACGAAGCTTCCGAGAAGTGATGATTATTCCGGAACTTCGATCTCAGTGAATCGGAGAGAGGGAATAAGAAATTGTTGCGTAGAGGAAGAGGATGAATTTTCTCTGTGATATATGAGTGTATGGTTAAAGGACCTTAGACATCACAAAATAATGTTGTAGACCTCTTCCATCACAAAAAATTGGAGAGGGACTTCAGACTAATTTTCCCAAAATTAATTATATTACTATTTTTTTTTAAATATAAACTATTCGAATTTAAATTAATTTGACTACTACGGTCTACAATCAGACAAAATCCATTAACTTGATACCTGAAGGACTTATTTGGAAGAAAAATGAAAGTGTTTCTAACTTATATACAACAACCCTACACATGAGAGATAACTACAAGTGTGGGTTATATTAAGATTCTTTTTTTTTTTTTGTTTTTTTTGTTTTTTTTGATGGCTAGGTGTTCGGGTAAATTTACACGTATCTCGACTAATCTTGAGATCCACGCAAAGCGCTCTCTCCACGTTGATCGAACAAATCTCAGGTGGAACTTATGGATGTAACCCCAAGAAGAGAATTACTTCTAATGAGAGTTGAACCTGAAAACTAGAAAGAATATACTCTTAGACTCCAAGTTGTACCCATTGAGTCAGCCCCTTGGGGTAAGTTATGTTAATACTCTTCATTAGGATTTCAAATCCAAATTAGGATTTTGGAATCACTCTTGCAATATTGAAGTCATGACCACAATGCAATAAAATTGAAAATTTAGAGATTGAATTATTCAAATTGAAACTACGGCTACTAAAGTGACATTTTGCTTAAATTACATGGACTAATGTTGTAATTTACCTTATATATGTATGTATTTATGTATGTATGTATGTATGTATTTTTTTTTTCTCCCTAAGCACACAGTGATTGAAAATGACAAAAAGTTGGCATTTTTGATCAAGTGGTCCTAAGAGTTTATGTTGCCTTTGGCACCAAGAGTTCTGTGGTTTTTAGTTATTTAGGGATGAGGGGATTTTGCAGTAAACCTGCTTCAATTTTGTAGTGTGATTGTCCCAAGAGTTCTTTTGGAGCAATTGGATTTTCAAAAGTTAATTTTTAAAAATAAAATAAAAAGTATTTTGGCCAAAGACCCCTCACCTGGAAATTATGAACAAGCTGGGGTATATAATTCATTAACAAAAGTATCCTTTTTTATTTGTTAAATATTAAAATTTTATAACTTTTGATTTACATACCGATTTTTAATAACATTTATATTTTTAAAATGCTTTTGTCAAGATGAATAAAATAATTCATGTTGAATGTTAATTTATTTATTTAAAAAAAAAAAAAAAAAAACACATGCACACAATAAAATTTTGCTTTGTCAATGCATACTATATTAAAATTTTACTTAGATGATTTTTACATTCAAATAGTTAAATTTCCATAACTACCACCATCTCAAACCACCATACCTACAATCACTATTACCATCACCAATGAAAATATTAACTAAAAAATTATTAAAATATTATTATTTACAGAATAAAATTTAACTGTTTTGTTTTTACAACTTCAAGTATTTAAAAATCACCAACCAACTTCTTATGTTCCTTGAATTTTATTTTATTTTTTCTTCATGCACAATGCATTTTTTCCATTGTAGAGTTGTGTACTATCTGAAATTGAAATTGAAAATATTATTATCTTTAGAATATCAGTGTTATCTTATCTAGTTCCACTGGATATGGGCGGAGTCAGAATTTAATTCATTAGGGGCCAAATCCTTGCGTATAAAGACTTGGACAAATAAGGCAAATAACATACTATAAGTTTAGACTTTAATTTAAAATTTATTAAAATATATCATATATTCACTGTAAACAAAGATTAAGGACAAAACAAAAGGATTACCTTTTTAAATGCATTTGTATATAGTCATCTATTAAAGAGGTACTTAGAGTTCATTTTTTTGTATCATGGAATTCATTTCTTATTGAAAGCATACTAAATTTTTTAGCAATTAGTTTTTCTATAAATATGATAAATAAATAAAAATTTACAAGAAAATCATTATGTAATATACCCATCTTAGGATCCAATGCAAGAGTGAGTCACTTAAATTGTGTGCTGAGTTTGTTGTTTTAGGTTTTTAGCTGAACATCTATTATAGCATCAAAAAGGATTGGACTCTGCTCGAGTGTATGATCTGAATTTGATGTGTTGCTCAGATATATTGGATTTATCATAGATTATGTTTTGATAATTTAAATTATTTGTTTTGTATGATCTTTCCCGTATATTATTCACAAAAAAATTAGGTTGATTGCATATTCTTAACCTATTTAATTTATTACGTTTGTCAAAAAAAAAAAAAAAAAAAAATTATGATCTATTTGTGAAAATACACTAGTCGCTCATTTCTTTAAACCAAACGTGATAAATTGAATTTGAGGCTCCAATTATTGGATCAACCCTTTTTTCTTGTGCGTATGTGTGAATGATATATATAAAAGGCCTAACAAAATAAAAAATTTAGATTATCTAAATGAAGCTTGTAATGAACCTCACGGGCTTAAACAATACTTTCCAATTCATATTATAGACTTAAAAGGAACCAAGTTCCATAAAAATTATTAACTCGAGAATAGAGAGAAGTACAAAAATAAATAAATAAATAAATAAAGTCTTTTTGTTCTAACCATTATTCTCTGTTTGGTTATTGGAATGAAATGATAATATATAAGCTCCCATTTTATTAAAAATTATTTAAAAAATATATTACAAAAATGGAAATTATTTCATTCCCATTAGAGTTGGTGAGATCTCACCCCGCACAAAAAATTATTAGGTACTTGTAGAATATCACACATTCATATCATCATTTACCATATCTCTTCATATTCTTCAATCGCCCAATATAAAATTTTAATACCCGACCTTCTTTATCAATCATAATACTATATAGCATCATGTAACCGTGCTCCAGGAATACTCAATAATCAACCGTCTGTCACTTTCATTACTCATTACGTTTTTAACATTACTATTCTAGTTTAAAAGTTAGATTTATTTTTGAAACTCAATGAAGTGATAATGAATTGAAATATTTAAGATAATTCTCTCTCTCATATCTTCTTTAATTATTAGTTAATTATACCTCTTATACATTATTAAATCTAAAATGTAAAAGAATTTTAGTAAAAGGAATAAAGTCATCTCGAAGGCTTGTTAAATCTTCACTGTACGAGCACAGAAATAATCTTCTCGTATAATCATGTTAATCAAGTTTGCACTCCTCCAAACGTTGTCGCTTTGCCACCTGAAAACACAAATATGAGCTAGCCGGTGGGTGTGTGCCCAAAACCTCTCCGATGCCTAAGTTAGCAAGTAGACAATAGATACAAAAGCTCTTTGTACTTCAAAGTAAGAATTGGGATACATGTACATAGGTTTGTAATGAGCTTTTATATAATCCAAATGGCACAATTTTAGTAGGACTTCAACTTTCTTTTAGCAGAGTCCTCCTAGGAATCAGAAAGGTAATGCTTATCTTTTTACACCCTGCCCACTGCCTAACCAAGTGAGATGGTTTTACCACGGTAGAATAACAATACAACCGAACTATCTCTGGCCTTTTGACACACTCAGCTTGGCGCTTTCATGGGCAATGCCTAGCTCGGTCACCGTTCAGCTATACCTCGGTTTGGAATACTTGGACCGAGCTAATTGCAGCCATTTTTGACTGAGCTAAAGATCCAATTGCGAGGCCCATTCACTTCGGCTTACAGCTTGGTCCATTACAATATCTGGTCCTAGCTCGGCCCTAGTTCACATAAAATCTCCCTCTCAATTGTCCCTTAATCCCATCTGCAATGCATGATTTGGGATTACTTGTTATCAGTCGAGCTAAAGGTCCAATCCTCCTACCGAGCTTATTTGTTACCGGGCTATCGATTTGCCCGGTCCAAAAACGTCTTGTCAATTGCTCTGCACGCCGTTTCGCTTCTCAAGTATGTCTGAATCGTTATTTATTCCCTTGGACACGTGGCTTGCTCCCACTGGTCACGTACACCTGCCACATCCGTCTTTGTACCACAAAAATTTAAACAGGCCGCCCATTTTTGTGCTTTATACAAAAAACCCCACTTTTGAACCAAACACTCCACTGTTCATCTTTTCTCCCTTGCCTTCTAAATCTCCATATTCATGACCACAGCACCTGCAAAGCTCGTTCTAGCTGGCATCTGTCTTGATCCCCGTCCTTTCATCTTAAAACTGTAAGTGGTTCAATCCCTTTCTTTTTCCATTTATTTCGTGAGTACGTATTGTATGGAAATATATATACACATATGTTTTTCAAAACGCACTCCTATAGTTTTCTCATAAATGGATAAGAACCACTAAATCCCCAAAAACCACATGACCAGACCTTAATCACATTTTAACTGGATTCTCAATCAATTCTGGAATGCAATCCCTTTGATCCAAAATAACACCACGACTGAGTTAGGAACCTATTTGCAATAGGTGCGTGCTCGACTGAACTAGAAACCTCACCTAATAACCGAGCTAAAACCTTGAGCCACACCTTATGTTACGACTGATCTAAGAACCTCCCTGCTCAATAATCGAGCTAAGAACGGGTTACAACCCGTTTAGCCAAACTAGGGTTATATTTAGTTTGCCTTCTTTCTCGACCCGATCCAGTGATCTGGGCATAACACTTTTTATCTCCACTTTGCAGACTTAACTAAGTTGGCTTGGCACACCTTAGCACTATTGCTCAACCGAAACATTCAACGTCATCTCAACACCGAGCAAAGCTACCGTGCTAATTTGTATACAATTTAATTTAAAATGGGTAAATACCGGTTCCTGGTTGACTCACCTGGGGCCATTGCCGAATTCCGTAAGGACTATAATATTCCTGACGATGTTCATTTATCCTTAGCCGAACTAGATACCACGCCCTGGGGAAAACCGATCTTCGTTCCTTTTACCGTAATATCAATCGTAGAGGCCGGTCTCCAATTCCCTGTACAGCCACTGATTTACGAGTTCCTTAGGCAGACAAGATTATGCCCAACCCAACTCAGCACCAATACTTACAGAATAATAAACGGCGTCGCCGAGCTAAACTGACGGCGTCGCCGAGCTAAACTGCCGGCTCGGCCTCAACCTCGGATTGGCTGAGCTTTTTCACCAATACTCGCTCAGCCAAAATGACGACGAATGGGTGTACTACTTAAGAGTACGCAGAGGTCGAGAGAAAATCATAAAAAATACACCGGACAAAGACTTAAACGATGATGATTTTTTCTGGGTTTCGGGCAATTTTGAAGACCAGGAAGCCCAGATACCGGGATATAATATAAATTGGAATAAGGGGACTGTTGGTAAGAATTCCTCGGTCCAATTTTCTCTTTCTGCTTTGTTGTTTATAATTTTTCGCCGTGCTAACTGTTACCTTTCTCTTTGCGCAGACTTGAACCAGCTAAAATCACAATACCAATACGCCAATCAAGACACTCTTCGCGCCGCGCTCCGATACCGTAACTGAGGTTAGGCCAAGTTGCTAAATTTCAAGCTGACCTACCAGTATAGTGAAAGAAAGAAGGTTAGGGTAATCGACTTTCTTCTGGAACCATCACCAGAACTGGACCCAAACTTGCCACAAATCAACCTTATTCCTCTTACTGAAGAACAAGAAATGGCCAAGCGCCGAGCTGTTCGAGCCTTGATCACCGAACAAACCACCACTCCAATTGCCGAGGTTCAGACCGAGGTACCAAAGGCTGGTCAGACACATGAGGCAGTTGTAGCCCTCCCTACAGCCCGAGCTTTGTCATCTCGGCCAAGCAAACGGCCGCGCACACAAAGCCTGAGGGATAAAGATGAGCCATCCCAAACCGAGCTTCAAGAAACAACAGTCTCCCAGGGTCGTCACCGTCCTAGCTCTTCAAATCCTCCCACTCCGCCGATGTGGGCACCAATAGCCACATTCAGGGGTCGCGCTATTACGGCCACTGACTCCGTCAGCGCCGAGAAGGACCACCTGTTGGCCTTCAACCTAACAAAGAGTGTCTGCCTTCCTGCTGACATGGAGCGGCACGAGGGCTTGATCGAGCTGAAGGCCATTCGCTCGCCATCCAAATTGATGATTCTGGTAAGCCCAAAAAATCCCCTCAAACTTGAACATTTGTTATGGTCCCAGTGCATTGGTAGTCTTCTAACCGCTTTGAATTATGCAGGTCCTGCAAAAGAGCCAAGTGGCTCATAAACGTGTACTAGAGCTCCGGAAGATGACGTAGTCAGCTGTCTCCAAGGCAGAATCAAAGGCAGCCGAGCTAAAAGACGCTCAGGCCAAGCTAGCCAAACTAGAGGCCAAAAACTCGAGGCTCGCCGAATTGGTCAGCACAGCCAATGCTGCAAGCAGAAGGCCTTAGCCAAGAAAAAAGACCACTATTTACATGAGTTGGCCAAGCTGGAGAAGAAGAAGAATGCCGAGCTGGAAGACATAAAGAAAAAAGTACAGGACGTAGAGGACCGAGGCTTTAAGGAAGGCGAGGAGATGTATGTCCAACAATGTGAAGCCGCCAAGGATATTTTCTTCAAGTGCGGTTGGAAAGCCGCTGCTGAAAAGCTTGGTTGCGGACACGACTCCGAAGTCTGCCTGAATCCCCCTCCCCACTTCATACCAGGCTATATGGCGGACTATGCTAACGCGATCCAACAAAAGTTCCTTCAGGAGAGGGAGGAGGATGCGGTCCCTGCTCCTGAGAATGCTTCCAACACTCAGCTCGGCCACCAGTCTGCTTCTCTTACTCCAGTGGACTCCAGCCCGCCCTTGCTTGCTGCGACTAACGAGGTGCCTACGACTGAGCTTAACCAGAGGGCTCATCTTGTAGTCGAGCTACCTTTGGGTGAAGTCCGGGTCGATTTGGACGCTGACTTGGACGATCTTTTTACTTGATTTTTCCTTTTTCCTCTTTTCTGTTATCAACGACATTTGTAACCGGGCTCAAGCCCCTCCCTTTGTATTGAACATTTTGAAATGGAATGAAATCTGCTTTTTTTCTTCAACTGTTTGTTCGGTTATTTACACTACTTTTGCACCATGCCAAGCCATACTAATTTAGCTAGGCTTTACCTAATCCTGCCAACCTTCTTCAGCCTAGATCTTTATCTCGGCTGAAGAAGAGAAATAAATGTTGGTCAATCCTGCCAACCTTCTTCAGCCTAGATCCTTTTCTCGGCTAAAGAAGAAAAATAAATGTTGGTCAATCCTGCCAACCTTCTTCATCCTAGATCCTTATCTCAGCTGAAGAAGAGAGCTGAATGTTGGTCAAATCTGCCAACCTTCTTCAGCCCAGATCTTTATCTTGGCTGAAGAGAGCTAATGTTTGGTTAAACCTGCCAATCTTCTTCAGCCTAGATCCTTATCTCGGCTGAAAAGAGCTAAATGTTGGTCATACCTGCCAACCTTCTTTAGCCCAGATCCTTATTTCGGCTGAAGAGAGCTAAATGTTGGTCATACCTGCCAACTTTCTTCAGCCTAGATCCTTATCTCAGCTAAAGAGAGCTAAATGTTAGTCATACCTGCCAACCTTCTTCAGTCCAGATCCTTATCTCGGCTGAAGAGAGCTAAATGTTGGTCACACCCGCCAACCTTCTTCAGCCTAGATCCTTATCTCGGCTGAAGAGAGCTAAATGTTGGTCATACCTGCCAACCTTCTTCAGCCTAGATCCTTATCTCGGCTGAAGAGAGCTAAATGTTGGTCATACATGCCAACTTTCTTCAGCCTAGATCCTTATCTCGGCTGAAGAGAGCTAAATGTTGGTCATACCTGCCAACCTTCTTCAGTCTAGATCCTTATATCAGCTGAAGCAAGCTAAATGTTGGTCAGACCTGCCAACTTTCTTCAGCCTAGATCCTTATCTCGGCTAAAGAGAGCTAAATGTTTGTCATACTTGCCAACTTTCTTCAGCCCAGATCCTTATCTTCGTTGAAGAGAGCTAAATGTTGGTCATACCTACCAACTTTCTTCAGCTGAGATCCTTATTTCGACTGAAGAGAGCTAAATGTTGGTCATACCTGCCAACTTTCTTTAACCTAGATTCTTATCTCGGCTGAGGAAAAGAACTGAATGTTTGGCTAATCCTGCCAAACTTCTTGGTTGCCCCTTGCTGGTAATGACAACTTTTACAATAAAAAGAATTATGCTAAAAACAACTACTTGTTTTATTTGAAAAAGGAAAAAAATTACAAGTATTTTAAAGAAAAGCTAAAAATAAAATAATTTGAGATTGACAGTGTTTCATGGCCTGGGAATAGCCTTGTTGTCTCCATCTTCCAAGTGATATGCCCCTTTTCCTACTAAACCGACCACTTTGTATGGTCCTTCCTAGTTAGGTCCTAATTTGCCATCTCCGCGTACCAAAGTGTTTCCCATTACTTTGCGCAGTACCCAATCTCCAATCTTGAATTGCCTCGGATGCACTGTTTTGTTATATTTTTTAGATAACTCCTACTGGTATGAGGCAATGTGAACTGGTGCTCTTCCCTTCTTTCTTCTGCGAGGTCGAGTTTCAAGGTTATGGCTTCTTCATTCAAGTTTGGGTCAAAATTTTCACTTCTAATAGTGGGGAGGCCTACTTCTAGTGGGATTACTGTCTCCATGCCATAAGCTAAGGAAAAAGGTGTTTCTCCAGTTGACCGCCGAGGTGTGGTACGGTAAGCCCATAAAACATGAGGAAGCTCCTTAGCCCACTTGCCTTTTGCTCTCTCCAACCTTTTATTCAAACCATCTAAGACGACTTTGTTTGATGCTTCTGCCTGGCCATTCGCTTGAGGGTATGCTAGTGTAGAGTTGTAGAATTCTATCTTATATTCCTCGCAAAAGCCCTTGAAAATTTTGCTATCGAACTGAGTGCCATTATCAGATATTAGAGCCTTGGATATGCCGAATCGAGTTATGATATTCTGCTAGACGAACTTTTTGACATCTTTCTCCTTTATTGATGTGAGTGCTTCAGCCTTTACCCACTTTGTGAAGTAGTCTATTGTTGTGAGAAATAACTTTCTGTTGCTGGGTGCAGTTGGAAGTGGTCCCACTATGTCCAGGCCCCACATTGCGAACGGCCATGAGCTAGTTAATGGTAGAAGTTCTCTGGCTGGTTGATGTATTTCGTGTGCGAACTTCTGACATTTCTCGCACTTCTTAACATATTTCTCTGAATCTGCTTGTATGTATAGCCACCAATATCCTTGTGAAATTACTCTGTAAACCAATGATCTTCCCCCTTGGTGGCTTCCGCATATGCCTTCATATATCTCGAACAAAAATGCCTCGACCTTGCTGGGATAGACACATTTCAGGTAAGGTCCTGTGAAGGATTTTTTTGTATAACGCCAATGATGGAGAGAGCCAAAATCACTGTGATTTTGCTCTAATTTTGTTGGCCTCTTTCTTTTCTTCAAGCAAGATGCAATCTTTTAAAAATACTATAATGGGATCCATCCATGATGGGCCTAGCTCGGTATAACATGTCTCGGCTGCTTCGGGTTCTTCAATGCTTGGTCTGGGTAGGAAGTCGATTAGTAATGGGTGTGGGATAGATGTATCTGTTATTGAAGCAAAACCTGCCAGCTCGTCTGCTCTACTATTTTCTTCTCGGCTAATTTGCTCTATCCAAACTACTTCGAACTTCATGATCTCCTTTCTGCCTTGTAGTACTTAGCCATCCTCTCGTCTTTTGCCTTGTAGTCGCCTGAGATCTGGTTTACCACTAACTGGGAGTTACTATAAACCATCAGCTCAGTGGCCTTTATGAAAAGTGCTGATTTTAAGCCTGCTAGCAGTGCTTCATACTCCGCCTCATTGTTGGATGTTGGGAAGCCAAGGTTAACTGCCTGTTCAATTGTTAGGCCATCTGGTGAGATGAGAACTATGCCAAGTCTTGCACCGTGCCTGTTGGATGCTCCATCCACGAAGAGTTTCTACATCTCTCTGACGAATAACTTCCAGCAAATAGTGGAATCGGATAATGTCTTGGGATCATGAGTGTTGCTAATGTTTTCTTCCAAGTCCATGCCTGCTGTTGGGGTTTGATCTTCGCTGTCTGACTGCCTCAAGTCTATAATTTTTGATGAATTCTCACTGGAAATAGCATGATTTGCTCCTTCCTTCCTATCCTCAAGCCTGTATGGCTTGCAATGTGGCTAGGCATCTTGCGTTAGGGGCTGTGCAGTTCCTGCGACACTTTTCCCCTTTACTTCGGTTGCGTCGGTCAAATCGGCCGGGCAGATGTGATGACTTCCTGGTGTGAATTCAGCCACAAAGTCTGCTAAAACTTGGGATTTTATTGCTGTTCTGGGTTAAAACTTGATATCAAACTGCCCCAACTCCACCGCCCATTTCAGGATTCGTCCAGAAAAATCCGACCTCTCGAATAAGGCCTTTAATGGAAAATCCATTAGGACGATCATGGTGTGGGCATGGAAATAGTGTAACAACTTTCTTGGGGCCGTCATCAAAGCTAATGCCAGCTTTTCCAATGGTAGGTACCTTGTTTCAGCACCCAGCAAGGTTTTGCTAACATAAAAGATAGGTAGGTGTTAGATTTCTTCCGCTCTGACCAACACTACGCTGACTGCATACTGTGAAACCGATAAGTATAAAAAGAGCTCTTCTCCTAGCACGGGGTTACTAACAATGGAAGAGAGGTCATGAAGTTTTTCAAGCTCTCTAGGGCGTTGTCGCATTCCTCATCCCACTCAAATTTGGCCTTCAATGCTTGGAAGAATGGTCGATATTTGTCTGGCGACCGACTTATGAACCGATTGAGTGCGGCTACTAGGCCAGTGAGATGCTGTACCTCTTTAACTGTGTTGGGCTGCTCAAGATCTTAGATTGCTTTGATCTGAGAGGGATCAACTTCTATACCCCGGTTACTAGAAAGCCTAGGAATTTGCCTGATCCTACGCCGAATACACATTTAGATGCGTTTAGACACAACTTGTGAGACTTCAAAATTTGGAACATTTCATCTAGGTCCCTGAGATGGTCTTTCTTATCCTTGCTTTTGACCACCATGTCATCTATGTAAGCCTCCATTGTTCTGTCTAACAATGGTTCAAACATTTTGGTGACCATCCGTTGGAATGTAACCCCTGCGTTTTTTAAGCCAAAGGGCATGACCTTGTAACAATACAATCCTCTAGGCGTTGTAAATGATGTGACCTCCTAGTCTGGTTCATACATAGTGATCTGATGGTAACCTCAATACGCATCAAGGAAGCTAAGTCGGTTATGTCCTGCCGTCAGGTCCACCAGTTAGTCTATCCGTGGTAGGGGAAAGCTATCTTTTGGGCATGCCTTGTTGACCGTTTTGTAGTTTACGCAAACACAGCATTTTCCATTCTTCTTTGGCACTACTACAGTATTGGAGATCCACCTAGGATAATGTACTTCTCTGATGGCTTCTGCCTCCAGCAAGTTTCCCACTTCCTTCGCCACTATTTCCGCGTGGTGGAGTGTCGATCTATGAGTGCGCTGAATAATTGGTCTGGCAGTTGGATGGACATTAAGTTGATGGCAGATAAAATTTGGGTCAATGCCAGGCATGTCGTATGGTGTCCAGGCAAACACTTTGATGTTGGAGGTTAAGAATTCCATGACCTCTATTCTCTAAGTGCTGGACAAAGACGAGTTGAGCAAAAAGAACTTTTCTGGGTTCTTTTAAACTATCCTTACCTCAACCAAGTCTTCCACTACCTTCTGTTCTGCTGCTTTGCCGACATCTGCAAACAGTTCGTTGCTTTTTGGCTCTTCCACCATCTGAACAAACCCTTTTGCAGCACGGCTGCCGTTTACCGTGACGAAACACTGCTTCGACATGATTTGGTCTCCTAAGACTTCTTCAATCATGCCGGTTTTGTTAGGGAATCGTAATGCTTGATGGTAGGTTGACGCCACTGAGCGCATGGCATGCAGCCATGCCCTTCCCAAGATTATGTTATAAGTGGAAGGGACCTTTAATACCGAAAATTCCACCTGTTTTGTCATGGTTCCAGCCTTGACTGGGAGGATTATCTTGCCCACTGGCCACTCTAGCATTGAGTTGAAACCGACAAGTGGAGATGTCGCAGGTGCCAAGTCTTTGTCCTCCAATTTCAGTTGTTTGAAGGTCTCGTAGTACATTATCTTGTATGAGCTTCCTTGGTCAATCAGAATCCACTTAATGTCGAAATTCTTGACATGCAAAGTGACCACCAGTGCATCATTGTGAAGGCAATGTAGCCTTGCTAGATCCTTGTCTGAGAAGGATATGATGTTCGTAGCCTCTGTTCTGCCCTTTTTGATGGTAGGTTGTGCACTAAATACCTCTCTCAAGTGCTCAGCCTTTTTGATCACCCCCCCTGAGCTCACATACCCGCTCAGGTTCGACGATCCCATGTATAACGTTGATTATGCCTTGGGGTGGACCATCGATCGGCATCCCGTTTGGTCTGTTAAGGTCATGGGGGACTGGTTGTGTTCCTCTTTCTATATACTGTTCTAGATGTCCAGCAGCTACTAACTCCTCCAGATGCTGCCTCAATTTTGTGCAATTTTCAGTGCGGTGCCCCTTCTCTTCATGAAAGGTGCAACGGGACCTCTCATCATAGCCCTTTTGTGCTTCTCCCAACTTGGCTGGCCACCGAACGAAGGATTCATCACGTATCTCGCTAAGAATCCGGTAAATAGGTTTATTGAATAATGTGGTAATGGCAGTGCAGACTCTTAACTTCATTTTTTCTGGGTCCTCTCTGTTGGCTCGCCTGCCTCGCCCCATTCTGGCTTGGTTGTTCTATTCTGTTGATTTTTGCTGTAATCTTTTTATCTGGCATAGCTATTGTGCCAGATTTTGCTTTAGCACGGGCACTGTCTTCCTCTACTCGGATATGTTGATGCACTCTCTCCATTAAGGCCTCCATCGTGAGGGGTGACATCATTGTCATTAAGTCCCTCAATTTGTTACCTACTGGTAAACTCCGTTTGTATTGTGCGATGGCGAGATTTGTAGGGCAATCCCCAATCTGGTTGAAAGTCTCCCAATATCGACTATTGTAAGACCTCAATGTCTCCTTTTCGCCCATGTTAATGGAGAGTAGCTGATCAATCTCCACTAGTGTCTTGGTATTCGTTTTGAATCTAGTCACGAACGCTTCTGCTAACTATGCCCATGAGGCTATGCTACCTTCTAGCAGCCTTTCAAACCAAGTCAGACTTAGGTCGCCCAGGCTGGATGGAAAGAGGATACACATTAGAGCCTCGTTCCGCCGGTATACTGCCATAACCTGGCGAAAGTGGCTTAAGTGTATGTAGGGGTCTGACTTCCCCTCATAAGTGGTGAATTTGGGTTGGTGGAAACCTGAGAGTAGTGGTGCGTTCTCAATTGCCGGAATGAACGGCGAACTCCGTAACCTTGCTAATACCTTATCGACTGATTCATAAGCAAGGCGCGGCATTGGCATTCCTACCTCGACACTCCCATGTGTCCTAGGGGCCAATCGCTGTAGGGCTGAAACTCTGCGAGGGTCGCAAGCCTTGGTGTCCTTCTTCCATCGGGCCCTCTCCTCGAGCACTGTTCGCAGGTCTGCTGACCTAGGTAACTCTATATGCCTAGATGTCGTTTGGTGTGTGTGCAAGGGCCGATAGCTTCTTCCCTCTATATACGACCTTTCAATCCTCGTTTTCTTAGACCTGGAGTAACTAGTCCTGGAAGTCCTTGATTGAGTGTCGCCTGTTCTAAGGCTCCTACTTTCTACTTGCGATGGTGTGATATGTCTGTCACGATCTTCCGAGTGGTAAGAGGGCGTGTTGCCTTTACGCCCTTCTTCTGTCGCCACTCATTTTTCCTTTATTTGGAGCTTCATTGTCTCCATGTCTGTCGCCATCCTCCTTATTAACTCGTCTTGCTCTCTTACGCGATCCTCCAAAACTTGAGGATCCAACCTCCGCATTTGTCTTTCAGGACTTTGAGAACGATGAGGACTAGTGCCCTGTCTCTCCCGTGTGTCCCTCCGGGAGTTCTGTCGCTGGGGTTCTAATTCTGCCATGGGTGGAATAGAAGGCAAACCTTCGGGCCTCCCACCTCCCTCCGGGGTTTGCCTGTCAATAGCGGATTGCGGCAAGTCTTTATTGTCATGACCCAAACCCGCCCCCATGGGTTAAGGACATAATCGACTAGTAATCACGAGATTACCTACGGCCTTGAACCAAAACAGATATATTCTAACAGAGTTAAGGGGGGCAAACGGAAGCAATTTCAAACTTTTGTCCATAGAGCTGTGCTTACATGGCACATCGTAACATTTCACAAACATACATTAATAACTCACATCCAAGAAAGTTAACATATAAGCTTTACACAACAGAATCATTCAAGTCATGGTTAGCCAATCAAAACTATATACAACCGTAATCCAAAGTTCTCGCCAACATGACAAAAAAATAACATAACAGAATAGCAAAAGGGCGAAAACAAGTCTCGTGCGTGAGACGTATGGGCTGACTCTTCAAAACCTTGACTATTTCACACAAACTTCACTGAGGCTGGGTTTGGACCTCCCTTGGCTCACCTACAGACACATGAATGAGCGTGAGCAAAAGCCCAATGAATAATATCAAATAAAGAAGATACACGAACGGTATTTAGAACAACATACATCAGACGGCCTTGGGCCTAATTCATATTTTTATCTAGTATATATATATATATGTATATGTCAAGTGACTGCGGTTCCAAACACATCAAACGGCCTTGGGCCCAATTCATTTATATCCGACGGCCTTTGGCCTAATCGTTCCTGTTCGACGGCCTTTGGCCCAATCGTTCGTGTCAAACGGCCTTTGGCCCATACATTTGTGTCAAACGGCCTTTGGCCCATTCATTCCTGTCAAACGGCCTTCGGCGCATTCATTCATGTCAAACGGCCTTCGGCCTAATCATTTATGTCAAACGGCCTTCGGCCCAATCATTTATGTCAAACGGCCTTCGGCCCAATCATTCATGTTAAACGGCCTTTGGCCCAATCATTTATGTCAAACGGCCTTCGGCCCAATCATTCATGTCAAACGGCCTTCGGCCCAGTCATTTGTATCCAACGGCCTTTGGCCCAATCATATGGCATAACAGATATTTGTCCACAATTCAAATTAACAAACTTATAAGACTGATATGGAAATAAGCAATTGGACAAATAGGGTACTTCAAATATCTCTATTAAGATATTATTCACAGTGATCTGTCGGTGGATTTGCCCTCATGCTTGACCTTACACATTTCATGAACATAATGGGTTACAAACGATTCATTTCGTTCTTAATTCATATATTCCTCTTAGGCTTCGTTCTTATCCTTTTAACTCATTTACAATGCTTAATGCATGCCCAAGAGTGCTTAGAAATGGAAGAGAACGGAAAATGAAACACGAAACATCTTTACAAAATTTCAGAAATAGGGTTCCCCGCTCGAGCGTGGGTTCCGCCACTCGAGCGGACCCTCATGGTCTGCAAAAGTACTGGTTGCCTCATTTTTATGCTCGAGCGTAAATTCGGACGCTCGAGCTGAAAGTCACACTACATGGCTCTTCGTTCGAGCATGAATGTCCCCGCTCGAGCAAACATCAATGTCTGTAAAAAATTTTGGAAGCTCGCATCTCACGCTCGAGCGGCGCTTTCCTCGCTCGAGCGGACATGCCAATTTCTGGGTTTTCCAAAATTGTTCTTCAAGTGCAACCTTGATATTCAAAGGTCTAACATTCATGTTTTTGGTCCAAAAACGTGGATACACAATATATAACATGAGGATATAAGCAATATGAGGCCAATTATTCAAAATCATGGTCACATTCTCAAATTATTCAACATTTCTTTTGTGTAATCAAAACTCATGCATTCAAACCTCATATAAGCTCCATATCTTCAATAATCAAACATGCATGTCAATTTTTGACTTCATTTCTATTTCAAATCTTACAAATGACACTTATTACTATGAAACCCATGAAAATTATGCATGCATGTGAAGATTGGTGCCCAATTTTCCATGTTCAACATTATTCATGCTAACTTATGCAATTTCATGGCAATTCATGGTGATTCATAGTAATTTCATGCATGCATGTGCATTCTAAGTTCATATTCAACTCAATCTTTGCCATGAGCTACCATACCACTTGAATTCACAAAATTACATACTCAACTCACAAATTAAGAGTTGATTACTCACCTAGGGGCTTCAAACACTCAAGTTCTTTGAGTTTAACTTCCAAATCTTAAGCCTTGAGCCAAAATTGCACAATTCTCTCTCTCTCTCTCTAGAGCCAACCCTCTCCCTCTCTAGAGTGTAAAATCTGATTTTGAGCTCAAAACTAAAGGAATATGGATGTATAATGGCCTTTTTATAGCCTCTCTTAATCAAATCCCATTAACACTAATTAATTGAGCACTATTTCATCAATTTAATCTATTTAATTTGATCCGAATCAATTTTCAATTAAATTTCACCGTAGGCTCTAAAAATTACGCTAATCACAATGGCGCAATCAATTTCGGTTTCTGTGGCCGATAAGGCCTTTAATTTTTCTGTTTATAATAGTAAGTTGAACGGATTTTCCTACGGCAAATAGATAGAAATTCAAAACCACATATATTCATATAAATGGCACTCAAAATCATATCAACCACATAATCACACTCATAATAAAGATCCATTAGCATAATACGGAACAGGGTTATCACAATCTTCCCCCCTTTAGGAAGTATGGTCCTCCAAACTTATTTTACCTTCGTCAGGAAACAAATGTGGATAGCGTAGTCGCATTTCATCTTCTTTTTCCCATGTAGCGTCCGTCCAATAGTGTTCTTTCCATTCCACTTTCACCATCGGGATGGACTTGCTTCTCAATTGTTTTACTTGCCGGTCAATGATTTGTTCCGGTCATTCTGCGTACTCCATATTTTTATCAAGAGCTATCCGGTGATAATCAATCACATGAAACGGATCCCAAAGATAACCCCTCAACATTGATACGTGGAATACATTGTGCATTTGTTCGAATCCTGGTGACAAAGCGACTCGGTAAGCAACAGGGCCAAGCCTTTCTAGAATTTGGAACGACCTAACGTAACGGAGCGACAATTTACCTTTCTTACCGAATCTTACTTGGCCCTTTATCGGAGTCACACGGATGAACACATGGTCACCAACCTCATACTCAAGAGGTCTTCTTCGAACATCTGCATAATTCTTTTGCCGACTCTGGGCCATTTTGAGCCTTTGCTGAATAATCTTGATATTTTCAGAAGTATCTTGCACAATTTCAGGCCCAAGCAAGGCCCTATCCCCAACTTCCGTCCAACAAATCGGTGATCTACACCTTCTACCATACAAAGCCTCGTATGGTGCCATACCAATACTGGAGTGGAAGCTGTTATTATATGCAAACTCTACTAGTGGCAAGTAATTTTCCCAACTCCCTTGGAAATCTAAAGCACACATCCGAAGCATATCTTCCAAGGTCTGAATTGTCCGTTCTGATTGCCCGTCAGTCTGCTGGTGGAATGCGGTACTAAATCTCAATTCTGTTCCCATAGCTTTTTACAAACTTTTCCACAATCTAGACACAAATTTCGGATCTCTATCCGAGACAATGGATACTGGGACTCCGTGTAAACGGACAATCTCATCAACATATATAGTAGCCAATCTATAAGCATCAAATGTAGTTCTAACAGGTAGAAAATGTGCAGATTTAGTCAGTCTATCCACTACAACCCAGATAGAATCCATACCTCGAGGTGTTCGGGGTAGACCACCAACAAAGTCCATAGTCACATGCTCCCACTTCCATTTAGGAATAGGGAGAGGCTGAAGCAAACCTCCCGATTTCTGATGTTCAGCTTTAACTTGCTGACATTAAAGGCACTTGGACACATACTCTGCAATTTCTTTCTCCATTTTGGGCCATCAATAGGTTTGTTTCAAATCCCGATACATTTTGTTATTACCTAGATACATAGCAAACGCTGATTTATGGGCTTCATCTAGAATTCTCTTCTTTAGTTCTGGAACATTTGGGACACAAATTCAGTTTCGAAATTTCAGCACTTCATTTTCAAGGCCGAACTCTGCCTTCGGACTTGTCTCAAATTCATCGATCACTTTTTTGACGAATTCATCCTCTTTTTGCCTCTATTTAATTTCAGAGATTATTGCTGGTTCAACTGAAATGGCGGCTATCAATCCGCCCTGTTCACACAATACCACTTCTATCTCGAACTTCTCAAAATCTTACAAGATTTCCTTCTGTTCAGTAAGCAAACAAGCCAAATTCCCCATTGATTTTCTGCTCAAGGCATCAGCAACTGTATTGGCTTTCCCAGGGTGATATTGGATTTCAAGATCATAGTCTTTTATCAATTCAAGCCATCTCCTCTGTCGTATGTTCAACTCCTTCTGTGTAAAGAAGTATTTCAAACTTTTGTGATCCATGTAGACTTCACACTTTGCCCTATACAAATAATGCCGCCAGATTTTCAAAGCGAATACAACTACGGCCAATTCTAAATCATGTGTTGGGTAGTTTTTCTCATGTGGTCTCAATTGTCGGGAGGCATAAGCAATTATCCTTCCGTTCTGCATTAATACACACCCAAACCTTTATAAGATGCATCACTGAAAATTACAAAGTTTTCCATACCTGTGGGCAATGTCAATACTGGTGCAGTGGTCAATCTCGTTTTCAATTCATGAAAGGCAGATTCTCTTTCGTCATTCCATTCAAATGGTTGCCCTTTCTGTGTCAGTTGGGTGAGAGGTACAGCTATCCTCGAAAAGTCCTTCACAAACCTCCTGTAATACCCGACTAAGCTCATGAAACTGCGGACCTCTGTTACATTTGTCGGTGTAAGCCAATTCACAATTGCCTCTATTTTCTGTGGGTCCACTGAAATCCCCTCTTTGTTGATAACATGCCCTAAGAAAATAACTTCATCCAACCAAAACTCATATTTCTTTAGTTTAGCAAATAATTTCTTTTCTCTAAGTGTTTACAAAACAGTCCTCAGATGTTGTTCATGTTCAAGTTTATTCCTTGAGTATATCAAAATGTTATCAATAAAAACTATAACAAATTTATCAAGGTAGGTCTTAAAAATTCGGTTCATTAGGTCCATAAAAGCCGCAGGGGAATTAGTCACCCCAAATGGTATAACAAGAAATTGATAATGGCCATATCTTGTTCGAAACGCAGTTTTCTCAACATCCTCTGCTTTCACCTTCAACTGGTGGTATCCAAATCTCAAATCAATTTTGGAAAACACTTGTGATCCTTGCAACTGGTCAAACAAGTCATCAATACGAGATAAAGGGTATTTATTCTTTATAGTCACCTTGTTCAATTCTCGGTAGTTAATACACAAGCGCAATGTTCCATCTTTCTTTTTCACGAATAACACCGGTGCACCCCATAGTGAAGTACTTGGTCGGATAAATCCTTTATCAAGTAGGTCCTGTAACTGTTCTTTCAATTCTTTCATTTCAGCGGTAGCCATTCTGTAGGGAGTTTTAGAAATAGGCTGGGTGCCTGGCATAATTTCAATCGTAAACTCTATCTCCTTGTCTACCAATTCCCCTGGTAATTCATTTGGAAACACATCTAGAAATTCACCAACAATATGGATACTATTCAATTCAACATTCACAGATTGTTCAGATAGCACACAACACAAATAACCCTGGCACCCTTTCCTGATTAATTTACATGCTTTCATTGCCGATATCAAATAAGGTTGAGGCACTACCCCGTTACCCACAAACACAATTTCTTCCTATTCCGGTGGTTTAAACACAACCCGTTTTATTACACAATTAATGGTGGCACAATATTTAGTTAACCAATCCATGCCCAGAATTATATCAAAGTGCCTAAAGTTCAAGGGCAACAAATCCACATACAGAATAGCATTCCAAATTCGCATGTCACAAAAACGATATACAGATTCACACAATACAGATTTCCCGGATGGAGCAGATACACATAGCAGATATGGCAATAATTTTAGAGGTCTACTCAGTCTAGATGCAAATGCACATGTTACGAAAGAGTGTGTTGATCTGGAGTCAATTAACACAAAAACATCCTAATTACATATAGAAATAGTACCTGAGACAACTGCGTTAGCATTCCGTGTATCGCTTGGAACAAGCGCATAAACTCTCTTTTGCCTCACGGTATCTCCGGTGGTAGTAGATCTTATAGTATTTCCCGGTTTTGGGATCGATGCAGTGGAACTAACAGCTATCTTCCCACTGTTCTGATTACATTCTCTAGCCATATGCCTTGTTTTACCACATTTGAAACAAGCTCCCGACACACGATAACAAACTCCACGGTGTCTTTTACTACAAATATTGCACATTAGAGATGTATCTCGGGAAGAATTCGAAGTGCTCGAGGAGCCCGTATTCTGTTTCTTTGAAAATTTCTTCTTTGAAAAGAAGCCCCGTCTTTTGCTACCCTTCCAGTCAGTTGTTGAACCCCAATATAGGTTTCCAGTTTCAGGATATTTACCCTTTTTAAAATATCACTTCGAAGCCCACCTTCAAAATGTCTCACTTTCTTGTAGTTGGTATCGATCACATGTGGTGCAAACTTGGCCAACTCAGTGAATTTGGCCTCATACTCAACTACTGTCATGCGGTCTTGTTTAAGTTCCATGAACTCCGATACTTTCCTGTCACGGACACATTGAGGGAAGTACTTATCATAGGAAACTTCTAGGAATTTTGCCCAGCCAATGTCTTTATGATTCTCACGCATTAACATCCACCATCTTCTTGCTTCGTCTTCTAGCATAAAGGTGGCCAGAAGTACTTTCTGTGTCTCTGAACAAGGAAACACCTCAAACAGCTTTTCAATGCCGAGAACCCACGCCTCGGCTTTTAACGGATCTAATCCCCCATGAAACTATGATGGTTTCATTTTCTTAAACTCTTTGGTGAGAGCTATTATCCGGTCATCATTCTATAAGTCTGGCACAGGAGGTGCCGGAGGTGGAGGTGGAGGATGTGGTTGCTGCCACTATTGTTGTTGCCTCAATGTTTCTACCATTTCCTGAATCAATCTTTCCATCTTATCCATTCTGGCAGTAGAGGACTCTTCTATCTCATCACCTCTCATTCTCACCATCTGATTAGACTTGCATTATTCTTTTATATAACAGTTTCACAAATACGCATATACCAAGAAACATGCATATTCAAATAATTTATAATGCAAGTAGTTCACAAACATATTGTAACAACCCTCATTTTGACATTGGTCATACTTGCATACATCCACGTTTGATCTTGTTATGTTGAGTTGCATTTGCAAATCTTGTCTTGCTTTGCTTGAGTGTTGCTTGCATGTTTTGTTCGTTGCCCGGTGTGTTGCCGAGGTCATCTTAAGCCTAGTCACCTTTGAACCCTTTGCACTTAGGACTATCTCGGAACCACTTGGTTGACCTCCAACTTCACCCCGGCATATTAGCCGAGATGTCACTATCTAGGCCGAGGTGTTCAGCACCAAGGCCAAGGAGTGTATCATCTAGGCCGAGATGTTTTGCACCTAGTGATTTTGTTCCTCGGCAGGTATGACCTAGACTGAGGTGTGGCACATCCAGGCCAAGGTGTGGCACAGCTTAGTCAAGTGTCGTCCTTCCAAGCCGATGTCATTGTTCCCTCTACTTGCCGAAGCCTTGCCATAGCCGAGATCATCACTTGCCGGAGTGTCTTGCCGTGTAGCTTGTTAGACACACTTTGTCATAGTTTTGTCTTGTCAATCAGTCACCTTTTTGAGGTAACCCAATTCGGTAACGCCACGTGTCCGAGCTGAGGGTTAAGTCAGCCGACAGACCTAGAAACATGTCATTTTGTATCAAATCTTGCCTTTTAGAGAGAGAAGCTCTAGGGGAAGAGGAAGAGGAAGTTCTTGAGAGAAGAGTAGACTTCCAAGCTTGATCTTTGGTGCTTGAACCGTTAGATTCGTGTCTTGAGGTTAGAATCTTAACCTATTCTTGTTGTTCTTATTGATCATCTAGCTGCATTGCATGATCAAATCTGTCCTGCATGCCATGCATTGATTTAAAGTTGGTTTTAGAAAGAAAAAATAGTGTTCATGTATTCTTGATGAAAAGTCTTGTTTTGATCCGAAAGTTTGTAACAAAAGTTATGTTTTGTGTTTGTTTTCACATGATCATCTTGCATGGATACCCAGGTCCATGTTTTCGAACTCACAGCATGAAATCTCAGATTTTGTAATGACAAGTTGTGATTTTGGCATGCATGTTCTTCATCTTCTCCATCTTCCTGTTCTTCATGTTCTTCAAAAGGAAACCCAGGTTTTCCCGACTTCGCTTTTGAATATGGCCATCGGGACCACACCTCGACAAGGGTGGTGTGGGACCTCGGCAAAGACCTGGTTGGTACCCAGTGTGTTTTCATAAGATGAAAAGCAGTGTTTAAACTCCCAGCATGTTTTGCTTTGATATTGACTTAGATTCGATGAGGGTGCCGGATCATTCGCCTACCTATAAAGCTTGTTTTGAGAATGTATTTGCCATGTGATTGTAGGTCTTTGATCTTTGCTTTGAGCCTACACCCGAAGAGCCAGGTGAGTGGTATTTTTAATAAAGCTATGTTATAACGTTTTGTTAAAGCTTCGCTTTGCTTGTTTTGAAAAGTATTTGTTAAGCATGAATGATTGCCCTATTTTGGTGTATCAAGTATAAGCTTCGTTTTGATGTCATCTTTGGAAAGTCCCTTGTGCTGGAGGACTCTAAACTTTCGCAATACAAGTCCCTTGTGCTAGAGGACTCTAAACTTTTGTAGCACCCTTGCTTAAGATATCTCCCTTGCCACTGACGGCCTTGTGCGGGTGGGTTTGTTTAATCGATTACGGATCGATTAGACCCTTGTTTTGCCACCGACGGTCTATGAACGGGTGGGTTTGTTTTGTCAAGAAGGTCATCATCCCAAGTATAAGTAGATGTTTTAACATCCAAGAATGCTTTGAAAGTTTCGATTGATGAACTTGCTTCACCCCATGTTTTGATACAAGTTATGCCTAGTACATGTTTTGAACAGGCTATGATATATGTTTTGTTTTGAAAGGACCTCGGCTAATATTCATGCAAACCTTTATTACTTGTACCATTCACTGAGTATCCAAGCTCACCCTCTCTATATATGTAGGTGATGAGCAGGATGGCGGCGATGCCTAGATGTGTTTCTTTTGCAAGCTCGTTTTGGATTTTCTTTATGTCGGCTTGACTCGTTTCTTTTATGTTGGCATTTTGTGTTTACATCGGCACCCTGTATTTACGTCGGCAATCTTGAAGATTATGCTTCTTAGTTGTATTTCATGTATTTTGTGCATGTCGGCTTGAGAAGCCTTTTGATCAAGATGTAATATGTATTTTACTTATGTTGTATTCAAGTTGTAAAACTGTGATTAAGAGGTATGTCATTTCATTTGATTTATGCACAGCTCTTATGGACCTCTTGTACTTTAAGATATTGCTTCCGCATTTGTAAGCCCCTATGTATACTCTGTTTGTGTGTGGTTCTTGAAAGTTGGCCTTCGGTAATCTCAGATTACTGGCCATCATGGCACCACCCTACTAGGGGCGGGTTGGGGTCGTGACACATATAGCGTACAAGCATTTGTCTCAAAGCATTTAAGCACATTCTTGATGTTTTCAGATTCATACTTATCACATGAATGCATCCCAGATCTTTTCTAGATGCTTATTGCTCTTTTGGACAAGTGTAAAATCTGATTTTGAGCTCAAAACTAAAGGAATGTGGGTGTATAATGGCCCTTTTATAGCCTCTCTTAATCAAATCCCGTTAACACTAATTAATTGAGCACTATTTCATCAATTTAATCTATTTAATTTGATCTGAATCAATTTTCAATTAAATTTTACCGTAGGCTCTAAAAATTACGCTAATCACAATGGCGCAATCAATTTCGGTTTCTGTGGCCGATAAGGCCTTTAATTTTTCTGTTTATAACAATAAGTTAAATAGATTTTCCTACGGCAAACAGATAGAAATTCAAAACCACATATATTCTTATAAATGGCACTCAAAATCATATCAAACACATAATCACACTCATAATAAAGGTCAATTAACATAATACGGAACAGGGTTATCACATTCATTGTGCGCCATTGATTTTAACAAGAGAGGAAAAGTCGATCAAAAGATTTTGTTCTTTGTGCAATTCCCACAGACGGCGCTAATTGTACGAGCACAGAAATAATCTTCTCGTATAATCCTGTTGATCAAGTTTGCACTCCTCCAAACGTTGTCGCTTTGCCACCTAAAAACACAAACGTGAGCTAGCCGGCGGGTGTGTGCCGGAAACCTCTCCGATGCCTAAGTCAGCAAGTAGACAATAGACACAAAAGCTCCTTGTATTCCAGAGTAAGAATTGGGATACCTGTGCATATGTTTGTAATGAGCTTTTATAGAATCCAAATGGCACAATCCTAGTAGGACTTCAACTCACTTTTAACAGAGTTCTCCTAGGAATCAGAAAGGTAATGCTCATCTTTCTACACCCTCTCACTACCTAACCAAGTGAGATGGTTTTACCACGGTAGAATAACAATACAACCAAACTATCTCTGTCCTTTTGACACACTCAGCTTGGCGCTTTCATGGGCAATGCCTAGCTCGGTCACCGTTCAGCTATACCTCGGTTCGGAATACTTGGACCGAACTAATTGCAGCATTTCTGACTGAGCTAAAGATCCAGTTGCGAGGCCCATTCACTTCGGATTACAACTCGGTCCATTACAATATCTGCGCCTAGCTCGGCCCTAGTTCACATAAAATCTCCCTCTCATTCACTATTCAGATGGATAATACATCAGCTTTCAAAAGGCATGGGGAACAGATTGGCGTAGAAGGCAATTTCATCAGATATGTCAAGAAGTTAAAAATTAATGATTTTGATTTTGACATGTGGTGGTTTGCCTAATGCAATCAAGAGTATCTTGACATTTTTAAAGTTATGGAGTATTGAAAACCTTTCAGCTTTAATTTTAAATTTTAATAGGTAGTTGAGATTGGTTGGGTGAGGTTGATTTTTTTGTATTTTTACTATTATTATTATTATTAAATAATATTATATAAATAAAAATTATATATATAATAAAAATTATCAAAATAATGTGATTGTATTGTAAGTCTATTATGAATGTCAAATTATGTATATAAATTTTATGTAAAAATAAGTTTTATCTCAAGGATTTAACACTAAATTAGAGATTTGGAGAAAAATGTTTGAATCTAAAAGATTTATGATAAGCAGAACTAAGACAAAATATGTGGAATGTAATTTTAGTAACAGTCACAATGAAAGCAAAGGGGAAGTGAAGATTGAGAATCAAGAACTATCTAAGAGTGAATATTTTTGTTATTTAGGATCGATTATCACAACAACTGGGAAGATTGGAATGGATGTGATCCACAGATTTAATGCGGGGTGGCTTAAGTGGAGGAGTGCATCTGGAGTACTGTGCGATAAACGAGTACCTATTATACTAAAAAGAAAGTTCTATAGAACGGTTATTAGACCAGCGATATTGTATAAGACAGAATGTTGGAGAATTAAGAAACAACATGTAGATAAAATGAGTGTTGCTGAGATGAGGATGTTAAGGTGGATGTGTGGCAATACTAGAAAAGATAAAGTTAGGAATGAGCATATTTGAGAATGGGTAGAAGTAGTAACAATAGAAGATAAGTTGAGAAAAATAGATTGAGATTGTTTGATCACATACAATGGAGACCAACAGATGCAGTAATGAAGAGATGTGATACAGTGACGATAAATGGTAGTTTTAGGGGAAAGGATAGACCTGAATTGACGTGGACTAGTGTAATAAATAGATATATGAATATCCTTAACACTACAACAAAATTAACTTTTTACGGCTTGCAATGCATGCCGTAAAAACTCTTTCATGGCATGCACACAAATGCTGTTATATGACATACTGTGGAAAATTAAGCATCATTTACGGCATACAGGTAAAGTTGTAAAAAGTAATAAATTAAACATTAATGACATACTTTGTATGTCATATATAACTTTTTACGGCATTTTTATCATGTCATAAATCATCATACTTTCCATGACATAATTTTCCATGCCGTAGAAGATTGTTTTTAATATATTTATGACATACTTTGTATGCCGTATATAATATTTTACGACATTTTTTTGCATGTCATAAATCATCACACTTTTCACGACATAATTTTGTATGCCGTAGAAGGTCATTTTTAATATATTTATGACATACTTTGTATGTCGTATATAATCTTTTACGGCATTTTCTTGCATGTCATAAATTATTACACTTTTTATGACATAATTTTGTATGCCGTAGAAACAATAACCACAATGAAACAATAATCATAATGTAACTATCAACATAAAAATTAAAAATAAAAAAATAAAAAAAAGGCATGTAGGCTCAGTTGTCCTAATTCACTAGCTAGAAAACATAAAACTTGAATGAGAATTTTCTTGTACAAATAAGTGAAGCCTTGCAGAGCATCTGCTATATAACAAGTATAAAATTATCACCACAAATACCAGATATATTTCAAAAACATGAAATGTCACGGCATAATCATTAAACAAGACATAAGCGACAAACGTTGTAACCGGCTAAGTGTAGCAACAGATTTAGCAACAAAACCATAAAATTTAAAACAAAAATTCCCACAAAAGCTGAATGATC
Source organism: Camellia granthamiana (assembly GCA_036172215.1). Taxonomy (NCBI): domain Eukaryota; kingdom Viridiplantae; phylum Streptophyta; class Magnoliopsida; order Ericales; family Theaceae; genus Camellia; species Camellia granthamiana. The sequence goes on along the minus strand of CM069905.1, from coordinate 23,572,342 downwards.
CAAAGTTGTGATACACCTAATGCAAAGTGAGTAATCCAAGGCAAATACATCTAATATCCCGCACCAATGATCATTCATCTTCCTGGCTGCGTAACCTGGCCAATTTGTTGGTAACAACAATATATAGTTGTGCTACATGCTCAACAATCTCCTTTCTTTTCTGAGTCGACACATTGTGTGCTATTTCAGCATAGTAAGTCCTGAAATTACAACAATCCATAAGATGTGATGAGTGACAAATTCAGGTCAAATATATAGCAAGATTGCACATAATTCCACCGTTGTGTGCACAAGGTTCAAAGATTTTGGTTTGTGGTTAGTTCATCTAGTTTAAACCTTAGTAGCAAGAAACTCCTATGGGGGCCTTGCTTCTCACTTCCACCCCTACCTCCACTCCCAATCCCAACCTTAAACTCTTCTATAGGGCCCTCGAGAATAGTTTTTGGTAATTGAGTGTAGTGGCAGCTATATCAGTTTTGACAATGAGTGAACAGAATTGCAAGTACACAACCTGGGTAGATGTAGATAATTGACAATAAGAGTTTAATCACCCAACTACACTACACCTATCCAAGGACTCATGGGATACATTATATATCTAAGCCTAATTGCCCATAGTATTTGAACTATCTGTTTTGTTTCACAGGATATTTAACAGTATGCATCAGTCCTCTAAAATCATGTCATCACAAAGAAATAGGGGTATCATCGAATCTTTTAAGTTCTAGGCTTAAAAGAACAATACATCTCTAATTCTTTAGTATCATGCAACTTCGGAAACCATTGGGAACTATTTTCACAAGAGTTTGAATTTGGGAAACTAAACAAAAAAAATTATGATCGATATCAGTGAGAAATTTTATCCCCCTTGTGGTGGCAAGGGATTGCGGGATGAGAAAAAAAGAAAAAAACAATAAAAGAGGATATGTGGACCACTTCAAATATCCATCAAAATAAAACTACAAGGTGTTTTATCCATATGCACCAAGCTGCTTGAGACCTGTAACCAAGTCACCAATTGGTCTCTCTCGCATCCGGGGAACCCCATCAAGAACGTAGCTAAAAGCAATTCAAAACGGTATAAAGGTGTTAGTTTTAATTTTTAAAGGTCATAAAAAGTGAACCAATAAAATGTAAACATTAAATATCTCTAAGAGAAAGTGATGTACACCATATGATACATCACTAGGAACTCTCAGGTCAAATGCCAATCTATTAGGTGGAATAAAAGGTCACATAGGTGTCACAAATAATAACAAAAAGGCATAGTGATTTATATATTAAAAAATTCCATCATATCGAAGCTTGGAAATTTTGGTATATACAATTTTTGTTAGGTAAAATATTATAACTGATCTGCATTAAATGCTGGTCCCAAACTAGTGTCACTATGCTTCTATCACATGCCATGTGCATTGTAGATCAATTAACACGCTTAAACTTAATCGAAGATATGACTTCAAATCAAACTAATCGAAGGATATGGATCCATGCACCCAACCCCAAGTAACCAGGACAAAGGCTTGTCATGTGAATGTTAAGAAATTTTCAATTTTATGTCAAACAAAATTCCAAGCTATAGATAAAATGAAAGTGATATGAAAGGTGTCTAGCAAATAGTGAGCATCATATTATTCCCACTAAAACATCGAAAGGATATGAAAGGTGTCTAGCAAAGAGCGAGCATCATATTATTCCCACTAAAACATCGAAAGGATTTCAGTTATTAGCATTACTTCGTTCAAAAACAACTTAGATAGACCTTGAATTCCCACCAGCAGCAGTTACTGCGGCTGTCAATGGACGCATTGCTGTTCCTGCATTACCCAGAAAAAGATGAACTTCATCCCATGATTCTTTACCCATAGGGAACAGACCACCAGAACCTTCTACTAGGCCTGTTTGTTTTCACTATCTTCTTCCACATGTAGCCCAAGAGTTCTCAAAGCACCAAGCATGTGTTGGGATCGGGGATCCCGTTCAAGACCTTATAGAAATTATAACAACCAGAAAACACACACCCACACAGAAAGAGACACACAATATTTAACGTTGTTCGGTAATAATGCCTACGTCCACGGGAGAGTAACCGTTTAGCATTTATGGAGAGATTACAGAAATATTACAGAGGAGAAACTCACACTATTCTCACTCACCCATTCACCCGTCTCCCTCGCTCACACCGAGGGAGACGGTTTCTCACATCTCTCACTCTCTTTGTTCTTGGTTTTCTTTCTCTCTTTTTCTTCAACCATCTCTTCCTCTATTTATACATATCATGAAGAGATTTGATTGGCCACTACCTAACTCCTTCCACTCTCTAGTGGGTTGGAGTTGGTGAGCCACCCCACTCTCTCTAGTGGGTGCTCCATTGTTGGGCATTTCTCTCTCTAGTGGATTCTCCACATATGGGATGATCCAACAAATCACCCCCTCAACCCATGTGAGATGATCCACTACACACACAGCTGCTAATCTTGTCACGCCCAAGAAAACAATAGAATCTTCATCTCCTCACTGAGACGCTGCATCCCCTGAAGCTAGAGATAATACACCAGAGATACAAGAGGAGGAGGGAATCCTACATCCTCAACTTAACTCACACCACTCTCTGATTTGGAGAGAGCATCTGCTCCTATCTCCCACACATCTCTTCCACGCTTCCTGTTTCGGATGTCTTCACCTGCTATGCTTGAACTGGCGTAACCAAGATATCTGACACCCCCTGATTGGATGTCCTGCACCCCCTGCTGAGATGCCCTTGACTGTCATGCCTTATCTCTTTGCATGACCAAAACTGGAGCAACAGAAAACTCTTCATTTGTCTGGTCAACGTTCCTGGTTTTCTTTGCTCGGAGTTTCCCTTGAACTATCCTGAACTATCAGCATTTGCCCTTTGCACTCTTGAACAACTTCCCAGCGTTTCCACACACTTATTGTTCATGCCTTTTGCAATCCTTGATCTCCAGTTCAGCGATACACGTTACCTGCGTATCTATCACTTGTACTACCGGATGATGGCTGACAGTAGCTCTTTCTTCCAAAGCAACTTCAACAAATCTGTACAAGTCACCAACTATGCAACACCTAGCATAGTACCTGCACCCATATTCTTGAGTGCTCATCGTGGCTCCATCTCTCCTCCTGCGCTCGAGCTCGCCTGAAAGATCCGCAACAACTCTATTTCATTAAGAGGTGCGTTCGCTGCCACAGAATCAAAACCGATACCATAACCCAGGTATCCAACCATTCAGTCAAAACTGAAGGCCATCTGCTGTACAAAACACAAGCGCTTTTCCCAAAAAAAAAACACAGCAGATTCCATTACTCAAAATCACATTGAGCCAATGCAAAGAACATGCAGAACCAATCGAGCTAGCTCTTCGATTTTCTGCAACTCAAGCTCCACCATAGTGCCAAGTTCCGATTTCCATAGGCGCCAAACAAGTTGTCCTTGACAACTCCAAACAAAACATGGTGAGCAACCCGCTTGAACCAGTGCTGAGGAGAGTAACCAAAAAAAGGGGCTTCAAATTCTCCGTCAAAGCAACTTCGAAAGCGGTACCAAAAACATCATGTCCGATCAACCATCGAACACAATACTGCTCTCTTCAAGCTCGAATTAATCAAGAGAGCCAAACAAATTTTCTGAGAACTGAGGCAAGTTCTCCACCAAACAAAACTGGACTGTGGACGCAGTTAGGCTCTAACCAGTTCAGAAGTATCGGATCAAACTTCAAATGAACTTACAAAATACCAAGAGCCAAAAATTCTGAAGTGTCGAGCAAACTCCAGATTCCTCCAACTGCCATTCCAACCGGCAAACACAAGATGATGCACCATCTTCACAGTTGCCAAAAACCGCCCAAAAGGCGCGTGCACCGTAAATGCACAACTCCAACAGTCCCCGCTGACTCCACCGAGTCTGCAAACGATCTATCCCCTCCAAATCCAACGGCAGATCAAGAGATGGATCCCAACACATGAGATTCACAAAATCACCATCTTCACGTTTCTCCGCAGCAATCTTTTCCAATCTTCAATGAACACCAACGGTCAAACCGCTTCTAGAGAAGCAAACACCCGGAGCCTGAATCGTCACCCAGACTACCAATAGCCGATGTCTTCGAATATGGAACAGATTGCGAAAATGAAAATCCACAAGAAGAAGAAACAATCAAGTCTCACAAACCGGAGACACCCCTGGATCTAATCAGACACGATCATAGATCCCAGCTGTGATAATGAATCTCAATAAACCACGACTCTGAAAGTCGCCAATAATCCATGAAAGACCGCCAACAACAATGCCTCCAATAGACATTGAACAAAAAAAACCGCCAAAGCTCCACCAAGATCTGAAGTAAATTTTCACACCTTCTTCAAATCGACAAATGTGGAAAAAACTCCACCAAGATCTGAAGTAGATTGTCACACCTCCTTCAAATCGACAAATGCGGAAACCAAGGCTTCACCAGATGCGAGTCTTTCAACAACGATCCATGAAGGATCTCCAACGCCTCCACAGAGGCCAATGCCAATAAAGTACTACCATTTGGACTTATTACATATGCCAAATCTCCATAGTACACTCTGCCAATGCTGGTTCTCTCTATCCCCTAGAGAAAAACCCAATGAACTCTGAAGTTCTGTAACTCACCCAAGAGTCTCCAAATAAACTGATAACTTTTGCAACTGACTCTGAAAGGTCTTCAATTGGCTTCCAATTGGCTTCAACCGGGTGAACAAAATAAATCACCCCCATCACCCACATGGATGATAAAACACCGTTGTAAATATGCCTCCATTCCACTGAGCATCCAGAGTGAATCTGCACCTCCTACTTGGAATGTCTTCAACCGCCACACATCATCTTGTATGGCTCGCACCTCTATCACCAGGTACTTGCATCCTCCAATAGAATGCTCACCGTTTCCCTGTTGAGGTGACTCCACCCAAACTCTCTGGGTGCCCGTCGCGACTTCACTGCCACGAACCAGATTTAGGACAAAGAAAAAAATCTGCCTCTCATTGGGTGCGCACTGCAGCGTCTTATCCCTTTCAATTTCTCTGTCTGGAGCTTTTCCTGTGAACTAGTTGTTGCTGCTAGGCCAAAATCCGGCACACTGCACCTTTGTATCACATTCAGCTACGTACTCTTACACTGTTGTATGCCAGCACCTTGTATGACATTCCTGTGTACTCATCTGTGCTATTGTGGCTACGTGCTCCTACACCTTATGTGTGTACTACTGCAGCTGTTGCCTTTCTACGTTCACATACTACCAGTACTTCTTTTATTATGTTTGACAGTAGCTCTAACTGCCACAACATTCCTCTGAGCCTGCACTGGTTGCCAATCATCTATCTGATGAAGTGGACTTTTCTTCTGATTGAACCAGATCCTCCGATGACATCAATAACCAGGAAAGTTCCCAGGAAAGACTGGTGGGGTCACAAACGGTCCCACTTAAGAACCAGTCTCCTTAGACAGTGTCTTTTTGATAGAACTTTCCTAGACATTATTGATCTTGAGATAATCATGTGCAATTCTTCTGATCGCCCTTGACCAATCCTGATCTCCATTGATTTGCCATTTGATTAAGCCTGATCTCCTTTGGTCTTCAATGATCTATCTCGATCTGTATCTGATTGTCCAATCTGGTTAGAATCTACCCATTCTAACCTCTTCAGTGAATCCACAGCGTTCCACAATATCCAGCAACCTCCCTTCGAGTATTGAAGATGACAAACTCCCATGTTTTGACAATCTTTCCAAACCGTTCAGAATTTCACCATTCTGACCTCGCGGTTGCGTCCGGAACGGTCCGATTAGCTAGGACCAACCTTCGCTGCACTTCTGGGGACCTCACTGAAAAATATCCCCGAAAGCTGGGCCACACTACAATATTCTGAAAATTCTGGGCCAAATTACAATTTTCAGAAGTTTAGGGAATATTCCGTGTACCAACAGAATATTCCGTCCACTGCACTTGATGCCGTCCGTCCCTTTAATCTGCCTTCTTTTTACAAAAACTCCGTCTCCAAAATCTGACCGTACGGATGTGTCCGGAATACTCCAAATAGTTGGAAACCACTATTGGATCGCCAAAAACGGACTCCAAATGACTTAGATCAAGCCAAAACATTTTGTACGCCTCAGATCTGCGGCTGCACCATAGCCACGAAGCACCGGATCCGTTCTCCATGCGGTTGCACCATTAGCCACGTCACACTAGATCCCTTTCTCTGTGCTGACGTGGCAGATGACGTGGCAGCCACGTGGCAGTCACTGCCTGGCCCATGGTGCCACGTGTCCCTGACGTGGCACGCCACGCGTCGATGACGTGGCTGGCCACGTGGCGTTGACTGGCTGGCCACGTGGTGTTGACTTGATGACGTGGCGCACTGACCTGGCGTGCGCGTGGGCATGGTGCGTGTCCTCCACGCGCGGCCTCCCCCACTCGTCTTCCTTCTCTCTGCGCGCGTGGCGCGCGTGCGAGCGCGTGGGATGACGCGCCGGCTGTTTTATCGGCGCGTGTGGCGCGTGCCTGCGAGTGGGACTCACGCGCCACCTTCTAGGGGCGCGTGAAGGTGCGTCCGGCCTCCTCTGGGTGTCTGCTTTATGTTTCTGGACTCCTCTCGTCGAGCCCTTGCTTCTGGTATGCTCAAAACCTGATTTTGAGCAATTCGATTTCTGGGCAGTTTCAAGGAACACACTGTTTTTGTTCCGAAATGCCACCGACGAGGCTCTGATACCACTTGCTGGGATCGGGGATCCCGCCCAAGACCTTATAGAAATTATAACAACCAGAAAACACACACCCACACAGAAAGAGACACACAATATTTAACGTGGTTCGGCAATAATGCCTACGTCCACGGGGAGAGTAACCGTTTAGCATTTATGGAGAGATTATAGAAATATTACAGAGGAGAAACTCACACTATTCTCACTCACCCATTCACCCGTCTCCCTCGCTCACACCGAGGGAGACGGTTTCTCACATCTCTCACTCTCTTTGTTCTTGGTTTTCTTTCTCTCTTTTTCTTCAACCATCTCTTCCTCTATTTATACATATCATGAAGAGATTTGATTGGCCACTACCTAACTCCTTCCACTCTCTAGTGGGTTGGAGTTGGTGAGCCACCCCACTCTCTCTAGTGGGTGCTCCACTGTTGGCCATTTCTCTCTAGTGGATTCTCCACATATGGGATGATCCAACAGCATGTAATGTACATCATCACTGTTCAACAGGTTGTCCAGGACAATTGTTCCCTAAAAAATAAGAAATGTAACATATATTATTAAGCAATCAATTAAGATCCTGGGCAAACATATACAGAAACACAAGTGATACATATATATATATATATGTATGTATGTATATGACAGTTATATAGAAAAGGCTCAATAATTAGTTAGTGACAAATCACTTTAAGGGGACATAAAAAAACCAAAAATAATAATGTACTTTCTATTACTTGATAAAATCAAATAAAAGGGGAGGGGGGGGGGAGGGAAGAAAGCAAAGAAATTCCTCTAAAATCAAAAAATGATGAATTTAGAAAATAAGCATATAAACAGAACTCCAACCATCATCAAGAACATATTGAATAAAAACAAAAATAATATTGTTTATTGATATTTTTAGGCCCTTTAGTCTATAAGAACCTCAAAAGTAAAAATTATAAATAATAAAAAAAAAAATATCACTGAAGACAGAAAAAATAACTGGGGAAAAAAAAAAAAAAGAGAGAGAGAGAGAGAAGAAGAATAAATTGGCTTAAAAGTTTTGCCAAACATGAGACTTGTTAACTAATTCTCACAAATGCTACTTTAACCATCCTGGAGAGAGCACATACAACAGCTTGCTAGAATCATGGTTTGTCAACTTCAGACAAACGTACTGCAGTTTAAATAAATCTTAGCATTTAAGCTTTACCCAGCTTCAATTGGCCCATCTTGGTATCCTTGCTCGTCTCTCTACCTAGTAGCCAAGAAATTTTATGAATCAATTCCGGCCAGATAAAGCTTAATAGTGATACGTTACACAGCATAAATTGGCCAAGCATTCAGTTCTCTGTCCACCTTTTCCGATACCTAGGCAATTTTTTCCGAAGTGAGCATTAACAAATTTTTAATTTATGATTCTCCAAATACATTAATATGTTCATAGTTACATTCTATGAATTCTTCAAGTTCCTTTGGAAATAAATATAGTCTACCTTTGATGCACTTTTAGGAGTAAAACAAACCATTCCAATGCATTACAGTGTCCTTTGAAGCATAATGGTAAACACACGGACTTAATATTTACATGACTGAATCCAGCCAAGTTGCTGCCTATAAATCCCTTAAAAAGTAGAAGCTCATTCTAGGACTCAAACATGTTCACACTTTACCCTGTAAAAGATACATAAATAAATAAACAGAGGAGAAAATTATTCCATGTAAATTAGTGAAGAAACACTATTAGAAGAGAGAATGAAATGTTCCTCAAAAGAAAGACAAAAAAAGGGAAAATAATAAGAAACAAACTCAAAATAATGCGTGACACTCATACTTTATGCATTGTGACTTTTTTTACAAAGTTAAATAGATGGAGTTCTTATGATACATAAAAATAAAATAAAAAAATCTATAAAAATCTCTAATAAATTTATAGTTGGCACATATAAGGTCATGACTGATACAATAAATATAGTAGGTGGAGTGGAGATCATTTACTCATTAACACTGTAATTTGCTAGTTGAGAGAGTATGCCTGTCATGCAATCAATGTCATGAGAGCTACTTCCATATCGGTGCCAAAGGATAATGAAAAGAATTCACCCAAAATAGAAACAAAATTTATGTACGTTTTGGTGTACAACAAATGCACCTAATAACTAGACCACCTACCACCAATCTTCCAGTTTCACACAATATTACAACCACTCAACCACAAGTTCATACATTTGTGGGAGATAATCAAAGATACATATAAGTTGATTTATTATAGAAAAGTCATAGTTGTTTGATATCAATGACAAGTAATTTATTAGTGAACCTGGTCTCAAGTCCCTAAAAGACATTGTTTCCTGATTGGTTAGCAATAATAAAGCTCAGCTAAATGACTCATAACTGTCATGCTTCCCAAAAGTCATTTTCTAAAACAGCTTTGTTGCTCTCATATATTATAAACTCTTGTGTCTATCAGCACTTAAAAAAGGTAATTGTCTCACTTCCTAAAAGTCGTTTATTTTCTAAAGCCATCAACATCTAATCTGGGACATAATTCAAAAACAGTTTCATTGTTATCACAATTAACCATTCCTTCAACTTGAACCAGCCATAGCTGCTTCCATCTGTCTCCATCAGCAACAAACTCTACACTTAATTCATCCATCTAAGCCTCTAATTGAGTCAAAGCTTTTTTGAAAAAAAAAAAATCATGTATGAATAATCCATCACAAGATATGCAATCAAATCACCGGCATAAGATTCAACCCATCCCAACTGAATCAAATGCTTTATACATTCTAATAAAGCCATCGATTGCGAGATATCAAAACAAAGAGCTTCGAAGACTGATGATTATTGAATCAGATAAAATAAATTTCTCATACGGACTAAAAGAGATATCTATGAATCCTAAAATTGGGAGATTGATGCAATTTGAAATCAAGAAAAGACACAGTAAGCAACAGTGAGAGAATAAAGAGCAAAGAAGTTGTGATTTCGCCACAAATCACTGATAAGTGTAGCAAATTTTCAGAAAAACCGCAATAAAATCTATCAAAACAAAAAAACAAAATATGAAAATCGCCTTACATTTTGGAATTGATAGCCAAAATCGAAGAATGAGAGAGAGAGAGAGAGACGGTAGTGCTCACCTTAGTAGACGATGGTGCTCGCTCCCCTCGCCGGTGCAGATGGTGCAGGCGGTGGAGCTTCGAAATCTCAAAATCGAAATTGCCAATCGCTCTGAAATTGGATCTGAGATGAATCACCAATCGCTCTGAGATTAGATCAAACGGGGCTGAAGAAGGTTGATTCGATCGGTTGAGAGAGATTAGGGTTTAGAGAGGGCTGAGAGAGAGAGAGAGAGAGAGAGAGAGAGAGATAGAGAGACCCAGAGAATGAGTGAGAGAGTAACGGGGGCAATGTTATGAGTAAGTTTTTAAATAGTTTAAATAATTTTTTTTTTTACTTTTTAACTTCAAATAATTTACATATACTTAAAAGAAAAATATTTTTTAATTTTTTTAAAAAATCACTAAATTCAAAAAATATATATAAAAGTTAATATATTTTATATATATTATATTTTATTTTATTTTTTAATTGTATTTAGATTAGGCACATCTAAAAAGTAAAAAATAAATAAATTATTAAAAGAACGAAAAATATCAAATCAAGGTAATTTAAAAAAAAATAATTACAAATTAATGAGAAACCATATAAATATTAATTATTAAAATTATAAACTTTTTCATGAATATGTAATTTTTTTTCTCAAAATCCCACTGGGTGCAATTATCCCTTAACAGAGACTAAATTATAAAATAACGTTTTTTGCGTTGTCCTTAATTAGGAAAATGTAAGGTGAGAAGCTTGGTTGAAAATTATTAGTTTTTTTAAATAAAAAAAAAAAATTCGAATTGAAATTTTTTTTAATAAAAGTTTTCACGACATGCTAATGCATGCCGTATAAAGTTATAATATTTTATAACATGAAATGTATGTCGTCTTAAGTACAAATATTTTATGACATATTTTTATATGCCATGAAAATATACATTTTTTACAGCATGCTTTTGCATGCCATAAAAAAATTTTGAATTGAATTTTTTTTTTTTTTTTACAAAAGTTTTCACGACATGTTAATGCATGCCGTGTAAAGTTATAATATTTTATAGCATGAAATATATGTCGTCTTAAGTACAAGTATTTTACGGCATATTTTTGTAAGTCGTAAAAACATACATTTTTTACGGCATACTTTTGCATGCTATAAATATATGAATCAACGACTTACATGGTATGTATGCTGTTATTGACAAAACATTAACGGCTTGCAAAAAAATGCCGTAGAATGTACTAACTATGACATGCATTTAATGCATGTCGTAAACATGATGCCGTGAATAGTTAATTTTGTTGTAGTGTAATTTGATTAACGAAATGACCTTGGATAGAATCAAGTGAAAAAAAAGAATTCATATAACCAATCCTTTTTTATGAGACTTAAGATTTGATTAAATTTGATTTAGTTTGGTTTGATTTTTATCTCAATTTGTTGTTGGGTGCCCCCAAAGTCCTCAAACAGTGTTTGGGTGATATACACCTCGAGGCTCTACAGTCCTTCACACAAAATCACATGCCTAAATATGTCCTGCTTGTGTAAGCTCTTCCATCAGCAGCATATAGTTACAATTATTGCCGAGTAAAAAGGGCTTCTACCTAATCTTCTAAACTCAACATTAAAAATAAAAAATAAAAATCATACACATTTCCCAGTGTAAATGGCATAAGAATGATATTTTATTTTATTTTAGGTTACACTATTCTATTTTGTTTATTTTTAAGAATGTAGACGAAATTCATCAAGACTCAGACTCAGAATTTGATGGATCTTTATAAACTCTACCTAATTTTTTGTTATTTTGTTACCAACATAAAAATTAAACACATATATAAATAAAATACAAGTATGAACGAAATTTTATCAAAAATTGTTAAAGGGTCCACTTCTGAAAAATGTGTCCATCCATACTTTCTATATCCAATTTCCTGATCAATTTATGTGATCTAGACTAATTACAAAATGTACTGTAATATCTCTCATGTTATAGGTTGATTGCCCTTAACCTGTTGCATAATATCTTGGATTAAAACTGTCATGTTGAGGAAAGAAGAACCCCCTTCCTCCATTGCCCTCTTAGCCATCTTCCCAAGCTCTCTTGCTCTTTTCCTCCTTTCTTCTCCTTCATTTCCTTCACCCATCACCTCCTCTATACCCCTCCTCACTTGTTCACTCTTCATCAACACCCCAAACTTCTCTTCCTCCCCCCACTTCACAGCAAACTCAGCCCCCAATCTCACACCAATCCTCAACACTTGCAAAATCAGTTTCTCATTATAAAACTGCTCCGCGAAAAGCGGCCACGTCACCATTGGCACGCCCGCGCACACGCCTTCCAACGTCGAGTTCCAACCGCAGTGCGTTAAGAAACCCCCAATTGCAGGGTGTGACAATATAAGTACTTGCGGTGCCCAACCTCGGATTAAAAGCCCTCTCCCTTTCGTTCTCTCCTCAAATCGTTCTCCGCGTATCCAATTCTCCAGTTCTTCCATATTTTTTCCTCTAATAACCCAAATGAAGGGTCGGTTCGAGGCTTCCAAGCCTAATCCGAGCTCCACCAATTGCGGTGGCCGTGAAGCGGCTGAGGCTGCCGAGGCAGGCGTAGACTACAGAGCTGGGTTGTTTTGTGTCAAGCCACTTCAAGCACTGGTTTTCATCAACTGAGGCCTTGTTGCCTCTCTCTGCCTTGTCCACATCCTCTTTGTTGCATTGCGATACCGGTCCAATGCACCAAACTCTGCCTCTGACTCTTCTAAACTCTTCGACATATGCTGGTTCAAGCTCTTCAAAAGTATTAACAACCACCCCGAAAGCTGCCAGTTCCGCGGCCCTGATTTCACTGCGGTCTCTCTCATTCACCATATTGACAGCTCCTGGTAGCTGAGCCCCGCTTTAATTCAATGCGGTCAGGCAAACATGGGACCACGAAAGATTCAGACTCAGACACGGACTCGTGAATCTTGGAATTGAGTATGTTGTGTGTGCACAAGAGCGAAAAGCAACTCGTCCCATCAAAAACAAGCCTCGGAATCTGATGCTTGCGTGAGGTATCAGCTGTCCAGGCAAGATTTTATCGGAAACTATGCAACTCGGACGAGGGTTTAATTGATCGATCAACTGTTCCATTGGTTCCTGTAGCATGGAAATGCCGATGATGAAGTTTTTGAACAAGTGTCGCGAGGGGAGAGCATCCATGCTTTCGCACCCGTCAGGGAGGCCGGCCCTGGCGGATGGGAATGGGACGTGGAGGAGTTGGATTTGGAGCCCAGATTCGATGGCTCGAGAGATGATTGTGGCGGATCGGGCGGCATGGAGGGGGGTGGTGATTATGGTGATGACCGTGCCATGCTGGGCTAGTAGCCTGGCCATGTCTATCATGGGAATTAGGTGGCCATGTGCCAAGTGTGGGAGCAAAACAAAGTGGGGGAGGAGTTTGTGTTGTGAAGACATTGGAATTTGGGGGTTGATGGAGATGAGAGTGATCAAATTTACATGAACTGAAAGTAGTTGGATTTGGGAGAAGAAGTGGGTAAGGATTTTTCTTTTTTCTTTTTTTGGCAGATAAGGTGGATGCCCTTTTTCCTATGCAATAATTGCAACTATATGCTGGTGATGCAAGAGCCTACATAAGCAGGGATGCTGATATATTAAGGCATGTGACTTGTGTGAAGCACTATTTGGAATCTTGTGAAGCCTTGGGGTCTATGTTCCATAATCACTGTTTGTTCACAGGGTGTTTTGCACTAGTGAGTGTGAGAGGACTATGGTGGCACCCAAACATATGGAAAAAAGGTTATTTTTACATAAAATTTATATACATAATTCAGAACAAGAATGGTATGGTAGTGATACTTTTGCAATTAACATTAGTGAAATTTGTTTTCAAAATGACAAGTTCACAATGTAGTTACATCATTTTGTACAAATTTGTTTTTTGTTAATTTTGTGTGTTAATAAACAGTACACAAGAAAAGTATCCAGCATAAGCAATTTAGCTCAGAAAGAAACTTGTGATTTTTTGTACAAAAATTTTTGATTTTTTTTTTTTTAAGTAATACTTCTGGTGCACATGTTTAGCAAATACCTGGTACAACCGTGCTTCAGACCCCTACTGGGGGTCGACCCCCCAGTGAGGTGGCACCATCCCATTCGCTGAACAAAAAAAAAAAAAAAAAACAGTTTTTTTTTTTTGGGCCAATCCCACCCCTACATCCATGACCCCTACATCCATGACCCCCAGTGGCACCATCCCATAAGTTATTCCAACATTGCACCACGTCCCCAAAATAAGATTAATTAGAAGAGTAATACTATACGAAATTAAAAATTATACAAAATATATATGCAGAATAATGTGTTAGTATCATGTCATTATGACCAAAAATTTTTTTTGTAACAATATAATATCTGAACCATGATTATAGATTCTGAATGTGGAAATGGTTACGTAATCCATGGTATATTTTGTCGGAAAATCATAAATATGGAAATTTGTTGAAACAAAGAGGAAGGAAGATGCTTAATTCAGCTGAAAGTTAATAAATTTTGATACTAGAAAAGTTTAAACAGAGTTATCTTAAAATAGATTGTTGATTGAAATGAATGCAGAAAACTTGATCTTAAACTATTTGGTGTTACCAATGTAAAAATTTCAAGTATTGAGGAAAATTTACAAGTGCTATTGTTCTTGTTCTACCAAAGTAGCCATTATTAACCTAAATATTCCACTGCATAGTCCCCATAAAATGGCTATGACAGATAGTTGCCCAAAAATTTTGGCTAGCAGGGTATGCAAATTTGGAACCCAAAAGCCAAATTTCATAGGGGCAATTACATATCAGTGAAAATAGAAAAAAAATATTTACAAAAAGATGATAAATATTATAAATATTAATAATTATAAATTTTTTCACTGTTTTGTAAATAATTTTTCCTCTTCCACTGATATGTAATTCCCCCAATTTCATATCATGCAACCCTATAATTACATTAATAAATACCAATTTTTTTTATAAGGACAAGTTTTGTACTATGGAACAAAAATTAAAAATAAAAACCAGAAAGTTGAGTGTGCACTATAAACTTAAATTTGGCATGACGGATCTCATTCATAATGAATATTTGGGTTTATAAGATTGCTATTTGTTATTTCACTGCACATTTTTTTGTTTTTATGTTACTTTTATGTAGCATAGTGAATTTTATTATCCTATGAACATGATGTATCTCATATGAATATGTAATATTTGTTACAATGATCTACATAGAAGGTGAAAAAGAATGGTGATATACGTTTTGTTTATTTTTTATTGGCAATAGAAATAAATTTTATCATTGCTGTAGAATACAAAAGAGTATCAAGAAACACATCAATAAAACAAAAGAAGAATAACAGAAAGGGTCGACAAGGTGCCAACTACAACTCTCACCTAACCGGAGACAACCACCTAATTAAACCAAATTGAAAGGTATTCAATGCTCTAAAGACTTTCACCTTGGGCGCAACTTCAAAAATCTTAAGATATTATTTACGGCAAAACACTATTTCCCGATAAAAATAAAAATCATCAATCTTCACACAAACAACCCTACTGTTCTATTGCATAACTGCATAACTGCCTTCTTCTTGCTCATATCATAGCTCAATCTTCCAAATTAGCTTATTCACATATCTGATAACATATATGAGTGGGTCCCACACATACATGGAGGGTCAGGATCACTTTGGAGGTGTGGGGTCATCTCAAAAAGGGGTCCCAAACATTTCCCCTCTGATAAAATTGCCTTCACACCAATTTGTCCCTTCTGCTTTCTCTGATAGCTGATGCATTGTCCAAATCTGGATAGTGAATTAACAATAAAGCCTTCAAGGATTACTTTTTTTTTTTTTCATGAGATTGACAAATATAAATTTCCATTTATTACTACTACAAGAATAATATAGAGTTACTAGACATCACCAATTTTTCATTCCATTCTCTGAAACAAAAATAAAATACCAGATTGTTCATGATCCTCCACAACCCCTCTCTCTCAAGTAGTAATCTCAGTCGCCAATGCCATGCCTATGACTCAACTTTGTAAACATGTCTCTCTCTCTCTCTCTCTCTCTCTCTCTCTCTCTCTCTCTCATGCCTTAGCTTGATATTCTTCTGCTAGTTGCATAATATCTTCAACAAGCAATGTGAGGTTGGTGTAAGAAGGTCCTCCTCTTTTCATTGCCTTCTTTGCCTTCCCCTGAAGCTCCCTTGCTCTCTTCCTCCTCTCTTCTCCTTCTCTGCCCTTCTTCCATCACCTCCTCCACAGCCTTCTTCACATCCTCCCTCTTCACCAACACCCCAAACTTCTCTCCTCACACAAGTGCACAACCACCTTAGCCCCAACACCCACACCAATCCCCAAAACCTGCACAATCAACTTCTCATTAAAGAACTGCTCAGAAAAAATAGGCCAAGTCACCATTGGTTAGCCAGCACAAACCCCTTCGAGTGTTGAATTCCACCCGCAGTGTGTCAAGAACCCTCCAATGGCGCGGTGTGACAGTATCAGGACTTGGGAGCCCAACCGCGGATCAAAAGGCCTCTGTCTTTGGTCCTCTCTTCAAACCCGTCTTCTAATAACCACTTCTCTATCTCCTCCTTCCTTTCTCCTCCTCTTATAACCCAATGAATGGCATTTTCGACGCTTCAAGCCCAAACCAAGCTCTGCTAACTGTGGAGTTGTGAGACGAGTCAACGTTCCAAGGACAGGCATAAACTACAGAGCCCGGATTCCACGAATTGAGCCATTTCAAGCACTGGTTCTCATCAATGGAGGCCTTGTTGCCTCTCTGAGCCATGTCCAAAGCCTCTTTATTGCAGAGTGAAACCGGCCCAACACACCAAACTTTATCTCCTACCATCTTTCGATGCCTTCAACATATCCAGGCTCCATCTCCTCAAAAACTGTTAACGACAACTCCATAAGCTGCTAATTCACCCTCTCTAATCTTGATCCGATTATCCTTCATATCGCTCGAGACCACAGAGCCCGGATTGAATGGTGAAGGAAGCTGTGCCCAAGTGAATTCGATTTGATCAGGCAAACCCGGTATGACAAAAGGATCAAACTCAGACTTGCCTTCAAAGACCCTGGAAATGTGCGAGTTGTGATTGCACAAGATGCTGAAGCAACTTGTACCATCAAAAACAATCCTGGGGATTCCGAATTTACGAGCAATGTTGGCAGTGAAAGCAAGGTACTTGTCGGAGATCATGCAGCTCGGGCGGGGATTAAATTGTTCAAAGAGTTGCACTAGAGGCTGCTGCAGCATTGAAATGGCGACGAAGAAGTTTTTGAAGGAGTGGAGTGAGGGGACAGTGTCAAGAGTTTCAGTTCCTTCGGGGAGGCCGGCCTCAAGGGAGGGGAAGGGGAGCTGGAGGAGGCGGATGGGGAGGCCGGAGGAGGCGGCTCAGTCGGTGATTGGTTGGATTCGGAGGGCGTTGAGAGGGGTGGTGATTACGGTAACAATTACACCACGCTGGGCTAAGAGTTTTGCTATGTCTGCCATGGGAACGAAGTGAAGCTGAGGAAGTGGTTGAGAGCCCATTTCAACAATCTGGGGGTGTGTTGATGATCTCTGAAAGAAGTAGATGTGTGTGTGTTTGTGTGTGTAAATGGAGGACTTAAATTGACAGTCCAAAGTCGGACTTAAACAATGTCATGCCCATGTGATGTGACTGTCAAAGCCGAAGACTTAAACAATGACAAGCCCATGCCAATGTCGTGCCGCATGTGTCTTCAATGTCTGCTAAATTTCATGTTCCTTGTTTCTCATTATAAAATTGTAAATTCCATCACTTTTATCACTCACAACACTTAGAACACCATGTGATCATAGTACGTGACCACCAAATAATGCCTCATAAGATTTTAGTCAAAAAAATCAGTAGGTCAATCCATTTTTTTGACCTTTTTGCATATCTTTTTTTAAAATTAAAAATTTCACCAAAAGAAAAAAAAAGAAAAAAAAATCAATTTTCAAACGGGCATTCAAGTTAAAAATCCATATATAGAATATAGGTAAAGAGAAAGTCTAAGAATCTAAAAATTATTTGTGAGTTAGATCTAATTTTTGTATAGTGAGATCTACACATGAAATGAATCTTAACCATTCAATGTATATTTTTTAGTATTCTTCTGAGACAAATTTTTTTCGGTACCTAGTAACTCTAATCAATAAATAATCTTATAATACATGAGAATGATGTTATTTTTCTAGGACAATTTTCACAACATCTTACTACGTGGAATGCATACTCAAAATATTATTCCATCAAATGTTTATAGAACATAGTACATAAGAATAATGTGTCAATATTATTTATATATAAGTAGAGATATTTAAATACTCTTTATCCTAAAATGATAACTCAAAATATAACCAAGCCATTATATATATAATTTCTATTTATATAACCATCACACCAACAAAAATTTTGAGGATAGCCAGTTCAAGTGGATACACATGATAGAGCACGATAAGATACTATACATTGGTATTTGAGATCGGTAAAAATTAGAAAATAAAATAAAAATAAAAAATACAGTGGTATTTGAGAAAGGAATTAATTAAAGTTTACAGCTATCGATTTCATGGCAATTAAATTAAGTTGGTCAACACTTTGCGGTGACAAGTGCAGTTTTCTAAGGGAAATGATTAAGGCCTAGGAAAATATGTTATTTTAGTAATTTTTTAATTTTTAAAAAAAAAATATATATATATATAAATAAAAATAAAAAGAGTGAGGTGATAATTTATAGTGATTTTTTGATTTTTTAACTAAAACAGAAAGTTGTCAAACGAGATCTAAGTATATGATTCACTGTAAAAACAATTTACAATTTGCTTAGTCTTCTCAATGATCATCATAGTGGAGCTGGATGAGATATCGGGGTGTTTTGGCAAGATGATAAAAAATTAACTTTTGACTTTTTGACTTTTATGAAAAGTGATTTGGGAAGTTGATAAAAAAAATTACTTTTTTTCTTTTTAGATTAATATTTGTTTATGGTGTCACATTACACTAAAATGACTAAAATACCCTATCAAACTTGGAAATTTGCATTTTACCCTAGCCCTCACGAGTAATTTTACAACCTGCTTTTTTATCACTTTCCAAATGACCAAAAATGCAACTTTGGTGTTTTGTGAGGCTGCAAAATGCAGCTTTTTGCTGAGGTTCCCAAAAGAGCACAGCACACTGATAGGACAAAAATACTTTCCAGTTTTCAATTTCAATGCGATTAATTAAGTTGGTCGATACTTGGCTGTAATGTAACTAATAATTGTAATTTTCTATATAAGAGTATCTCCAACGATGAACTATTTTCTTCATCAAATCTGATAAAAAAAAGGGCTCTTTCTTCAATTTGATACGAGTTGCTCCAACGGTGAACACTGTTGCTTGCATCAAATGCCTGGGGACATCCGATGGGATGACCGGACCGGTCGACTAGTTACGCCACTAAATTTTTTTTCCCCCCCTCCATTTCTGTTCTGATTTTGTTTCCTTTCAAGAGCTTCCCTGAGCTTGTGCTCTTGCAATTTCCTCAGAAATTATGGGTTTCTCTTGATTTCTTTTGTTGAATGTTTAGACCTATCTCTTTTTCTGGTCTTCTTGTCCATGATCAGAGCAGTACAGTGAGAAATTGGCTTCCATAGTGAAAGATGCATTGAAAGACCCATCTATTCTTTTGCTCTTTTCAATTATCACTGATCTTTAACCAAATCAAATAGAAGCCCAAGATTTGATTTCCTGGAAAATCCAGTAACTGAGAATTCAAGCCAGATTAAGACAGCAAAATTGGAACCAATAAATGTAGGAAGAAAAAAAGTAAAAAAAAATTGAAGTACCTGAGAGCAGTCAAGCCCATTTAATGGATTTTAATGGCAAAGCTCGTAATGAGGTCCAAGTGCGGAATTGTCAACTGAAAAATTGGCTTCGTTAACACTTGAAGATGCACAATAATCAACTAAGAAAACAGAGGTTCACCCATCTTATTGTGTCAATTCTGTAGTTGAACAAGATTTCATTTTCAAGCTTGAGGGGTCATCCTGGGGGTCGACCCGTGGGTCGACCGGGTGGTCGACTTCTCAGTGTAAAATCTGTACAAAATTTTGCTAAAGGTGGTCATCCGGTGGGTCATCCGATATTGAAAATACAACAGGAATGAACAATGTTTTGGTGAAAGACCCACAACATTCTCAGTTTAGTGAAAAATTTGGGTCATTCTCAATTTGATATTATTTTGATGAAACTGTTAGAGACAAAAAAAAGCTATCATTTTTCACCAAATTCAAATTTGGTGATGAATCTGGTGAACCATTGAAAATGGTCTAAGGAAATACAGTTGGGCTTGTGGAACTAATTTGTATGGTATATATTAGAGCATTGCTGTGTAAGGGTGATTTAGGATGTTTTAAATAAGTGTATTTTTTTGATTTTTTATAAATAAAAAAAAATTTGTAAAAGAATAGAGAAAGTTGGTAGAAAAGTAGAGAGAAGATGTTGATTAATGTGACTTAAATAAGTACATGTATGCAAAAAAAGTGTACTTTTTTAATGCATGCCAAACACCTAGTCTCAAAAGTTAAATTTACTTTTTAAATTTAATGATGTGTTAAAAAGATGATTGGTTGATAATTGAAAAATGCTTGAGAGCTCTAGAATGAGAGCTCTAAACCATGCACTAATGACATGAAAGTGTGTGGGGTCCAGTTTGATGTGATGTTTTAGCTTGAAATTTTTTTTTTTTTGGACATGCCAACTCATTAGAGCTCTTTTAGAGCTCTACTTTTAGAGCTCTATAGCATTGTTGGTTGATAATTCTATCAATCATCTTCTTGACACATCAATAGGTCTAGAAAATGAATCTAAAAAATAGACTTATATATTATTTTCCTTTATATTATTATCATAACAGTCATCTTATGCTTTTTTATTTTTATTTTTTGAGTATAATAAAACTAGTGTGAATTGTAAATATAGACAATTTTATCCAATCAAATCATATCACATTTTATTATTTGTGATTATTGTTGAAATTATTTGTATATGTGGTTTATTCTTCAACAAATACTTCAATAAGAGTGTAAACAAAGCAATTGTATACAATGTTGAGGTTTTCAATTCTCATTTGGCGATTTCATTGTTGCACAAGAAAATTGGCAATAAAAGAGGTGGGGTTAATCTAAAGTAAATTGAAAGTAAATTGACATTTGTCACATGGTGATTTTTATTTTTTATTTTTTAATATATAAAAAGTGATGCTTGTGTTAGATTCTCACAGTTAGGATTATCCAAAGTGCCGCCAAATTCGTTAAAATCGCATCGATTTGTATCAATTCATACCGCTCTATCCATTAACCGCGGTTTAAACTTTAAAATTTATAATTCGTCTTTGAAACTGCTCTGCTCTGTTATAGTTAATACATATATATTTTTTAACCTATAATGAAATATTAAAGTAAAAATAAGTGCGAGAGAGATTTAATATGTAGTTTTATTACAAATTAGTAATTATATATATGAAAAATATTATGTAAAATTAATTTGTGTTATATATATATATTATTATTTAAATTAATGTTATATATTATGCAAAGACTTGATAATTAGTTTAAATATTCTTTAATTTGCCAAAATTGCTCAAACTATAATTTGCCAATCCACTAATTCACTATTCGATTTATAATTTTATTCTCAAATAGCACAACGCACACCCCTTACTATTGCAGCAATATCTTTTTTTCTTATTGTGCTCTTACTTTCTGTAAAAATAAATATTTTTATTTTTTTACCTTCAACATAGGCCTATAAAATATGCTTCATTTATAAATGCGGTGTGATATAGAATTCTAGGTGTAGAGCTCTACCCAGCTGGCTGGGGGTTAAAAAAATTTAAAAATTAAAATAAAAAAAAAACAAATTAAAACTCTTTTAGAGTTTTTATTTTACAACTCCAAAACATTTTTGTTTGTAAATGTACAACTCACTGTATCAAAAAATAATGCATTATTATTTAGGAAAATGTTTGAGACCTCTTTTTGGGAGATTCCCATCACTTCTACAGTGATATGAACCAATGATGTATTTATATTATTTTTTTTTCTTTTTTACTTGGATTAATCACAAGTGATTAAGAATTTTTTGGAGTAATATTTTGTTGAAGGCTGAATCATTACTGTATTATTTATTGGTTTTGGTGAAATATAAGGAGACACGTGCAAACATGCACTTAAGGTTCCCTCGCTCATTCAGTTCCACTTATTTTTCATTTCGGAGTTGACGTGGATTATTTGTTAAAAATCAATCTCAATTCAGGACCTCATATTTCTGACCGGACTCACAATAATGATGTATTGGAATCATCAAGACAGCTGGCCGGGCCGGGTCACCAGTCAAAATTATCATGTTCAACGGACTTGGGTCTAAATAGGTTTACAGGCAAGGCTTATGGGTCACTTCACACGGGTCAATGGTTGGGTTATTGACAAGTCAAGATTTAAACTTAGATTTTTGAATTTTTTATTTCATATTTTCCATCGGGCTTGCAAGCCAATGGGCCAGACTAAGAGTTCGTTTGAAATGGGGTTTGGCTTTTTAATTTTTTTTAATTATTTTAGTTTGGAATTAAAAAGTTTCGTTTAAAAATAATTTTTTGATTTTTTGGATTTTTTGTGAAAAAAAATATATAATGATTATGGGTTGGATATGATATTTTGCCTTATTAAACTAAAAAATCTATTTTATCTTTTTTAGCCAACAAAACCTCAAACCCAACCCAACCCAACCCAACCCAACCCTTATTCTCAAACGAAGCCTAACAGGTCACGTTGATTGGCAGGTAGGGCTTTAAATCTTCAGCCCAACCAAGGTTTATTTAAGTTGGGCCAGCCCACTTGAGATACAAAACAAATGAGATTTTAAGCCAACTCATGATCTTATAATTATAAAGCTTGCTTGGTTTCATTTTTTTAAAAATATTTTTCAGAAAATTCTATTTTATTATTTTTCGTATTTTTTTATTTTTACTAAATTTTTTTTAATATTTTAAGTATTTTTTTTTACTTTTTAGACACACCTAACATAAATACACCTAAAAAGTAAAAAAATTGTAAAAAAAATCTTTTAAAAATTCACTAAATACCAAAAATACAAAAAAAAATACAAGAATTCAATACATTTTTTTATATTTTTATGTATTTATTAATTTTTTAAAATATGTTTTCACAAATTTTTTACTTTTTATATACATCTAAGTAACGTGCATCTAAAAAAGTAAAAAAAATGTTTAAAATTTTAAAAATATTCACTAAAAACAAAAAAAAATACGAAACCCAAAAAATTTAATTTTTAAAAAACTTAATCCAGAAAACTCAAACCAAACACACTGAATTATTTTATGTGATTAATAATGTGGATGTGTTTAGCAAATATTCTATAAAGTAATTTTGAAAGTGTAATATCCAAACACTACTAGAAATATAACTTTTTGCGTCTATTTTTTTGCGACTGATTATTTAACGGTTGCAAAAAATTATTTTTGGCATCAAAATCTTTATTTTACCATCTCATTTTCCTGACCCAATCATTTTTGGACATCAAAATCTTATTTTACCATCAAAATCTTATAAAACTTGACTCTCTTTCTCTCCCTCTCAATCTGCCCCCTTTTTCCCCAAATCTGAGCTCTATTTCTCTCCCTCTCAAAATCTGTCTCTCGCTCAAATCTGTCTCTCACTCTCAAAATCTGCCTCTCTCGAATTTGTCGCTCGAATCTGTCGATCGATTCAACTTTCTCAAGTCCACAACTGTTGAAGATTTCATAATCGGTAAGCCTAAACACATCTTCATCGATTCAACTTTCTCTGTAATGATCCGAGAAATCAAGTGTGCTCTGAATTGCTCTCTCTCTCTTGTCTCAGTTTCTCTGTGAGATCAGAGAAATCTCTTCGAAGCATTCACTTCTTGTTCATCTTCACGCCTTTTTCGTTAACTTGTTGCTTATCCACTAATTTCACTGCAATCTTCTCGATCGATCAGGTTGTTGTACAGAAAGTGAAGGAATCGGAGATAACCAAGCAGGACTCGCTTCTTCTGGTACAGTTCAGCTTTTGATTTTCATTTACAGATGATCATAGCAACCTATATATAAATTTCACTATCTACTTATCTTCATTTTTGGGGATCGAATTCTGGAATTATAATTTGAACTTACGGTTTTCTCATATTCAGAATTATATCATTGAAATTACCTTCAACATGCTCTTGTTATGTATTAAAACAAGCTACTGATTATAATGCTCTGTCGCGGATAGGGAAAAAATAAAGAATTGAAATTATCGTAAATTGTACATTGGTTTATGGTTGGATTGCAAATTGCTACTACATACCATACTCTTTGTTTTTGTTTTTTTTGTTTTTTGTTTTTTGTTTTTTGTTTTTTTAAAACATAAGTGATCATTTGCTGATTTATATAACTGAGGCATCTTAACTGAGATTGGGGAGATCTAAAGAAATCAAGTGATGCAATTCACCAGACACAACATCCTCACTTGGTTTGCTTAGTATGACTTCCCATGCTCTTCTCACATTTTAGTTCAACTTGGAATGGAGAACACCAGTGATAATCCCATGCCTCGTATAATTTAATGCTAGTGTTATCTTGTATTTTTCTGATCATGATTGTAAATTATGCTATAAAGTTTATTTTAATCTATAGCCTGGAATGAAGAATGTATTGCAGATCATGTTTCCTTGCTGAAATTCTCTTATGCTGCATTTAGTTGAACACTGATGGATAATTGCATTATGTCAGCATTAAATATTTTTATGGATCTTAATTCTGTTGGGTTTGTGTCTAGGGTTTGTTTGGGAAGTGATTTTCTTGACTAATATATGAGGTGAAAAAAATTGAAATGTTTGTGTTTCTATTGACAAAGCGAATTCATGTAGAAAAATAAGAAATGAAGATCTTTCATTGCAACTATGTAATGGAGAGGATCATGATCTAAAACACATCAATCTTTAATGGACTTGTACATTGAAACGAGTAAGAAAATATAAATATGAGGCAAATAGACATATTGAGGGAATATTTTGATGTCCTGTAACAATTAGCATAGTTCATTTTCCTAAACCTACAATTGCTCAGTTCTTTATTCACAAATACAATTTTGCTCATGCATTGGTTATGTATTTATTTTTTTTAAGTGATCGTGAATATTATTTCCAAAACAACGAAATATTGTGATTTAGATTATTGCCACGGAACAAAGTTTATCACTCTCTTTCTAAAGGAAAATGCTAATAACATTGATAAATGTATAAAAACATATTAACAAAAATTTTGAGATGTATTGAAATTGTCATTTTGTGTCTCTTAATGATAGCCTATTAAACTGTCATTAACATAAACATATTAAAATTTATTATTGATTAAAGTGACTCTAGTTATAGGGCATGAATAATTCTGTGACTAAGGGTCACTCTTGGCATCCAATATTAAAAGTTAAAGATTATCAGAAGCAAACAATCATATCCCTTAGACAACACAAAACACAAGTATATATTCACATTTTCTAGGGTTGCAGATGCATATGTGGGGGCATGGATCTGAATACAGGAAAGGACCAGAGTCACTAAGAGGAACACAACCAGCAGCAAAACACAAGTATATAATCATCGATTGTCTTCTCCCTTCAATTTTTTGATGTCAAGTAATTTGATTAATTTAAAAAAGGTCTAATCGTTATGAACTTTTTGTTTTCTGAACAAGATAATATGTATGTGTGAACCAAAAGATCTTAACTTGATTTTTAGAATACAAGTGTTGAAACTGTTGGCAAGTTGCACCAGTTTTTTCAATTTCTGGTTGATGTGATTTTCTCTGTGAGTATGCAGCCGAAGGACTAGTTTTTCGTAATAGTGTTTACTGGATACGTTTTGATGAAGAATTTTCTGAGAAGGTAATTTTTTTTTGCCTCATACATGTAGATCTTTGGGGTATTAGTCATTATCGTTTTCATTTTACCATTGGAGACACTATCTGACAATTAGGGATTATTTCTGTTTGTGGGTTCAGAAATTTAAATCTTCAAGCCCCTTTGGTATAAAGTACAAGTTCCACCTTGAGGTAACCATTCATTTCTCTGATTTCTGTGTCTGAAGTTGGTTATATTTTCCTAAATAGGGCCCATGGTTGTAGTTGATGTATTTAATTTTCGCCTCTTTGGGCTCTATGCTAGATTTAATTAAAAAGAATAATGCATTGTGTTACTTCGTAGATTTTCCATGTTAGAAAATAAAAGTTCTCATCCTGCAACTCTTTATCGCAACACCTCCAGGTTCTCTTTATTTGATTATTGTATATTATTCCATAGTACAGTTCTAAGTCTGCATTTTATGTTTAGATCTACCACAAATATGTTAAAACACCAAACCTTTTGCTGCAGGATGCTGTTGATTGTCCGGAGTGGATTGTTCCTTTTCTTGTCTTCAAATCATTGGCAGAAGAGGTATAAATTTACTTGGTGCATTAATACATGTTAGTCTATCCCTTCTGTCTACTTAAAAGTGGTCATCTCTTCTTTTAAACACGGAAATGGTGGTGTGAAAAAGCCTATATACTTTGGATTGACAACAACTGAAGTGCTAGACTGTCCTCTAAACATACTAATTTTTGTTCTTTCATCATGGGATGGCTGCATTAGCTCATGTTTTTAGAAAGGATAAGAAGGTAGTCCTGTCATGCATTGAGCAAATAGTGCAATCTTGAATATTACCGTGAGAGAGAAAAATTTTAAATGAGTAATAGTGCCCCATCAATCAAATGCAAATTTATGTCTTTCCCTTGTACTGTTTAGAACCTGTTGAGCTGTGTGATGCTCTCTTGACAGCCTCATTTTAGATGAACATGTAAAAGTTTTTAGCATTAAGCTGTGTAATAAGTCTGATAGATACGCTTTGCTTGTATGAGTTATGCAGTATGATTTGGAGCTAGTTTTTGTGAAAAATTCGCATGTATTTGTGGATGAATACTTGAAGAGACTAGATTTTGTTGAGCTCATGCGTAGGCTTGGTGCCTTGGGTGATGGAAACCAAGGGCAGAGTAAGTTTTCCAATTTGCAATGTGTAAACAAGTAGATGTAATTTACTTGGAAAAGCTTATGCAAAAACTCTTGGATGCCTGGCATTATTAAATCTGTTTATCATTTCTTTTTGCAGAATCATTCGTGATATTATTCAAAATCATCTATTGCAGGTGAGGCCATGAAATCAAGTTAGAGTAGATAATATTAAAATGATAGATATATAAATTTATTCACAACAGTCCCTCCAATTTGTTTATCATTTTTCTTTAAGATGTAACAGACATATATTCTTGCCAACTGCAGATTCTTTGCCTAATTGCTATGGAGAAGCCTATTTCTCTTACACCTGAGCATATTCGAGATGAGAAAGTGAAGGTGCATCAATTAGTTTCTTATGTCTTCTACTAATAATATGTCGGTGGTCCCTTTCTATCAATCGGCTCAAGATTGAAAAACTCTTGGATGTCTTTTCTAGTCAATGTAAAGAATAAGTGAATATGAAAGACATATCAAGATTTAAGTATTTCTTTTTTACTATGGAATAGAGAACAAATGCATGTAAATGAAGGAGCTTTCCCCCTCGTCATATTTATTTATTTATTTATTTATTTTTATTTTTAATTTTTTGCGACGGTAACAAGATGGTCGCCAAAGATCATGTTACTGTTTTTCTTTGTTTTTTGCGACGGCAAAATAGCGGTCGCCATAAGTAGTTTAGGTGGTCGCAACTAATTTGCGACCGTTGCTTTGCCATCGCAAAAAGTTTTTGCCACCCCCATATTCGCGACCCCAATTTGCCATCGCATGGGCCGTCACAAAAAGTCTTTTGCGACTGTTTTTTATTATTTGTGACGGTTTATAGCGGTCGCAAAAAGTGTTTTTTTTAGTAGTGAAAATGCCCACATCTTTGTTAAATCTAAATATTTTTTAAAGGGGTACACTTATAATTATAAAAATATTCGACATCACCAACGTTAATATCCAATGAATTGAAATCAAAACCGTTCTCACAAGCGAAAAGTAGGAATATTATTAATGAAAAGCCATATTCTTACTTAAAACAATAGTATGGTATATTGAATCCATGCTAGACATAGAATATAATAAAAGAAGACAGAAATTTTTAAAACAAATAAATTTAAGTTGAGCTCAAATTTTAATACCAAAAAGTTTTAAAACAAATATTCTTAGACAAAGCTGCTGTTAAATAAAAATTTGTGAAAATTGCAAAAATGCAAATTGGGAGGCCTAAACAATAGAATTTACTCGACATCCAGCTTGGGCAACAACAAAGCACTGAATTTTTCCTTTTAAACCATTTCCAATCAAACTAATAAATTTGAAACAATTCTGAACTCGTTTTCCAAAATTATATTTTGCCATTGGACATCAATTCGACCTCTTCTTAGACTTTTATTGATATAACTGTTCCAAGAACTCTTTTGCTGCGTGTTCTACATCATATTCTCTCTTGGTCGCAATTTACCTTTTCCATGATATCTTCAATTAGCATTGTCATGTTGAGGTGAGAAGAACCTCCTTCCTCTATTGGCCTCCTTGCCATTTCCCCAAGTTGCTTAGCTCGCTCTCTCCTCTCCTCTCTTTCATGTCCTCCATCCATCAACTTGTCTATAGTCTTCTTAACAGTATCTTTGTGCACCAACACCCCTACCTTCTCCTCCTCCCCCCACTTCATAGGAAGCTCCACACCAACACTCACCCCAATCCTCAAAACATGCACAACCAACTTCTCATTGCAAAATTGGTCGGCAAACAATGGCCACGTCACCATTGGCACACCGGCACAAATCCCTTCCAGAGTCGAGTTCCACCCACAGTGAGTGAAAAATCCCCCAATTGCGGGGTGAGACAATATGAGTACTTGTGGGGCCCAACCGCGGACTAAAAGGCCTCTCTCTTTGGTCCTCTCTCCAAACCCTTCTTCCAAAATCCAGTTCTCAAATTCCTCAGATGCTTCCCTCAAAACCCATATGAATGGCCGGTTTGATGCTTCAAGCCCCAACCCGAGCTCTATCATCTGCGCAGATGTCAGGCGAGAGAGACTTCCTAGGCAAGCGTAGATGACAGAGCTCGGTTCCTGGGAGTCAAGCCACTCCAAGCAATGTTGCTCATCAATTGAAGCCTTGTTGCCTCTATCAACCTTGTCCAGGTTGTCTTTGTTGCAAAGTGAAACAGGCCCAATACACCAAACTTTACCACCTCTAACCCTTTTGTATTCTTTCACATACTCTATCTCTAACTCCTCAAAACTATTAATCACCATTCCATAAGCCACTTTCTCAGCCTCCCTGATTTTCTCAGCTACATTTTTTAAGGCAAAAGATGGGCTTGGATTGAAGCCAGGCAGCTGAGCTCTAGTCAGCTCAATTCTATCAGGCAAGCCAGGCACCACAAAGTACTCCGACTCTGATTTTATGTCATCAAGAACCTTGTACACCTTCAA
Source organism: Camellia granthamiana (assembly GCA_036172215.1). Lineage (NCBI taxonomy): Eukaryota > Viridiplantae > Streptophyta > Magnoliopsida > Ericales > Theaceae > Camellia > Camellia granthamiana. The sequence goes on along the minus strand of CM069905.1, from coordinate 23,542,890 downwards.
ATTGTGTGAGCACAAAAGAGAGAAGCAACAAGTTCCATGGAAAACAAGCCTTGGAATGTAAAACTTACCAGCCACATCACTTGTCCATGGAAAACCCATGTCAGAGACTATACAGCTCGGCTCGGGTTTCATCTCCTTCATGGCTTGTTCTAATGGTTGTTGTAGCATGCTAGTTGCTACAAAAAACTTTTGAACCCAATCCATTGAAGGGAGCACATCAAGATTCTCCCATCCTTCGGGTAATCCAGCCTCGGCGCAGGGGAACCTGAGCTCGAGGAATTGGATTTTAAGTCCTGAGGCTATGGCGCGAGTTACGGTTGGTTTGAACCGCTTGGCGTTGAGTGGTGTAGTGACTATGGTAACGATGAGGCCGCGGTGTGCAAGTAATTTGGCTATGTCGACCATGGGGATCATGTGGCCTTGGGCCATTAAAGGGAACAAGATGAAGTGAAGGTGTTGAGCTTGGGAAGCCATAGCAATTAGCTTGGGAAGTATTATTGAGAGAGAGTGATAATGGATGGTCTCTACTTCGTTGCTTTGTATGGATAGTCTTTACTTTGTTGCTTTGTATGAATAAGTGGCCTTTTCTTTCTTGTTTTCTAATTCTCTATCTCATTTTCTAACTTGGCAGCTGTACCTTTCTAGTTCTCTTCTCTTTTTTTCTTCTTCTTCTTCTTTTTTTTTTTTTTTTTTTTTTTTTTTTTGGGTGAAGATTTTAAAATTTGATCTTTTTTTTTTTCTTTTTTCTTTTTTTAAATGCTTTTAGACTAGAAATCCTCAATTTTATTTTATTTTTCGTAAAAAAAATCAAAATTAAAAAAAGTTCATCAAAAGGAAAAAGGGAAATAACTATTCAGTGTATATTCTAAAAATAAATTATAAATAAGTGATAGAGTTTATAAATATTAATAATCAAAATTTTAAAATTTTTCATAAATTTGTAATAGTTTTGTGAAACCATAACTGTCTGATAAAAAACAAAAATGGATGATAATGTATTTGGCAAAATTTATTCTCAAATTATTTAGCTTGGAATTTATGGGTGATTTGGAATGATCTAAATAAGTGTATTTTTTGATTTTTTATGAAATATGGGTTGGATTTGATGTGATGTGATAGAGAGATGATGTGATGTGACTTAAATAAAATAATATAACTTAAATAAATAATAATTTTTTGACTTTTTAATTTTTTTAAAATTATGACAACGAAGGCCTTAAAACTTCATGCCTAAGAGCATCTCCAATCCTGAACCAAAATTTTCATTAAATCTGAGTAAAAAAATGACTTTTTCCTCAATCTGATACCGAGTGCTCCAACGGTTGATTTTCATCAAATTTTCATCAAATTTGTGCCAGGATAACCGGTTGGTCGACCGGCCGATCGACCGGTTAAGCCAAATTTTTTTTTTTTTGAACTTTTTGAACCTTTTAGTGGTCGACCGGTTGGTCGACCGGCTGGTCAACCGGTGAGGCAAAAAAAAAAAAATTTTTTTTCAACTATTTGACCTTTTTTTTGGAATTGTTTAAACTTTTTGGTGGTCGACCGGTTGGTCAACCGGCTGGTCAACCGGTTGGTCTCCTCCAACGGTCATGCACAGTGTTTTGATGAAATGCAAAGCCTGTCCTCATTTTGGTGAAACGTTTGGTGAAATCTCGATTTGATATCAATTTGGTGAAACTGTTGAATTATGAAAAAGTACTTTTTTTACCAAATTTTAAATTTGATGCCAGATTTAATTCAGAGTTGGAGATGGTCTAAGTATTTGCACAAAATGGATGGCGTTTGGTCAAACTTTTCGGTTCCATAACTTTTTTTCCCCTTAAAAAAATGTATGCTTAAAAGCTTACGTGCTGTTTATCACTGTATTTACTTCAACCTCTTTATTTCATTTTTTATTGTATTCATGAAATAAGGCTGTATTTGGCAGCTCTTATAAAAGTATATATATATATTTTATCATTTTTAAGTCACATTAATTTCATTATTTTTTATAAAAATTAAAAAAATATACTTATTTAAGTCATAATGTCATTTTAGAAGCCACACAAGAAATAAAATGTTTTGATAAAATATCTATATTTTTCCCTATATTAAGGGCTAGTTTGGCATGTAGTAAATAAGTCAAAAAGTCACTATCTTATTTAAGTCACATCATCTTATTTAAATCACATCACCTCTCTAACACATCACATCAAACCCAACCCAAACCCAACCCAAACCCACCAATAAGTCAAAAAGTGCACTTTTAAAATAGCTATAATTTTTTTTTAAAAAATATCTTTTTATTTGTACTTTTATGTACTTCTAGTCTAAAAGTACCTTAAAAATAAATAATAATAATAATAATAATAATAATAAAAAGACTAAAAAAAAGAGTAACTAAAATAAAACTAGAAAAAAAAAAAAAAGAATTATACAAACAGTGCTTATAATTTGGGACTTCCGTCATTTTGATACCTAACTTTTTAATTGTAATATATTTGATTTTGAATTTTTAATCTTATTCTAAATAAGGACAATTGAAAATACTATTAGATTTTTCAAAGACAAAATCTTCAATTTGATAAAATATAAACTAATTTGAAAAAAAAATAAATGTCAAAAAAATATTTTTACCCACTAAAGATAAAATTATGTAAAATTAATAAATCTTTTAGATATTTATTTATTTATTTATTTTACTAAATTAATTTTTATTATGTATTTGGATGATAATCATGTAATGGGTGATTGTTTTTGTGTTCATTAAATTAGTTTATTTTTTCTCAAAAGTCAAATATGGCGACAACTTTGATATCATTATTAAACCAATCCATTAAATCAAAAAAATCTAAAACTAAAAACATTTTATATATTAAATATATCAATTACATATTAAAAACTTAACAACTATCCATTGTATAATCATCATCCAAACATATAATAAAAATTAATTTGATAAAATAAGTAAGTAAATGAATGTCTAAAAGATTTATCGATTTTATATAATTTTATCTTTGATGAATAGAAATAATCTTTTAAAATTTAAAAATACTTTTTTGACATTTATTTTTGTCAAATTAGTTTATATTTTATCAAATTAATGATTTTGTCCTTGAAATTAAGTAGTGGTATCTTAAATTATCATTATTTAAAACAAAATTCAAAATTTAAGATTAAATGTATCACAATTAAAAAGTCAAGGACTAATGTGATACGAGACTCAAATTATAGGGACTATTAATAAAAATAAAAAAAAAATAAAAAAAAAAGAAGCTACCAAGATTTGCTTGTGATATATGTGACTAGAATTGCTATATTTATTAAATTTATTTAATTCCAAGTCGGTTGAGTATGACTCTTTGTCAGAAAAATTTATTTGAATAAAGTTAGGTCTGGTTTGGGGGTAGATTTTTTTTAGTAATTTTTTAATTTTTTAGTTAAAATATGATACAAAAAAAATTAACATATTTGAGATGATTTTAATTTTTTACGAAAGAATGTGTAAAAAGTAAAAAAAAAAATAAAATCTTTAATTTTTTAGTATAAATAATTAACTTTTCAATTTTTTAAATAATTTTTTTTACTTTTAAATTAAAAAATAATGTTGTGAAACGAGGCCTTATTCGAATAAATATTGTGTTCGCGTACTTTTAGTGGTTTAATGATTAATCAAAGAATTTGCTGCTTGAAGTACTGAACAACATCATGCTAATGATATTCATTGCATGGTGGTCTCTATCATCAATGTCGAAGTAAGCTACGCACTTACTGCACGCAACTATTATTTGCACATTTGAGATAGGAAAATACTTGAACGGATCAACAGATAAAAAAAATTAATAAATAAATTAAGAGATAAAATTAAAAAAAATATTCTTCAAAATAAATAATTAAATTTCTTACCAAATTATTTTACAATAGATGGACCTCTCAATAATAAAAAATATCTACTAGACCTAATGTCTTATATCTTGTTTAGCTTGGACTTTTCAATAAGGGTTAGACTTGTCTCCAATCTACTTTGTAGACCGGACGGTGCTGTTATGCTTATGGGGCCCACCACGAGTCCTTTTTCGATAATCTGAATCGTTTAATATGTAAAACTTGTCCAGTGCTTTATCACTGTAAAAAATTATATTGATCGAATATCGATAACTACTTGATCCGATTAGATTTTTATCAACAATGTATTTTGAAAACTATTTTTAGCGTTGATAGAAATATAATTTGGTCAAGTAACTATTGATATCCGATCAAAGTAATTTTTTTACAGAGATAAAGTACTCGATCAGTTCTACACATTAAACGGTTCGAATTATCGAAACATGATCCGTGATGAGCCTCCACAATCTCATCAATATGTTCTAATCCGATCTCGGATTGAAAAGTCCCTTTCAACAATTACCTGCTATGTTTGGCAGGTTGTTTTGGAGCTATTAGTCATAAAAAAATAAAAAATAATTAAAAAAAAAAAAGAAAGAAAAAAAAAAGTTAAAATATTAATAAGACAAAATATTATATTTAAATTAGAATCATTTTATTTTTTTTATAAAAATTAAAAAAGTCAAAAAATTAATCATAAATAAAAATTTTTAACTCTAAATTAAAATAGTTAAAAAATTAAAAAATCAACGCTCAACCCAAACGAATGTTATGTTTTATTGATTATTTCATAAAAAGACAAAAATAAATAAAGTGAAATAGATTTTGATCAGGCGAAGTTGGCAAGCAATTTATCCTCTAATTTCAAACTTGGAAGAAAAGTGGCGTGGAAAATTCTCTCTCCACTCATCCACTTGATGATGATGGGATTTTGGAGGAGTTCAAAGTCCACCATTTAGGTTGGAGAATTTAATCCAGCTTATTAAGTGAGTTCAATAGGCCGAACTGGATTCGAGCTGTCTCAAATCTGAATGGAAGACAGTCTCGTCCCTTCAAAAAATTAATCAGAATTTATAATTAAAAAGGCTTTGATTTGTGGCACTAATTTGTTGAGTACTAATTGCACTAATTTCTATAGCAGGTAAAAAAAAAAAAAAAAACAAAGTTATCAAAACAGGAAATTAGTGCCATTAGTGCCAACAGTTTTAGTGCCACAAATCATTTTTCTAATTAAAAATCAAAATATATTTATAGTCTACTCGTAGGACAAGAAGATTAAAGAGTTGTTTTGGGGTTTGTTTATTTTTTGATTTATTTTTGTTATTAGTGAATTTTTTAAAAATAATTTTCAAAAAAAATTATAAGTTTTTAGATTCAGTTCGACTAGGCAAATTGAAATTTTATAATTTTTAAAAAAATTCTAAAAAAAATTCAAAAAAGATAAAAATAAGCAATCTTTTTTGACTTATTTTGATTTTTTCAAATTTTTTTGAAATTTTTCAAAAACAAAATATACTTTTAGATTTGTGTCGATAAAACGGGTCAAGAAAATAAAAAAATTTAACATAATTTTAAAAAAACACACTAATGATTAAAAAAAAAAATTTAAATGACTTGTTTTTTAAGTTGCCAAAAGAGACATATATCCTTTTTTTTTTTTTTAAAGAAAAAACCTCTTTTTTTGAATTTTTTTTAAAAAAAGTTATATCAATTTTTTTTACTTTTCCAATTCTGTTATCAAGACGAATCTAAAAATTATATTTAAAAAATAAAAACTTTCAAAAAAAAAAAAAAACTAAAGACAAAAATAAGCTTAAAAAAAGTGCTTATTTTAGTTTATTTTTGTCTTTTCTAATTTTTTTTTATTTTTCTTAAAAAAATTATAATTTTTCGGTTCGTCTTACTGTGCTGAATCTATAAACCTAAAACTTTTAAATTTTTTTTTTATTAAAGACGAAAAAGAAAATAGCCAAAAAAAACACTTTCCAAAACATTCCGCAGGGGTGATGGTCCCAATTTGAGATTTACAAGGAGAGTCCAATTTGAGATTTAAATGAAGAGTCTAAATAAAATTTATTTATTTATAATTTAAAAATATTTAAATAAAAAATATGAATAAGTTTTTTAACTATATATAATTAGAAAAATTCTAATATAGAATAAATTAAAGCTGAAAATCTTACATGGTGAAATGTATTTTTATTTTATCATAAATATAATCTTTGTAATTTATTTTATTTCTTATCGTTACTAATTAAACTATGATATTTATTTCTTATTGAAAACTTAGAATATTCCATTAATGACATAATAATTATAAAAAAAATTAAAATTTTAAAAAAGCTAATGAAATAGTTAAAATTTAATTAATTCTAAATTATATTTGACACATTTTAGGGTTATTTTTTTTATAAATCCTCTTTCTAAGTGTTTTATTCCATCTAATCCATATTCTTTTTTATTATTCCATTAATGTAATATGACCAAATCATCTTTTCTAATTTTTTGCACATGTTTCTATTTTGAAACTAGTACATAACAATAGTCTCTCATTTTATGGAGAAAATTTATCCCTCATTCTAAAGAGAAAATCTTTTCTTTATTCCATGAAGAAAATCTCTCCCTTATTCTAAAAAAATCTCTCTCATATTCCATAGATAAAATCTCAAATTATGAAGTTTGAACCTTTTTATAATTTGAAAATTTTAAAAATAACGCAACAAAAAATCTGAATGAAAATCAAAATGCAATGTGAATGTTTACAGTAAAAACAAACATATAACTAACTTTTAAAAAAGTAAAACACAATATAAAGTACAATGTGAATGTTCACAATAAATAACAAATATACAACTAACTTTCGAAAAAATAAAATTCATACTAAAATACAATGTGAATGTTCACAATTTATAATTAACATACAACTAGCCTTAAAAAAATAACGCATACCAATGTAAACATTTACATTATAGCGTAAAAATATAAAACAAAATTGAAAAAGTAAAAATCGACTATTTCAATTGTTTAATAGTAACAAAAATAATTATTCAATTAACAAGCATAGTAGCAATAATAACAAGCACACAATTAACTTTTGAAAAAACAAAACATATACCAAAATATAATGTCAATATTTACAATTTACAATTAATATACAACTAATTTTAAAAAATAAAAATAAACTCATACCACTGTGAACATTCACACTGCAACGTGAAAACATAAAATAAAATTAAAAAAATGAAAATCGACTATTTCGATTGTTCAATGATAACAAAAATGATTATTCAACCAACAAGTATGTTAAAAAAATAATAAAATACAACTAACTTTGAAAAAATTTCAAAAAAAAAAACTCATATCAAAATACAATATGAATATTCACAATTTACAATTAACATGCAACTAATCTTAGAAAAATTAAATTCATACCAATATAAACATTCACACTACAATATGAAACAAAATTGAAAGAAAAAAATTATTATTTCAATTGTTTAATGGTAGCAAAAAATAATTGTTCAAACAACAAGTATAGTTACAAATAACCAATGATATGTGAACATTCACATCTTACAAATTATATAATTATGTCCATATCTATATTGCAACACTTATTTTTCAGACTTTCAAATAATGTGAAATGTGAACATTTACATTGATTGACCAAAAAATAAAAATAATGGCAGCAATAGAATTAGAAATAAAAAAATATAGAAAAAAAAAATTAGTCACTCTAAAAAAATATATATATATCACTCATATCCTCATCTTCATCATCATCTTTATCTTTATCAGTATCATTAACAATCTATGCAATTTCACCATTCCACCAATCCAAATCAAATGAAACCCGCATTTGAAGAATATGTTTATAACAAAATTGACTGAACATAAACAAAGTTTCGACTTACAACAATGGAGAAATATAGAGTTTCAAACACAGAGTAACAATGGACAAACACAGAACTTCGAATACAAAGTGACAATGGAGGAACCTAAAGCTTCCACTGCAACAATGGAGGAACATAATATTATTTCACTACCATGTATAAGTTAGAGTTTCTAAACCCTACCAAATAGAGTTTCAAAACCCTAGTGCAATAAAACAATACCATAAATACGAATGAAACTGATCAAAAAGAAAAATGTGAATAATGGTAACTACCAAAATAAATGTAGCAACAAAAAAGAAAATGTATATATTATTTTTCTATATAATACATATCAATAATAGACATAAAGGTATAACAGTCCAGCAAATAATTAAATTAAGAAAAAAAAAGACCTCATAAAATAAAAGTATAAATATATAGGACTAAGTAATAATTTTTCTTGATAGACTTATTAAGTTAGAATACCTCTAAATAGGATTTATCAATAAAAAATTCTAGATTTTAAATAAAATTTATGTTATTATTTAATTTCAAAATTAATTGTTAATTATTTGTTTAAACATGTATATAACATGGGTGATATGTTAATTTCTTTATATAAAGATATACGATCAAAGTTGGTTGTCATAAATTTTTATTTTTCTCTACTGAGTCTAATATGAAAATTGATATTGTTCTTTTCCGAATGACAAAAAAAAAAAAATGATATTGTTTAGTTAATTAGCCAAAAAAATTGTCAATTTCAAAACTGTATCATTTCAACACAAGCACGCCACGGTGATATCTGTAGACTATACTCGACAAACTCCCTTTTCTTTGACAGTTTTTTGCTAACTTTTTTGGGATCTTTTTTTAAGCATATTCTAAAATTCTATTATATGGTTTGTTTTTAAAGATTCCTCCATGGACATGGCTTGTTTTGCTACGTATATTTCGGAATGAAAAATTATTAAATATTATCGGAGTAGTACATACTTATATTTTTTTCACTAATTATCATTTATTATATTTTTTTATATTTATCAATCACCTAATACAAAACCATAATATCTCATATTTTTTACTAATCATAATATCATAAAATACCACGTAACCGTGCGCCTAAAATACCCAATATTCACCCGGTTGAAATTGTTGTTCTATCCATTCCAAAGTTTTAATAGATCTTTATTGCATTATTCAATTATTATGATTATTTCACAACTGTAAGATCTAATGGATATGTTTCATTCTCTCTTTTCTTTTTTCTTTTTCTGTACTTTTTCCTCTCTCTCTCACTCTCTAGTCTGTCTTTTTAGTAGTAGACCTATCAATTGGGCTGGTGTAATCTAAGCTCAAGGTTGTCTGAGGACAGCCCATTTAAATACCAACCGTTTCATCCAAAACTCAGCCGATATATGTGTCCTGGATACGGCCGAGTTCAGGCCGGCCCAATTAATCAGGCCTAGAATGAATAAGTTTTGAAGGAAAAATCAATATTGCAAAAGCTTATACATACCCATGTGTATCTTATCTATATACATATACCCAAAAAAAAAAAAAAAAAATCTGCTTTTATGTACAATACAAGATCATTTTGTAGATGTATAATAGTCGGGAAATTCTATAATACACATACCCTTTGGATGTGTACCATATTATATGCCTCAGTTATGACAATTGTGATCTTTTCAGAGACACTCCCTCAATCTCACCAATTCTTCCATCAAAGGCCATTCAGATGAGCATAAGGATGAAGATGAAGACGAAGATGCATAGTTCTATTGCAATGCTTGTAAGAAAAGAAGGAAGCTATATGAGCCTGCTTACTAATGTGAAGAATGCCCACTATGTTGTTCATGTTCATTGCCTAATTTTTTTATTTTTTTTTTCTCTGATAATTCTATGGTTTTCAGATGCTGGATTTGCAGGGGTGCTAGAGGTGCTGAGCTTGATTGTTGCATGTCTTCCATTTTAAATGATTGCAACATGTAGAATTTACCTCAAGCATCTAAGCATTTGGATTTTATGCATTTATAGAATTTAGGATAAACTACCAATAGGTCCTACTTTGGAGACTTATTACCCAATAGGTCCTACTTTGGAGACTTATTACCCATTAAGTCCTATTTGATAAATTTATTAAGTGATAACGATAAATTTATCAGTCTTTTTTTTTTATGAAAAAATTTATAGTGATAAATTTATCAGTCTCTTTATTTTTATGAATAAATTTATAGTGATAAATTTATCAATCTCTTATTTTTATAGTGTTAAATTTATTAGTTAGGACCTGTAGGTAAATAAGTCTAGTTAATAGGACCTACACGTAAGTACCCCTAGAATTTACCCTCCGTAAGTTTCTCTCTATACCTTCATCTTGTTATATCTATTCATACTGTTTTTTGTTGGCCCCAATCTAGACCCGTATCAATAATCTGAACCGTCTATCTTATAGAACTCGCAATAAAGTTCATTTGTACAAAAAATTAATTTTATCGGATATAAATCACATTTTATTTTATAAAAAGAATGATAAATATAATAATAAATTTAAATTATTCATTTTATAAAACAAAACGGGACATGTTTCTATATTTATAATTGTTCGATGAAATTAATTTTTGCATAAATTACTTTTATTACGAGATTTACGGAGTGGACGATTCGATTATCATTGTGGGTCCGAGTTGAGACTCACAAGAGAAATATATATATGGAGAGATGAGGCATGGAGTAGAGTTCATCTCATCCCAATTTACTTTGAGTATGAATATAAAGCCATTTATTAATAAATCATATATCCATGACTTATGGACCATTTAGTCTCATAAATATTCTTGTAATCTCATAAGTCCTGCTTTACATTGAAATCCTCCAAATAAAGCATAAATATTTTTGCGATCTCATAAATATTCTTGGTGGATGTTCAAAAAAATTTAAACTCTTTTTTTATTGTGTTTATTATAGTGACTTCAAAATTGTAAATAAAAAGATTAGCTTATCTATTAAAATAAAAATAAAAATAAAACTTTGAACATGTCATATAATACCCCTCAGATTCTAACTCCCAACAGAACATTTTGAAGTGAGAGTTATCAAATTGCTTTTGATGATGCTGAAATCCTTAGCGGTGAAATTTGCTCGACTAGTCTATGCTACTTCAGTGTGACTTTTGGGTTTTCCTTCTCAGGTATGACCTCTGGGTCCTCCTTTTTTAAAAGGATAACCTTAAGGTCTCATTTGTTTGATTCCATAAAATTGAGGGGAGAGTACGGTGGAATTAAGTGAGAAAACTATTAAGAGGTATTTGTTTAGCAAGATTAGGGTACGGAATTAAACTCCATATCTAACAAAGTTCATAGTCCAATGTTTGGTTGAAAAAATGAAGGTCGAACTAATAGTCCGGTCCAACTATTAATCTCTTATATATGAGATAACTCAATCCCATGGAGGGTGTGGAATAGAAATGGATAGACTGACCTAACCTCCGGATTAATTGGTTAAATAACAAAATTAACCCTCAAGTATATATATAATTTATTTCTTTAATTTTTTTTAAACATGTTGAATTTTTTTAAATACGTGTAAATTAATCTCATGATATATAATAATCTTCTCTTATTTTTTTTCTTTTTCTTTTTTTGTATTAGTAAAATCATAAATAAAAATATACTTCTAATGTCGTATTTAAATAAAATTAAGGTCTTTGTAAAATAAAATAAAATATACTTTAAATAAAATAATATAAAATATTCTTCAAATTTAGTATTTCCATTGTAAACAATTTAATATACTTCATAATTTTTAAATTAAATATGAGATTCACTAAAATTATAACAACCCCCGTACTGATTACTGATAAACTACTGAATTAGCTACTGGTTACTGCTAAACTGAACTGATAATTGAATTAACTGAAGTACTGAATGGACTGATTGAAATCGAAACTGAAATTGAATAAGTTTATCTATTGAATTGCATATTGCATCTGTTTGATTGATTGATTATCTGTTTGAATTCATATGTTTAAATTGCTAATTGAAGGCCTTATCGGCGGCCGAGTTAGGAACCGTTTAGAGTTTTGGGATTAGTAGAATATTTGTAATTTAACGGTATATTTATTTGAAAAATTGATTAGGAATGATTAAACTAGATTAAAATGAGCTAATTGCAAACTTAGGCTTATCTACCAAATTGCCACCTATAGTGGACCTTTATTTATTATTATTGTTTGAGCCTTATCACCTAATCAAAACTATTGATCAGCCATTTCCTCCACTCCAACCGAATTTAGAGTGAGAGAGAGGGAGAGAATTAAGAGGAAAATTGAATTCATCTTGTGAATTGCTAGAAGAACTTGAAGATTTGTAACATAGATTGCTAAACTGAGCTTGCAAGACTTATAATTGAGACTTAGGTAAGAAAATCCATCTTCTTCTTGTTGTCTTTAAGCTTCATCTTGCATGTTCTAGGCTCCATTGTAGAATCAAGCCATGATTTAGTGCATAGAGGTTGAATTATGCTTGAATTCATGCATGCATGGCCATTTTGGTGCATTTTGAAGTTGAATTCATGATGGATTGTACATGCATGCTCATGTTTCTATCAAAGTCCATGTTTTCATTTTGTTTTCCAACTATTGAGCTCATTAGAGCAAAATTTGAACCTTGAATTTGGTTAAAAACTCATGCATGTTGCATGTTCATCTTGTTCTTGAAAAATGGTTTGAGTTTGAGTTTGAATTAAACACCCTTGGGCTTTGATTTCTTAAATTGAGTTTTGAAACTTGTTGTACATTGAGTTTGCAAGAGTTTTTCCAGAAAATAGCCCAAGAGGATCGAAAATATTGCTTTTGAACTTGGTTTTGAGCTTGGGACTCAAATCTGGAATTTCCAGATTTTGGTTGTCCGCTCAAGCGGGGGAAGTAGCGCTCGAGCGGAGAAATCGAGCTCCCAGCATCTTGCACTGTGCATCAGTCCGCTCGAGCGGAGTATTGGGCGCTCGAGCGGAGGACTAGGTGACACGCTCGAGCGGGCGTCGAGCGGAGATTTCACCTATCCAGTACTTTTTGGTCCGCTCGAGCGGGGATGTTGCGCTCGAGCGGGGACCTTTGTTTGCTTGTCCGCTCGAGCGGGGAAACCTGCGCTCGAGCGGGACTCTGTTTCACTGAAAATTCTGTAAATGTTTTCTAAGTGCATCTTTGCATCCTCTTTCCATCCTAGGCATTCTTAGGGCGTATTTAAGGCATCTTAATGAGGATGTAGGTGTAGAATACACCGAGGCATTTAAGGATTAAGTTATTATCCTTCCCCACTGTATAGCTTAGTGTGTTTAATCTGTTAACTGTGTAGGGTTGGCGACTGGGGAAACGCGCTCTAGCATACTATAGCCCAATCTCTGTGAGTAACGATCGTGTAAAGATATGTTCAAAATGGTTATCTTTTGAATACTGAACTGAACTGTTTATTGAACTGATATTATTTACTGAATGAATGTATGTCCTGTATTCTGAACTGTATTGTGGCATTCTTAGCACTTACTGTTTACTGTTACTGTTACAGAGCTCTGTCGGTTCCCTTGTGGAACCATACTGTTTACTGATTGATGGCCATCATTACTGTTGGGTCTGTTAAGACCCGGTCCTTTTGGACCTACTGTTTATAGGCTAATGGGTGTACCACATATGACTGATTGACTGAAATACTGAAAGACTGAAATACTGTTTAATGAACTGTTTTCATTACTGTCAGGACATTCATTCATAACCTCTTTACGCTTTATGTTATTCACTGGGCTTTAGCTCACTGTATATATATATATGTAGGTTCTCAGCAGCCAGACCGGAGCTAGGAGCGTGGGTTGGTCCCCAGTTTTGTCAAGCCAGCCTATGTGCCTCACTGCGAGGTTCCGAGTTGCCATGCTATGGCTTGGGGTGTTTTTGTGTCCCCCCATCGGTCTCCTTACTGTTTTGTACTACTGTATAGACTGTCTACTGTTTTACTGTGCTGTTATCGAGGGATTAGGTCCCCGTACTGAATGTTTGTATATGATGGTATAGACTGTATATAGACTATACTGTTCTGAACTGTATGAATGCATGAAAATGTTTTTGGCATACAGATTTTCACAGCTCAATGGACACTAGTTACTTACTGTATTGGCTTCCGCCAGGCCCTGTACTCTGTTTAACTGTATTACTGTTCAGCAGGCCTTCGGTAATCTCGGATTACTGGCCAGTTACGGTGCTAAACCCATAGGGCCGGGTTTGGGTCGTGACAGAGTGGTATTAGAGCGATACTGATCACGAGTTATACCGCACACACATGTCCAAATGAGCTATAGGGTGTCCTAGAAAAGCAATTAGGGCATCTCATGAACTTGAAAAGTGTGTGCTTATGACTGACTGATTATATGTTAAAATGTTAGACTGTTTAATTATACAACCGCTTATAATGATAACTGTTATAACTGTTTATAGAATAATGGATAATGCAAGCACTGCAAATGAAACTGAATCATCATCCTCTGAGGCCAGAATGGCCAGACTTGAACAAATGATCGGACTGATAATTGAAAGACTAGATCAACAACCGAACCAACAGCCCCCACCTCCTCCTCCTCCGGTGCAACCGGAACAGAATGTACAGAATGTGAATGCTAATGAGGTGGACATTATTGCACTGACTCATAAATTCAGCAAGATGAAACCGCCGTCCTTTCAGGGAGGCTTAGAACCGCTAAAGGCTGAAGCATGGGTCCTTGAAACAGAAAAGTTGTTTGAAGTTTTTCCGTGCTCGGAAGCAACTAAAGTACTGTTAGCTACCTTCACCCTACAAGAAGAAGCTAGAAGGTGGTGGATGTTGATCCGTGATACAAATACTGTTATGACTTGGGCTCATTTCAAGGAGTCCTTCTTTGAGAAATATTTTCCTCAATGTGTCAGGGACAGAAAGGTAACTGAATTTGAACAACTGAGACAGGGCACAATGTCTGTTGCCGAATATGAGACGAAGTTCACCGAGCTTGCTAGGTATGCACCGCATATGGTGGACACCGACTACAAAAAGGCCAGGAAGTTTGAAAGCGGCCTGAATGTTGCTATCCTTGACAGAGTCAACATGTTGAAATTGCCAACTTATGTGAATGTTCTTGACCGGGCCTTGATGGCCGAATCAAATATTGAAGCACTGAAACAAACTGAACCACCAACAACTGAATGGCGTGGTAAAAGACAAGGTTTCAAATTCAAGAAAGGCAAGCACAACCCTTCCAACAAGAAACAGAATACGGGGCCAACAACTAGCCCCAGCCAAGGGAGTGGATTCATTCCACCCTGCTCTACATGTGGCAACAAGCACAAAGGAGTTTGTCACAACATAACGGGAGCCTGTTTCAGATGTGGCAAGGTGGGCCACAGAATTAAAGACTGCCCTTTCTGCTCCACCAGCTAGTAGTAAAGCTACACCGAGCGCAGCAGCATCAAATGTAGCACCAAAGCCTAACCACAAAGCTACCGGGAAAGAGCCTATGAGGCAGGGCCGAGTATTTGCCCTAGTACCGGGAGACGTGCAAAATACTGAGACCGTTGTGTCAGGTATCCTCTCTATTTGTACACAAAATGCATATGTGTTGATTGATTCGGGGTCTACACATTCGTATGTATCGCATGCTTTTTCACGGAAATTGAATAGACCCCTACAACCTATGAATTATCTGCTAGCTGTATCATCACCTGTTGGGGGATCCATGACATGTGCATATATGTATCCTGCTTGTGAAATTATCGTTGGGGACATGCATCTGTTTATTGATTTACTGCTATTGAACATTGATCACTTTGATGTAATATTGGGGATGGATTGGCTACAAAAATATCATGCCACTATAGACTGTGTAACAAAACAAGTAGTTTTCCGTCCGCCTGGTTTGCCTGAATTTGTGTTTAATGGGAGTGGAGTAGTACCTCCTCCGTATTTGATTTCTTCAGTGAAAGCTGTTAAATTAATTAGAAGGGGTTGTAAAGGATATCTGTGTTCTGTGCTGACTGTGTCTACTGATGATGGTGTTAAAACTGATGTGAATTGCATTCCTATAGTCAGAGAATTCCCAGATGTATTTCCAGATAATCTGCCAGGGGATTTGATTGACAGGGAGATTGAATTTACCGTTGATGTGATTCCGGGAACATAGCCAGTGTCTAAAGCTCCTTACAGAATGGCCCCAACAGAACTGAAGGAGTTGAAAGTGCAATTGCAAGAACTGTTAGACAAAAGGTTCATCAGGCCTAGTACTTCACCGTGGGGCGCACCGGTTTTGTTTGTGAAAAAGAATGACGGCTCTCTAAGACTGTGCATTGATTACCGTGAACTGAACAAGGTAACTGTGAAAAATAAATACCCATTACCTCGTATTGATAACCTGTTTGATCAGTTACAGGGAGCTCAGGTATTTTCAAAGATTGATCTCAGATCGGGGTATCATCAATTGAAAGTTAAACCAGAAGACATTGATAAAACTGCTTTTAGAACAAGGTATGGACATTACGAATTCTTAGTTATGCCTTTTGGAGTTACCAATGCACCTGCAGCATTTATGGACCTCATGAATAGAATCTTCAAACCGTACCTTGATGACTTCATTGTGGTATTTATTGATAACATATTAATTTATTCCAAAAGCGTAGAAGAACATGAACATCATTTGAGACTTGCCCTGCAAACCCTAAGAGAACAGAAATTGTATGGTAAACTGTCTAAATGTGAGTTTTGGCTTGATCATGTTATGTTTTTGGGGCATGTTGTTAGCAAAGATGGAATTTCTGTTGATCCGCAGAAAATTGAAGCTGTAGTGAACTGGCCTAGACCAACAAATGTGACAGAAGTCCGAAGCTTTTTGGGATTGGCTGGATATTACAGAAGATTTGTCAAAGATTTCTCCAAAATTGCTTTACCATTGACTCAACTGACACAGAAAGGGATATCATTTGACTGGACTGACCAGAGGGAATCAGCGTTCCAAGAGCTGAAAACCCGATTGGTGACTGCACCTGTCCTTACTCTACCTTCAAGTACGGATGGTTATACTGTATTTAGTGATGCTTCTCATAAGGGTTTGGGATGTGTTTTAATGCAGAATGGGAGAGTAATTGCCTATGCTTCCCGACAACTGAGACCTCATGAAAAGAACTACCCAACCCATGACCTGGAACTTGCTGTAGTAGTTTTTGCACTGAAAACCTGGCGTCACTATCTGTATGGGGCAACATGTGAAGTATATACCGACCACAAGAGTCTGAAGTATTTCTTCACCCAGAAAGAATTGAACATGAGACAGCGGAGATATCTAGAACTGATTAAAGACTATGACCTACAGATTCTGTACCATCCGGGAAAAGCCAACACCGTTGCCGATGCATTGAGTCGGAAATCGATTGGGAACTTAGCTTGTTTGGTCACCGGGCAGAGAGAGCTACTGTATGACCTTGAAAAATCTGAAATTGAAATTGTTTTGCGAGAGAAAGGTGGAACCTTAGCTGCTATTTCTGCTCAACCAGCATTGATTGAAGAGATTAAAGAGAAACAGCAACAGGATGACTTCTTGAAGAAGATCATCGAAGAAAGAGAATCTAAACCGAAACCGGGATTCAAATTTGAGAACAATGTACTGAAATTTCAAGAAAGACTGTGTGTGCCGAATGACACTGAACTGAAGAGAAGAGTTCTGCAAGAGGGCCACAACTCAAAATTTTCTATCCACCCAGGAAATACGAAAATGTATCAAGATTTGAAATTGAATTTTTGGTGGCCGGGAATGAAGAAAGAGATTGCCGACTTTGTGTCCAAATGTCTTCATTGCCAACAAGTCAAAGCTGAACATCAACGACCTGCTGGGTTATTGCAACCCTTACCCATACCAGAGTGGAAATGGGAGCATATCACGATGGATTTTATCGTTGGGTTACCTCGCTCCAGGAAAGGTATGGATTCAATTTGGGTCATTGTTGATAGACTGACCAAATCTGCTCACTTCTTACCTGTTAAGACAATTTATAATGCGGACAAACTGGCTATACTCTATATTGATGAAATTATTAGACTGCATGGAGTGCCTGTGTCCATTGTTTCTGACAGGGATTCAAAGTTTACATCGAGGTTTTGGCAAAGCCTACAGACTGCATTAGGGACTGAACTGAGACTCAGTAGTGCCTATCATCCTCAGACAGATGGCCAATCAGAGAGGACCATCCAAACTCTGGAGGATTTACTGAGAATGTGTGTCCTCGATTTTCAGGGAAATTGGGAAAGTCATTTGCCATTGGCTGAATTCGCCTACAACAACAGCTACCATTCGAGTATTGGTATGGCGCCTTTCGAGGCATTGTATGGCAGAAAGTGTAGATCTCCAATTTGCTGGGCAGAAGTTGGAGATGGGCCGTTGCTTGGGCCCGAAATTGTTTATGAAACGACTGGAAAGATAAAACTGATACAACAGAGACTGAAAACTGCACAGAGTAGACAGAAGAGTTATGCAGATATTAGAAGACGAGACCGAGAATATGAAGTGGGTGATCACGTTTTTGTGAAAGTGACACCAACGAAAGGCCAGACTCGTTTTGGAGTCAAAGGCAAGTTAGCGCCAAGATACGTTGGACCTTATGAGATCATTGAGAAAATCAATCCGGTGGCGTATCAAGTTGCACTTCCTCCTGAAATGGATATGCATAACGTCTTCCACATATCTATGTTGAGAGATTATCTCCGGGATCCTTTCCATGTGATTGAGCCTACTCGAGTAGTGTTGAGTGATGACTACACTTACGAGGAACGGCCTATACAGATTGTAAACCGACGGATCAAGAAACTGAGAAACAAAGAGATCCCGCTAGTGAAAGTTGATTGGCAGAACCATGGTGGTGTGTATGCCACTTGGGAAAGGGAAGATGACATGGCTAAAAGATACCCAGAACTGTTTCCACTGAATCCTGTTTTCTTCCAAACTGAAGGTAACCCGAGTTTAGAGGACTAAACTCCTTATAAGGAGGGGAGACTGTAACAACCCCCGTACTGATTACTGATAAACTACTGAATTAGCTACTGGTTACTGCTAAACTGAACTGATAATGACTGATAATTGAATTAACTGAAGTACTGAATGGACTGATTGAAATTGAAACTGAAATTGAATAAGTTTATCTATTGAATTGCATATTGCATCTGTTTGATTGATTGATTATCTGTTTGAATTCATATGTTTAAACTGCTAATTGAAGGCCTTATCGGCGGCCGAGTTAGGAACCGTTTAGAGTTTTGGGATCAGTAGAATATTTGTAATTTAACGGTATATTTATTTGAAAAATTGATTAGGAATGATTAAACTAGATTAAAATGAGCTAATTGCAAACTTAGGCTTATCTACCAAATTGCCACCTATAGTGGACCTTTATTTATTATTATTGTTTGAGCCTTATCACCTAATCAAAACTATTGATCAGCCATTTCCTCCACTCCAACCGAATTTAGAGTGAGAGAGAGGGAGAGAATTAAGAGGAAAATTGAATTCATCTTGTGAATTGCTAGAAGAACTTGAAGATTTGTAACATAGATTGCTAAACTGAGCTTGCAAGACTTATAATTGAGACTTAGGTAAGAAAATCCATCTTCTTCTTGTTGTCTTTAAGCTTCATCTTGCATGTTCTAGGCTCCATTGTAGAATCAAGCCATGATTTAGTGCATAGAGGTTGAATTATGCTTGAATTCATGCATGCATGGCCATTTTGGTGCATTTTGAAGTTGAATTCATGATGGATTGTACATGCATGCTCATGTTTCTATCAAAGTCCATCTTTTCATTTTGTTTTCCAACTATTGAGCTCATTAGAGCAAAATTTGAACCTTGAATTTGGTTAAAAACTCATGCATGTTGCATGTTCATCTTGTTCTTGAAAAATGGTTTGAGTTTGAGTTTGAATTAAACACCCTTGGGCTTTGATTTCTTAAATTGAGTTTTGAAACTTGTTGTACATTGAGTTTGCAAGAGTTTTTCCAGAAAATAGCCCAAGAGGATCGAAAATATTGCTTTTGAACTTGGTTTTGAGCTTGGGACTCAAATCTGGAATTTCCAGATTTTGGTTGTCCGCTCGAGCGGGGGAAGTAGCGCTCGAGCGGAGAAATTGAGCTCCCAGCATCTTGCACTGTGCATCAGTCCGCTCGAGCGGAGTATTGGGCGCTCAAGCGGAGGACTAGGTGACACGCTCAAGCGGGCGTCGAGCGGAGATTTCACCTATCCAGTACTTTTTGGTCCGCTCGAGCGGGGATGTTGCGCTCGAGCGGGGACCTTTGTTTGCTTGTCTGCTCGAGCGGGGAAACCTGCGCTCGAGCAGGACTCTGTTTCACTGAAAATTCTGCAAATGTTTTCTAAGTGCATCTTTGCATCCTCTTTCCATCCTAGGCATTCCTAGGGCGTATTTAAGGCATCTTAATGAGGATGTAGGTGTAGAACACACCGAGGCATTTAAGGATTAAGTTATTATCCTTCCCCACTGTATAGCTTAGTGTGTTCGATCTGTTAACTGTGTAGGGTTGGCGACTGGGGAAACGCGCTCTAGCATACTGTAGCCCAATCTCTGTGAGTAACGATCGTGTAAAGATATGTTCAAAATGGTTATCTTTTGAATACTGAACTGAACTGTTTATTGAACTGATATTATTTACTGAATGAATGTATGTCCTGTATTCTGAACTGTATTGTGGCATCCTTAGCACTTACTGTTTACTGTTACTGTTACAGAGCTCTGTCGGTTCCCTTGTGGAACCATACTGTTTACTGATTGATGGCCATCATTACTGTTGGGTCTGTTAAGACCCGGTCCTTTTGGACCTACTGTTTATAGGCTAATGGGTGTACCACATATGACTGATTGACTGAAATACTGAAAGACTGAAATACTGTTTAATGAACTGTTTTCATTACTGTCAGGACATTCATTCATAACCTCTTTACGCTTTATGTTATTCACTGGGCTTTAGCTCACTGTATATATATATATGTAGGTTCTCAGCAGCCAGACCGGAGCTAGAAGCGTGGGTTGGTCCCCAGTTTTGTCAAGCCAGCCTATGTGCCTCACTGCGAGGTTCCGAGTTGCCATGCTATGGCTTGGGGTGTTTTTGTGTCCCCCCATCGGTCTCCTTACTGTTTTGTACTACTGTATAGACTGTCTACTGTTTTACTGTGCTGTTATCGAGGGATTAGGTCCCCGTACTGAATGTTTGTATATGATGGTATAGACTGTATATAGACTGTACTGTTCTGAACTGTATGAATGCATGAAAATGTTTTTGGCATACAGATTTTCACAGCTCAATGGACACTAGTTACTTACTGTATTGGCTTCCGCCAGGCCCTGTACTCTGTTTAACTGTATTACTGTTCAGCAGGCCTTCGGTAATCTCGGATTACTGGCCAGTTACGGTGCTAAACCCATAGGGCCGGGTTTGGGTCGTGACAAAAATAGTCATTTTTAGATATTTAATCCTATGAAAAAAATAAACATGGGATACACATAATTTCTAATATATATCTCAGAACTATTAGTCCGTTGTATTATAATCTCCCCTTATCTAGTCTATCCAAACAAATATGGCTTAATTGTGGTAATATTAGGTTGAAGATGTAGGATAAAGATTGTTTATTTGAACACCAGTAGATTAATATTTTTTATTTTCTCTTCAATATAAATTGTGTAAAAATTATTTAAAAATTCATATAAAATAATATTTTTTTTAGTATTTAATAAAATAATATTTTTTTTAGTATTTATTAAAAAAAATTAAATATTAAAAATATTTTAATCCATTTTATTTAATAAACTAACTAACAAGGGTGAGTAGTAGATATATCGATCTGCCCAAACAGACCGAACCAAACCGATCTGTCACATTTTGGACGGATGCGTGATGACGAGCGGATGATTGCGGATTGATTTTTTTCCAATCCGCCTAGTTTTGAACGGATGACGGATTTAAGATTCCTTTGGCCGCAACTGAACCGCCAAATCGTAAGCACCCCTAATAATTTGTAAGACTTTATATTTTCAATTTGTTTAGATATTTTGTTTGTATTTTCAATTAAAAAAAAGTTCAAATATTTTGTTGAAAAAGAGTTTTCAACTTGAATATATTTTTTAAATTAAAAAAAAAAGATATTATTTATCTATATGTTTTGGTTTTTAAATCTAACTCTAAAAATAATAAATAAAAAAGATGATATATGCTGGTTAGTTTTTGTTTTCAAAAACAGATATAAATATAACAACATAGAGGTATACAATTTCTACTACTGCTCTGTTCATGGTTTTGATGGTTTGAATTATTTTTATATTTTAAGAATCACAGATTGTAATACTTTATGTGGACGAGGCACATGCTGTGATTGTAATATGTGGATGATGCATGCAGTGATTGTAATACTTTTTTAAGTCATTGATTGTAATACTTTTTTCTTTTCTTTTTTTTTGAGGAAGTGCACAGGTTAAATTATGTTGAAAATTTATAAAATTTTAAACCGCCAAACCGATTCGCATCCATATGCCAATTTGTCAATCCGCTCAATTCACATTCATCGGATTAACGGACGGATGCAGATTGATTTTCTCCAATCCGCCAATCTAGCAGACGGATGACAGATTGGAGGTTCCGTGGCCGCAATCGACCTGCGTCCACCCCCACTAACTAATACAATTTTTGAAAAAAAAAAAGTTAAAACTGGGCAAAAGCGTATTCAATCTCTAAGTCAAGGGATTGATTTTTCAATCGCATCTCATCTGAGGGAAAGCTGTTGCATTTGTGGTGTGGGAATAGTAATCCAAATGGAGTAGCTATCCCACTCAATAATGAAGCAACCGTATACGCCAATGTGGGATCCATCTCATTAGCACTCCTATCTCACCCGCCGGCCAGGGCAACAAACATGACGTAAATTCTTTCTTCATAGATGAGTTCTTTCATGCTTCATGTGTTTTACTCTTCTCTAGATGAGTTCTACCCTGCCTTAAGAGAGTTTTGCTTTTTAACTCAATGAAAGATTATATCGTGGTCTAAGAGCATTATGTAATCATACTCTTAATCAATCACAAATTATCATGTTCTTTATTACTTTTTAATCACTTAACATAAAATCATAAATTTTATTTTCTCCACCAATTACAAAACTCTTAAAACAACACATGATTACGCCTAAACCACCATATAACTTCTCCAACTCAACTCCGGTGGATCGGCTACAATGTTTTAAATAATCTGATACATCATTTGGTTTGTACAAATTTTTATTTTTATTTTTTATTTAAAGAGCACAACATAAAAAAGACACTCATCACACCCAACAAATGACATGCCACATCTTTCAAATACAAAGAAGTCATTGTGCCTTTTCACTAAATAAACAAATTTAACAAGACAATCTCCATTGTTTCATCAAACTAGCAAAATAAAAATGAAATAAAATAGCACTACCTGTACGGGAGCCAAATGTCCAACGTTATCCGTACTCCTCATGTCCAAGCTTTACTTTGGTCCGATTAAACTGAGAACACGACGACGATGAGCTACCCGGCAGTGTGCTGCCGGAAAACCCCTTCGACGGTCAAATTAGCACACTTAGAGAGAGAAAAGAGAGAAGACAAAGTGGTAGGTGAGCTTTGATTAGAAGATATTTCGGACCTGAGTATAGAGGCGCTGCGTCATTTATATAGTTTTTGCGCACGCTTCTGCGCCCATTCCCCTTTAGACACGTGGACCTGCTCTCCTCTCACATTTCCCTAGGTGTCAGCACTAATACAGCTAAACATCACCTAACGAAACAGCCAAACAGTATTGACGCGTACGGATAGCGAAATCTCCTTCCTATAGTGTCGTTGTGCTGCGTAATACTTCCCACCGAGCTACGCTTAGCGTGGCACCACGCTATCACCCTACGATCGTGTTATTTGTCTGATTTCCTTGATAATTCCTCATCGTGGGTTCGACCGAGCTCCTTAGTTACAACTAAGCTCTTGCTCGGTCGATCCTGGCATTCGGAGGACTAATCCCGTCCTATAAGAACCTGAATTTTTAGACAACTAATTAATTTGTTAATAATAATATTAAGTCAATCAATACTGATTATTAAACTATTAAATTATAATGTTAATAGCACCATAATTAATACAAATATTAAATTGTTTTAAATAAAATTATTTATCTTGCTGTGATTAAATTTTTGTATCTAAATAAAGTTATGGAAACTAAATGAGTTAAATAAATAGTAATTGAATTAATCAGAGGATAATAGGGAACAAAATATCTAGTGACTAGGTTGTATATATTCATTGATTTTATTCTTTACACACACACATAGACTAGCCAAAATAAATAAATAAATAGGGGAGGAGGCCGGCCATGAGTCAACCCTCATGGGGAAGGATAAATTTTGTCTTATATGGAGATGCCCCCTCAAAAGTGCAGCCACTTTTGCATGCTCGATCAGAATTTTTCTCACCTTTGAGTGTAGGGGTGGGTTATCATAAGTGTGCCATATGGGATAGGCAACCCACCAATGACCATGCATGCATGCTTTCTCTTATCAATCCCTTGTCCAAGTTTTCCCTCCCATTTTAGTCTATATAAGAAACACAAAATTCTCCAGCACAGAACTTGCAAATTTCGACTAGAACAAGAGAGAAAGAGAGGGAGCGAAAGCAAGAGGGAAAGGAGAGAAGAGAGAAGAAGAAGGTCTCAACACTTGAAATTTTTTTTAACTTCATTGAGGTAGGATACTCAGGAATACTTCACTTCTTTATAATTTTTTTTTTTTTTTTTTGAAAATGCATGCAAAACAATCTGATATATTTGATAATGCATGGTGGAAGTATGAATGAACTCAACAAAAGAAGGGCCTATCTTGCTGTAGACACCTCATTTTTGACCGTTCTCAAGACTTAGATGTTCTTGCAAGGTACATCCAGCAACAAGTTTGATCGCTCGTCGAGTGCTCAACTTTCGCAATGAAATGCTCCAAGTTTGATCCTTCTAGACCCTATTTCCATTCTGTCTCATATTTGGACCATGTGTTGGTCTTTGCATATTGGTGTTCTTGATGGCCTGCCGGCCATGGTCTTTGCCCTACTGGCCACAAATAGGACCTGCCGGCCACCACTGATGGCCGGCCGGCCACTCTTATTTCAACAGATATATTTTAGATATTTTTAAGCCAACTGTTTGCAAGATAGACCATTTTCTTGCACGTGGATGGCTGGATCTTCTTGGATTGCTCTTGTATCTCCTATATATTGAAGCCATTCTCTTGCATGCAAAGGGTTACAAAAAACTTGGCTGAGATATTTCTCTCTCTCTCTCTCTACATTTTAGCCTTAAAAGTGTGTTTTCTCTTCATATTTACACTAGCACTCTTAGCCAAACACCTTAACCTTAGGCATGAGATTCTTGGAGGCCTTGTTGGAGCTCCTTGGAGTGATTTTGGCTCAGAAGTTGGCTGGTTACTTGCTGTTTTAAAGTTGTGCTTCAAGGGTGAGTGTCTTCCCTCTTCAAGCTTTATTTTGATCAAGTGTTTGGCCATCTTTGCATGCTCCTTTTGGCTTAGCTTTCAACTATAAAAAAACTTCTATTTTTCAGTGTTAAAAATGGTTGTTTAAGGTCTTGTTGGAGTTAGAGGTGTTCCTCTCCTTTTTGTAGCTTATTTGCTAAGCTTTGTGCTATCTTTTAAGGCCTTTAAAACTATCTCTTTTTGGCCTTTTAACCACTGAATTCCAGAGGAATTTCAGTGGTGGAAAGGTGGTTTTGAGGTCCCAAATAGGAAGGGGTGGTCCCCTCTCCTCTTGTCTTGCTTGCATGTGTTTCTATCCTTTTGTGGCTTAGTTTAAGCACGTTTTTTGTGAGCTTTTGAACCTGCCATAACTCTGTTTTTGGTTGGTTGAGTCACCTCTTGCATGCTTTTTACACTTGTAGTGTAACCTTGCTAACTAGCTTTGCATGCTTACCACTTTAGCCTATCATTCTAGCTTATTTTTGCTTTACTCCAGCATGCTTTTATTCATGTTTTAGCGTGCTTTAACTCTATTTTGAGTGGTTTAGGTCATATGAGGCTTGCTTTGTATAGCTATAGTGTAAATGGATTTGACTAGTTTTGAGTTTCGAAGTCTTTACCATGCTAAGCTTGAGGTATTTGCATGTTTGGCATCATTTGACATGTTATTTCAGAGCATATATCTCTATCACACTTCCATATTTTTCACTCTTTAAGTGCTCTTGAGAGTTGTACCTTATGCCTTATTTGTGAGCCAATGCATGAACATCATTTTCTTGCCTTTCATGCTATCATCTCAGCACATTATGGCCACTATTTTGGCATGTTTGAGGTCTGTTTAGGGCTGGTTTAGCCCTTTGAGCATTGTGTTGCATGGTTCTAGTGTTGTGTCCTTCACTAGTTTCAATGCTTAAGTCTTTTATCATGTTGTGCATGCGTTGTTTGCATATTAGAGTCTCGTTTTTCATGTCATATCATGCATTGAATATCTGCCACCTCCCTCATTTCTTCATTTTTCAATTTGCTTTGAGGGTGGTTTGGCCTCAAGGTTGTGTTTAAACATGAGGTAGGATAGGTGCTTAAATGGCTTTAACCCTCTTTTGAGGGTTCCTCCTAGTCAAAGGCATTATCCCTCTCATGCCTTAAACTCCTCTTTTTGGTTGACCCCTTATCATTAGAGGACTTTCACATTTGGACTTAACCGATTAAAGAATGGATTGGTAATGTTAAAATGTGTAAAAAAAATCAATCAAGTAAAATGTGCCAAGACAAGCATGTTGCATGTTTGCATTGCATCATGTTCAACCGGACGTTATGTTGAACACAAGGTGATTTGGTCCATTTCATACTCAAAGTGATGAAAATGAGTCAATTCCCTTTGTCTCCATTACCTTTGATCTTCTATGATAAGGTAATGGCCCTAGAGTCTTGTTTGTATTGCATTTATTGAATTTGTGCAAGTTGAATCTTTGGCTATCATGCATTGAGATGCTTGATTGATGGTTTTGGATCCAATAGTGCCTCTCCCTTGATGTTTTGAAATGATAAGGAGTGGCACAGTACATACATGCCCTAGGGAGACCCTCCATTTCTACTATTTTGTGCTCTGTTACAGTTTGGTGTCACAGCATACCAGTGGCCGACAGTGCCACACTGATGGCTGACACCCTTGCATTGTTGGCCGGCATAGGCCCACTCTTGGCCGATAGGTGGCCGGCAGCAACTCCTCATGGCCAGCAGGCCACTGGTGCACTCCCCAGCATTGGTTTGGTAAGTTTCAGCAACAAGTTCTTGAAGACACCCTGCAAACAAAGCCTCTAAAGAGCAAATCGGAGAGCTTTTCAGGACAGAAACCGAGGCATGCATGTTCAACTTCTTCAAACAGAGCTGAGGCAGCATATGTTTAAAGCTTACTTGTTAATTAGCTTGAATTTGTAATTTGATTAGCTAATTTTTTAATTAGTTAAAGTGTCGTAATAATTAGCTTAGTGTTTGCTAGTTATTCAATTTGGTTGTGTAATAATTAGTCTAATTAGTTTAATTAGATTAGTTAAGTAGCTTAGCTTATCTATTCGGACCCTCCTTCACGAGGGCGTATTGTTGTAATAAGTGTGAGCATGTGTGTGTATGTCTTCCAACCCCACTTCTTTCTCCCCTTTACTTACCACTTTCGATGGTTAGTTTTAGGGCATTTTTCAATTAGCATACCTTATGCTTTGTATGTTTGCACCATTCATTTGTCTTGCATGCACCGGACTCGGCGTATCATACAAACTGCATCGTATTTCAATACTTCTTTGAATACGTGTATCAAATTGTTGCATTCATATGCCATCTTAGATAGCCGAGCCTATTTAGTTGCATTTTGCATGTGTTGCATTAGGCATTTTAACATAGGTAGGATCATGCATTGTTTTCTAACTAGCTTTTGTTTTGGCTTTGAGTACACTGTAAGTGTTTACGATTTAGCATCCTTGCATAAGTGTGAGTGTTGCCATGATAGCATGTTGAGTCTATACTTGTATGATGTGCGCATCACATAGTAAGTTAGCTAAATAACTAGAATAAGAGCACATGTGTCTATAAAACAACATATCATGGTAGTAGAGGCAGATCCTTTGATCGGGCGAGCGGGGGTGCTCATTTCAGGACCTTCTCCTCTCGTACCCAAGTTCCCGAGCCGAGGTAACTTTGGTGATGACGGACACGTGGCCTTTGGCACGAGTCAGGGTTTCCTAAATTTCCCAAAAACAAAATATTTAGGTGGCGACTCTGTAATCTAACAAAGCAGTCCATGTTTGGCGCTTTTTATTCAAAATCGATTTTTCAAAATGATTTGCCGGATTTGGACTCTTTGGTGTTTATTAGTCTCACATTGCACTTTGTGAGATTAGATTCAGAACCGTGACAGGAGTCCGAACTGTAGTAATAAGACCAAATTCGCTCCCTCTCCGAAAGGGGGGCGCGCGAAGGAAGTTGGGTCTACACTTGCATGTTTTAGATTTAACTTGCTTTGCATTATCTCTTGCTATCTTCTCTTTATATATTCTCATTGCCCTACGGTCACACACTAAAAGACCTCTTGAATGCATGAAAATTTTCCCTCCATGAATAATGAAGCCTTGCATGTCCAAGTAAGAAAACCCTCTCAACCCTCTCATTTTTTTTTATTGTTAAAATTTTCAGATTATATTCATATGATAAAATGACCAACTTATAGATAGAAATTATATATATATATATAAAAATTTTGTGATGTATATATCAAATATTTGAAACTATTGATAGTCTTAAAGTCATGGTATTATTGTGGAAATAGGCTTGCATGTGTAGTTTATACCATTAAAGAGAGGATTGAAGATTTTATTTGGCCCTTAAATCTGTCAGAAAATTTGTACGAATTTTTAGAAACTTTTATACTCAAAATTTGAAGATGATTTCTTCTACAAAATTGTTGAAAATGATGTCTAGTTCATCCAGGAATTTTTGCAACAATTATTGAGCTTTCTACGAATTTATTCAACTTTTTAATTAAATCTGAAACTGTAAGACAGATTTTACTATATGTTTGAAAATTTATTAAAAATTCTATATTAAGCTAAATCTGATAATTTCTAATTAAAAGATGAAATTTGAGAAGTCTAGTTTCATAATAAATTTTTAGATTATGGAGATGATCTATGAATTTAAGTATGGAATTAATTTAAGAAAATGTAATAAATCCGTGTCATAAAAATTTTGGGGAATTTTACAGAATTATTTATAATTATTTTTGGGAAATTATTTCTGAAAAATGACTTAAACAACCTTGTTGAATATTCTGCATATTTTCACGAATTTTAGCATTGTATAAATAATTTATTTATAATTTTTATTAGCTAATGTATAACCTAAAAATTTCTGGACAAGTTTAAGATCATTGCTTCAATTATTTATTTGGATAAAAATTAATCATTGTGTTGATGTAAAAATATTGAAAATTAGTAATTCATGTATGGGTGTATTGTGGTTTATTTAATATTGTACTAGTTTAATCTTGTAAATTAAAAATCCATGCATGTAGGTGATTATGATTTATTTATTTTTATATCCAAATTATTATTTCATACCATGGTTTAAATTAATTTTTTATTTAAATTTTGTACATTGATTTATTATTATGTGACCTGTGTAATATTTTATGTTGGGAATTTTAATGAGTTGGTATACCATTATTGGTGACTAAAATTTGAATTATTGTGAATTCGACAAATAAAGAAACACAAAATTGAATTGATGATACATTAAAATTTAGAAGTGATGGGGTGAGTCCGGTTTAGAATCTTGCACAAGTGAGTTGTGAATCCTAACATGGCACGAGAAGGTATTTTGGCTCTTATCGGTGTAGGCGATATAAGGTTGGTGGTGCGGGTGTCACAACATAGACTGTTTCCTTGGGGCAAACCGTGATGTCACGACGCAGGTACGTAACCCTGGTGCGTGGGCATCATTGGTAGTTACAGCAAGTAACATTTGAATATTTGATTAAGAGGGGGTCAGAATTGCCCGTGGGTATTGCTTAGCGGTTGAGTGGAAACAGTGCTCCGCGGGAAGTTGCTTAAATTTATCTGATTAACTAAATCTATGAGAATTTAAAAAGAAAGGTGGGCATTTTTCTTATGATGAAATACTGCTTCCGTTTGCCATTTTATTTATTTATTTATTATTATCTATTGTTATTATTTCAACTAATAGCATTCTTGTTATGCTTATTAAATGCTACTTGTTATTCTGTTACTACATATTATTCATTAATTGTGAGTATTATTATCGGGATGGGTATTTTAGGATTGCAGTATCTTATTGAGCTCGTTGCTCACTGGCATTCCCGTTGCCCTAGCGTTTTATGCCAGGTACCGAAGAAACCGAAGGGAACACCGAGGTCTTGCAAGGTGACATTCAACCTTGATTAGCTTGAAGAGTGCCCAAGTTCCATGAACTATTTTCTAGTTTTCTTTTTTCTTTTTATTTTTATATATTGGTGTTATTTTATGTACTAAGACTAAGTTGTAATTTAAGAACTAAAAATTTATGGGTTGTTAATTAATGGATGTTGGTAATATTGGTGGCAATATTGATTTTAAGTTTTAAATCTTAATATGATGTTCCTAAATTTTGGGGCGTCACAACATGGTATTAGAGCTTAGGTTGAGAAACCCTTGAGACCTTGAGGAACCCTAAGCTTGCTTGTTAAATAACTTATTAGTGGTTATAGTGAGCATTTCTAGTTACTAAGGCCTCGTTTGGGAACAAGCTATTTTAGTAATTTTTTGACTTTTTACGAAAAGATGTGCAGAAAAGTAGAGAGGTGATGTGATAACTTTTAGTAACTTTTTGACTTTTTGGCTAAAATAGCCACTCCCCAAACAAGGCCTAAGTAAAATTTTGATTTTTGTAGATGGAAAACGAAAATCAAAATGGATGGTTAGAGGAAGAACCTGAGATGTTAGATGAGCCTATTGACTGGGAGGAAGACCTAGAAGAAGAGTCAGAAGAGAACTTGGAAGAAGAATTCGAAGTAGGAGCTGAGAGTGATTCCGATCCTGAGTCTGACTCGGATCAGGAAATGAAGGAGTCCGATCCTGAATCCTCGATAGATGACGGCCTTAAGGCGGCCTTGAGACACATGATGGTGCCGCCTGTCCTGCCATATGGAAAGGCAGTATTTGTGAGGGTTACCCCAACTAGGTTGTGCTTTCGGAGGAGCTCGCCTAGAAGGGACATGTTTATCGGGCCCGTTCAGATAAGGGGATATCTAGACAACAATTTCTATCGAGTATGGAACTTACCATCGCAGTACGTCGCCAACAAGGGTGATGTGTTTCTACTCCAGGATATCCGGACTACCCAACCTCCTTTCAGTCATGTTGTCCAAACCCTAGACCCATTGGTGGATTTTTATAAAGCTTCCACATATCACGAGATCCCTACTTGCATGATTAGACGAATGGTGGGTTAGAATGGGGTGCGGATGGTCTTTGTCCGCTGGGAGTGTCAATGGCTACCCAATGAGGCAGGAGAGTTGCAGGAGACAATGCGTCAACATTGTGCCCATTTGCTTGGTTAGGAAATAGCAAGTGTAGAAGTTAGGACAATAATAAATTTTGCAGCACTTAATTATAATAGTCCTAGTTTCTAACTTAGGGTTTTTGGTAAGAATACCACAATGAGATAGGAAGGGGTAGAATGAATTTTTTTTATGAATGTACTGATCTTTTATTTTCATTAATAAAATCTTAGCATTTAAAAGTTTGTGTGTTGGACTATTTCACTTGCATTTTATCTATAATATATATATATATATAATGATAATAAAAATAATAATAAATAAATAAAGGGTGCAACAATAATATCCTTTGTACAGAAAATGGCTGGAAGAACTAGAGCAAATGGATCCAATGACAACAACAACAACGACAACAACAGTGACATCATGAATTTTGTTCGGGCAATTACTAATGAACTAAGAAACCAACCCAGGCGTGAAAACAACAAAGCAAAATTAATAGCGAAATTTTAAAAACTCAGGCCCCAAATTTTTTTTGGAGAACCCAATCCCTACACGGCTGAGACATGGATAAGGCAAGTGAAGAAAATATTGGAGACACTAGAGATTCAGAACGAGCAGGACCAAGTGTCCCTCGCTTCATTTCTCTTTGACGAGGAGGCCGATTTCTGGTGGACAATGATTAAGGAAAGCCGTCAAGTGGCAGAACTATCTTGGAGACAGTTCGAGGAGTTGTTTATGGAAAAGTACTTCCCAAACTCAGTAAGGCAAGAAATGATCTAAGAATTTCTCCAACTGAAACAAAGGGGCATGACTGTGACATAGTATGCCAATCGATTTGAGGCCCTTTCTTAACATGCCACAGCTATAGTGGCAAATGAAATAGACAAAGTAATGCGTTTTGAGTGGGGACTTGATTCGAGAATCCGAGACAAGTTGGTTGCAGCATAGCTATCTACTTATGCACAGGTAGTAGATAGGGCTCTTACTCTAGAAAGAGAGAAGATGGACACTGCAAGGATTCAAGGTCAGCAGTCTAGGGCCAACCAGCAAAGAAGCGGAGGACCCTCAATGAACAATAGGACCCCTACTACTTTGGTACCCTATGCTAGGGGACCACAACAACAACAAGGATACAATCCTAAACAACGTGGTAGGGAAGGGGCTAGAAGGTGTTATGAATGTGGCCAAAAAGGGCATTTTAGGAACAATTTCCCACAAAGGTCAGGCTATTACATCAATCAAGGGGAAGCCACTCAACAAAACAAATGCGCGCCAACTTAGGGAACACAAGCTGCGCAAAATTCCCAATCTGGCAAAGGTCAGCCGCCAGCTAATCGGAATGTGGGACAATAGAGGACTCAACAACCAGGAGATGCCAATGCAAGGAAACCTTGGGTGCCACATTAGGGTGCCACCGGTAGAGTCTTTGCACTCCAAGAAGGATAAGACACTGGAAATCCTTTAGTGATTCAAGGTATACTCATCCTTATGAACTCTTGTGTACAAGTCTTGTTTGATTTTGGAGCATCACACTCTTTCATATATGCTTCATGTGTTGCAACTTTGGGATTAGAGCCTGAACGATTAGAAACACCTATGAGTGTAGCTTCACCGCTAGGAGGTCAGACTCAGGTAGATCTCATATGCAAATCATGTGACCTAGGAGTCTCCAGTTTGCGTTTAACTTGCGACCTACGAGTCATGGAAATGTCAGACTTTGACGTTATCCTAAGAATGGACTGGTTATCAGCCCATAGAGCTACCATTGATTGCTATCAAAAGACAATGACTGCCTATTCTCATGACAGAACACAGTTCCAATTTAAGGGGAATAAACAAGATTCTCTATCACCGATACTTTGAAGGTCAAAATGGCACGATCACCTGGCTGGGTGGCTAGCCAGCTTAGTTCTGGAAGACAAAGAACGTATAGAACTAAGGCTATCTCGTGTGGTGTGCGAGTATGCTGATGTATTCCTAAAGGAACTAACAGGACTACCCCCAAAGCGAGAAGTAGACTTTACCATTGAACTACAACCTAGTACATCACCGATTTCAATGGCACCACATCGTATGGCACCAGCTGAATTGAGAGAGCTAAAGACATAGTTGCAAGAATTATTGGATAAGGAATTTATAAGGCCAAGCACGTCCCCATAGGGAGCACCAGCCTTATTTGCTAAAAAGAAAGATGGGACACTTAGGTTGTGCATTGATTACTGACAACTCAATAGAGTCACCATTAAGAATCGATATCCACTACCTAGGATGGATGACCCTTTCGATCAGCTTAGAGGAGCAAAGTATTTATCAAAGATAGACCTTAGGTCTGGGTATCACCAGTTACGTGTTCGGGAAGAAGATATTCTTAAGACTACGTTTCGAACCCGTTACGGCCACTATGAATTCATAGTGATGCCCTTCGGCCTAACCAATGCACCAGGCTTGTTCATGAGCTTAATGAACAAAATATTCACGCCTTACTTAGATCAATCTGTGGTAGTTTTCATGGATGATATTTTGGTGTATTCCAAGTCTGAAGGAGACCATGAACAACATTTGAGAATAGTACTTCAAACTTTGAGAGAAAACCAACTATATGCTAAGGCTAGTAAATGTGAGTTCTGGATGGAAGAAGTAAAGTTTTTGGGTCATGTGGTGTCTGAAAAGGGAATATCAATAGACCCAATTAAAGTAGAAGCAGTGACAGAATGGAAGCAACCTAAGAACACATTTGAGATTCGTAGTTTCTTAGAATTGGCCGGTTACTATCGAAGATTCATTCAAGACTTCTCAAAATTGGCCAAACCAATGACACGTTTGACTCAAAAGGGGGTGAAGTTTGAATGGAAAGAGTCTTGTGAAAATTCATTTCAAGAACTCAAGAAAAGATTGACGAGTGCCCCTATTCTCATAGTACTAGAACGTGACATTGGGTACAATGTGTGATGCTTCCAAAGAAGGTCTGGGGTGCGTATTAATGCAAAATAGCAAGGTGGTGGCATATGGATCCAGGCAATTAAAGAACCATGAGAAGAATTATCCCACCCATGGCTTGGAGTTAGCAGCTATAGTTCATGCGCTCAAAATTTGGAGACACTACCTATATGGTGAAAAGTTTGAGATATTCACCGATCACAAAAACTTGAAGTATTTGTTTACCCAAAGGGACCTGAACATGCGTCAGAGACGTTGGATGGAGTATCTAGAGGATTATGAATTTACCCTTTCCTATTATCCCAGCAAGGCTAACGTGGTGGCAGATGCGCTAAGTCGCAAGAATAGAGAGATTGTTGCTAGTTTAGCACTTAGGGAATGGAGTATGGTTGGAACGCTCAATGAATTTGGGGTACAATTGGAGGTTTGAAATGAAAAAGCTTACATTGGTGCTCAGATTGCTACGCCTAAAATTTTGAACGAGATATTAGAATCACAAAAGCACGATCAAGAGGTAGCATTCATCAAGGCACGAATAGAGTCTAATGAAACCATGCCTGGTTGGGCACACAGATGGGAGTTTAAGATATCAAGGTCGAATGTTCGTTCCAAGCGACGACTTACTAAGGGAAAAGGTACTTAAGGAATTCCACCATTCAGTATTCACAGTACATCCAGGAGGTACTAAGATGTACCAAGACTTAAAACACCAATATTGGTGGGGCGAAATGAAAAGGGACGTAGCAGGGACACTTCAACCCTTACCAATCCCGGAGTGGAAATGGGAACACATAACCATGGATTTCGTAATGGGTTTGCCTCGATCACCACAAGGACATGACGACGTGTGGGTAGTGGTGGATCGAATAACTAAGACGGCCCGATTCTTACTAGTCGGGTCGTCAGATACGTTAGATTCACTTAGTAGATTGTTCATAAAAAAAGTGATCAGATTACACAGAGTACCAGTTAGCATCGTGTCTAATCGTGATCCTCGATTCACTTCGCAATTTTGGCAGATCTTACAGAAAGTAACGGGAACGAATCTATGCTTTAGTACGGCATTTCACCAACAAACAGATGGGCAATCTGAAAGGACAATACAAACCTTAGAGGATATGCTTCGAGCTTGCGTTATGGATTTTAAGGGAAGTTGGGAGAAACACCTACCTCTTGTTGAGTTCGCTTACAACAATTGTTTCCAGGCCAGTATTGGAATGGCACCGTATGAAGCACTTTATAGACGACCTTGTCAGTCACCAGTCTGTTGGACTGAAGTAGGGGAAGCAACCTTGTTAGGACCAGACTTGGTTCAGGAGACTATTGAGAAGATAAAACTGATCAAACAATGGCTGACCACAGCCCAAAGTCAACAAAAGAGCTATGCGGATCAAAGGAGACGACCCTTAACGTTTAAGGTAGGGGATCATGTTTTTCTCAAAGTTCGACCTCGTTGAGGTGCTACACAATTTGGGAAAAAAGAAAAACTTGCACCTCAGTATGTGGGACCCTTTGAAATTCTGAGCAAGGTAGGAGATGTGGCATACTGTTTAGCACTACCACCACGGCTTGCAGTGGTGCACAATGTTTTTCACATCTCAATGTTACGAACATATGAGCCACACCCTTCTCATGTTATCAACTGGGAAGAGATTGATCTCAATGAAGATGCAAGCTTTGAGGAAAGGCCTATAAAGATTATGGATCGACGAGAAAAGAACGTGCGAGGCAAAGTCATCCACTTGGTATGAGTGTTGTGGCAGCATCGAGAAGTGGGGGAGTCTACTTGGGAAAGAGAGGATGAGATAAAAGCCAACTACCCTCAGTTGTTTGAAGATAAAGGTACGCGTTAAAATTTCGAGGACGAAATTATTTAAGGGGGATAGGTTATAAGAACTTGAATTTTTAGACAACTAATTTGTTTGTTAATAATAATATTAAGTTAATCAATAGTGATTATTAAACTATTAAATTATAATTTTAATAGCACCATAATTAATACCAATATTAAATTCTTTTAAATAAAATTATTTATCTTGCTGTGATTAAATTTCTGTATCTAAATACAATTGTGGAAACTAAATGAGTTAAATAAATAGTAATTGAATTAATCAGAGGATAGTAGGGAACAAAATATCTAGTGACTAGGTTGTATATATTTATTGATTTTATTCTTTACACACACGCGTAGACTAGCCAAAATAAATAAATAAATAGGGGAGGAGGCTGGCCATGAGTCAACCCTCATGGTAAAGGATAAATTTTGTCTTATATGGAGATGCCCCCCCAAAAGTGCAGCCACTTTTGCATGCTCGATCAGAATTTTTCTCACCTTTGAGTGTAGGGGTGGGTTATCATAAGTGTGTCATATGAGATAGGCAACCCACCAATGACCATGCATGCATGCTTTCTCTTATCAATCCCTTGTCCAAGTTTTCCCTCCCATTTTAGTTTATATAAGAAACACAAAATTCTCCAACACAGAACTTGCAAATTTCAGCTGGAACAAGAGAGAAAGAGAGGGAGAGAAAGCAAGAGGGAAAGGAGAGAAGAGAGGAGAAGAAAGTCTCAACACTCGAAATTTTTTTTAACTTCATTGAGGTAGGATACTCAGGAATACTCCACTTCTTTATAATTTTTTTTTTTTTTTTAAATGCATGCAAAACAATCTGATATGCTTGATAATGCATGATGGAAGTATGAATGAACTTAACAAGAGAAGGGCCTATCTTGCATGTTTTAGATTTAACTTGCTTTGCATTATTTCTTGCTATCTTCTCTTTATATAATCTCATTGCCCTATGGTCACACACTGAAAGACCTCTTGAATGCATGAAAATTTTCCCTCCATGAATAATGAAGCCTTGCATGTCCAAGTAAGAAAAAACCCTCTCATTTTTTTTTTATTGTTAAAATTTTCAGATTATATTCATATGATAAAATGACTAACTTATAGATAGAAATTTTTATATATATGTATATAAATTTTGTGATGTATATATCAAATATTTGAAGATATTGATAATCTTAAAGTCATGGTATTATTGTGGAAATAAGCTTGCATGTGTAGTTTATACCATTAAAGAGAGGATTGAAGATTTTATTTGGTCCTTAAATATGTCATAAAATTTGTACAAATTTTTAGACAATTTTATACTCAAAATTTGAAGATGATTTCTTCTACAAAGTTGTTGAGAATGATGTCTAATTCATCCAGGAATTTTTGCAACAATTATTGAATTTTATACGAATTTATACAAATTTTTAATTAAATCTGAAACTATAAGATAGATTTTACTATATGTTTAAAAATTTATTAAAAATTATATATTAAGCCAAATCTGGTAATTTCTAACTAAAAGATGAAATTTGAGAAGTCTCGTTTCATAATAAATTTTTAGATTATAGAGTTGATCTATGAATTTAAGTATGGAATTAATTTAAGAAAATGTTATAAATCTGTGTCATAAAAATTTTTGGGAATTTTACAGAATTATTTATAACTTATTTTTAGGCAATTATTTCTAAGAAATGACCTAAACATCCTTATTGAATATTCTATACATTTTTACGAATTTTAGAATTATATAAATAATTTATTTATAATTTTTATTAACTAAGGTATAACCTGAAAATTTCTGGGCAGGTTTAAAATCATTACTTCAATTATTTATTTGGATAAAAATTAATTATTGTGTTGGTCTAATTCATTAAATATTGTAAATTAGTAATCCATGTATGGGTGTATTGTGGTTTATTTAATATTGTACTAGTTTAATCTTGTAAATTAAAAATCCATACATGTATGTGATTATGATTTATTTATTTTTATATCCAAATTATTATTTCATACCATGGTTTAAATTAATTATTTATTTAAATTTTGTATATTGATTTATTATTGTGTGACCTGTGTAATATTTTATGTTGGGAATTTTAATGAGTTGGTATACCATTATTGGTGACTAAAATTTGAATTATTGTGAATTCGACAAATAAAGAAACATAAAATTGAACTGATGATACATTAAAATTTAAAAGTGATGGGGTGAGCCCGGTTTAGAATCTTATGCAAGTGAGTTGCAAACCCTAACATGGCACAATAAGGTATTTTGGCTCTTATCGGTGTAGGCGATATAAGGTTGGTGGTGCAAGTGTCACAACATAGACCGTTCCCTTGGGGCAGACCTTGATGTCACGACTCAGGTACATAACCCTGGTGCGTGGGCATCATTGGTAGTTACAGCAAGTAACATTTGAATATTTGACCAAGTGGGAGCCAGAATTTCCCGTGGCCATTGCTTAGCGGTTAAGTGGAAATAGTGCTCCGTGGGGAGTTACTTAAATTTATCTGATAAACTAAATCTATGAGAATTTAAAAAGAAATGTGGGCATTTTCCTTATGATGAAATATTGCTTCCGTTTGTCATTTTTATTTATTTATTATTATCTATTGTTATTATTTCAACTGATAGAATTCATGTTATGCTTATTAAATACTACTTGTTATTCTGTTACTACACATTATTCATTAACTGTGAGTATTATTATCGGGGTGGGTATTTTCGGGTTGTAGTATCTTATTGAGCTCGTCGCTCATTGGCATTCCCGTTGCTCTGGTGTTTTATGCCAGGTACCGAAGAAATCGAAGGGAACACCGAGGCCATGGAAGGTGACATTCAACCTTGATTAGCTTGAAGAGTGCCCAAGTTCCATGAACTATTTTCTAAATTTTCTAGTTTTCTTTTTTTTATATATTGGTGTTATGTTATGTACTAAGACTAAGTTGTAATTTAAGAACTTAAAATTTCTGGGTTTTTAATTAATGGATGTTGGTAATATTGGTGGCAATATTGATTTTAAGTTCTAAATCTTAATATGATGTCCTTAAATTTTGGGGCGTCACACGTCCAACTCGGTAGAGCGCACATCTCCAAACTGGCAATCCAAAGTTGTTCCAACTCGACCAGACTGAGCCCTTGGTCCAGTGCGCACCTAACGTCTGACCAAGCAAGGACTCTGACTCCGGGCCAAACTAGCTCGGTCCAATATTAAGTCGTAAACCTCTCTCTCAATTGCCCTTTAATTCCATCCGCGCCAGCGTGACCGGGATTACATCTATAGGATAGGCTTGTTTTGTTGCTTGATCGTCCACTATTTCAGGTGGACCGCTATCTTCAGCCTTGCTAACCCTCGCGTTCGGCTTAACGACATTATCCTGGTTGGTGATTCATCTTTTCATTTTATCGCTTCATGACTGACGCTGATCTTGTCATGGCCACGTGGCGTTCATCCATTAGATCCCATAGCACCAATATAGTTGTCCTACATCGTCCTTTCATATTCAAATTTTTAGCACCCTTCTCTCTCTTACATATATTGACCCCTATATCCACTGTTCATCATCTTCTCCAGTGGTAATCCGTTGATCCTGAGCACCCATGCCCAATCTTCTGTGTTCATCGTCCCTGTCAGAGCATCCGTTTCACTAGCTTTCTGCCACCATTGCCTCCGGAACGTCCTCCGACAATTGGAGTGTCATCTGCATCTTCGACTTGGTAAGTTTTGCATTGTTCTTTGTATTCTTCATGATTTTCTAGTATTTTTTAACTTTGATTCTCAAATTCATTCACTGAAGAAGGTACAGACACTCAAATAATACCACGAATGGAATAGGGTTAGGTTTACTGCATTGTTTTTGACTTCCCAAAAGCTCATGTGCCTTTAGTTTCCACTGTTTATCATCTCATGTGATGAACAGGGTGTGGATCTGGGTTCGGCAGGGCTCAAAGCACCTTTTAGATCTGAAAGGACTAGTGGACCAGGCAAATTCGTTGTTCGTGGAGTGGGGGGCAGAAAATTGAGATAATCAATACTCGGGTTGTGTGACTGGGCTAATATCTGGCTTGCTTGCATGACCGATCTAACCAAATAGAGCGCTCGATGTGACCGAGCTAAAATCAGGTTCATATGTGTGACCGCGCTTCCACTTACACTCGGTTTTAAACTGCAGACTCCTAGGGGACCAGGCACACCAACACTTGGGCTCTCAAAGGCCGAGCAACCACTGTACACAGCTTGGTCAACTCAATTCTACCGAGCTGGACAAGTCGGTCCTTTATGGGGCGCTACTGCTTCCTTGTTAATACACCGGGCGCGCTGGCTGCGTTCCGTGAAGAGTACGACATTTCGACCGATATGCATTTGGAGCTAGGTAAGAAGGACATAAATCCATGGGGTAAGTTGAAGTCTTGTCCCTTCACCTTGCTAGGCATAGTAGAGGGGGGACTGTGCTTCCCTGTGCAGCCCTTGATCTGCGAATTCCTAAGACACATCAGGCTAGCTCCAACACAAGTATCCACCAACACTTACAAAATCATAAACGGCGTGGCCGAGTTAAACCACCGGCTTGGTTTAAATCTAGGCCTGGCCGAGATCTTGCGTCAATACATGCTCAGACACACAGTGTATAGGTACAATTATTACCTAAAAATAGGGCTGGGTCGAGAACGTTTAGTGATCAGCACACTCGACAAAGATATGCATGATGACGACTTCTTCTGGGTGTCCGACAACTATGAGACCGCTGATGTGGCCGGTTGGTACATCAGCAAGGACTTCGGTTCTTCTTGTAAGCCGAGCTCTCTAACTTGTTAGCTTTTCTAATTTTCTTTTATACGAAGCTAATTACTTTCCTTTTGCAGCTATCGAAGCGTTACAAGCCAATTATCTTTATCCAGATAAAGTGGGGATCAGAGCCGCGCTAAGATATCAATACCGAGATTGCCACGAGCTTCTTGGCTACGTACCGACCTATAGATGTTCAGCACCCCGAAAGAGCAAGGTCATAGACTTTCTTTGGGCGCCTTTACCTCTACCTGACCCAACTTTGCCCGACGTGCCCCTAATAAAGTTGATTGAGGAGCAAGAATTGGCTAAAAAGAGCTGGATTAAGAACTTCATCACCGTCACTTCCACCGAGCTACCGAGCAACCCTCCGCCTGCACCTAATGCTGGTCAGATTTCAAGGACCATGATTTCCTTGTCTTCCATGGCTGCTCCGCAAGCTGAACAACGCCGTGCAAGTAAGCGGACCCAATCAGCTGATCCCTCTGCTAAGCTCGTGGCCGAGCTAAGCACTGAGCAGCCAGTACAGGATGCAGAGCCCACACCTCCATGGAGGTTGGAGTTCTAGCACCGGGGTAAAGAGATCCGGGCTAACACTTCATTCAAGGGGAATAAGGAGCATCTTTTAGCTTTTGACTTATCAAAAGCGTTGCTGCTGTCGAGTGATATGACCGGGAGCGATCATGTTCCAGACACCAAGCTCGTGAAATCTGCAGTCAAGTCCATGACTAGGGTACGATTTAGAATTTCATCAAGTCTTTACTCCGTTTACTTCTTTACTTGGGCTAACTTTCTTCTTATTTCTTGTAGGCCATCCAAAAATAGCATCTCGTTATGGATTGCATTGTAAACTTGCGTCATAAGGTGACTGAGCTGAATAACGCTGGTAAGAACGTCTCAGCCAAGCTCAGTCGAGCTAAGGGCTCTCTTGAAATCGCCAATGGTAACAATACCTGGCTTTTTGGCCAGCTTGGTAGGGCCGAGCAAGAGAGAGACGCTTTGAAATCCGAGCTCGAGGATGTAAAAAAGGCAAAGGACGAAGCGGTAGACGAGGCCAACAACTTCGGCCTCAAAGAGGCCGAGGAGAGCTACACAAAGCAAGTCGAAGTCACCAAGGACATCTTCTTCAAGTTCAATTGGAAAGCAGCTTACAAGAAGCTCGGTCAAGGACCCGAGACCGAGGTGTTCACCTCTCCACCCCCCGCCTTTCTACCGACCTACATGGTGCCTTACGCCAACGAGGTCTTCAACTCTCTGCAAAAGGAGACCGAGAAAGGGGTCGTAGAGGAAGGCGGTCATAACCAGACTGGCCAAGGGGAGCGCGGCGATGCAACCACCGTAGTAGACTTAGAGGAGACCATTGCCGGAGCTGGGGACGAGTTTGCTAATCTTTCCTCTCTCCCCTAGTCTGGATCTGTTCTCTTTCTTGTTTTCCTTGGGAAGCCTTTTGTAACCAGGCTACTAGCCCCCAACTTTTGTACTTAGAATTAAAATCAATGAAAAAAGTATAGCCGTTGTTATTTGTAATTACATTGTGTTTCTTCCTTGCAACTGTGCAATACTTACTGGACAAAGCATCCATTAATTTAATTGGGCAAAACGTCTCGGTCACAACAAAAGTTAAACAAAACATGAACATTCTTGGCAGGGAAACACAGTTCACTAAGTGTTAGCCGAGCAAAAGTCCTCGGCCAAAAGCCTAGAGTTGAACAATTCATCAGCTCTAAAGACCGAGCAAAATCATCTCGGTTAAAAGCTTAGAACTGTTGATCCGGGTAAAATCACCTCAACTAAAAGCCTAGAGTTGAACAATTCATCAACTCTAATGGCCGAGCAAAATTATCTCGATTAAAAGCCTAGAGTTGAACAATTCATCAACTCTTTGAGCCGGACAAAATCATCTCAGC
The DNA here is from genome assembly GCA_036172215.1 of Camellia granthamiana. Classification (NCBI taxonomy): domain Eukaryota; kingdom Viridiplantae; phylum Streptophyta; class Magnoliopsida; order Ericales; family Theaceae; genus Camellia; species Camellia granthamiana. The sequence continues at coordinate 23,500,048 of CM069905.1, read as the reverse complement.
TAAAAGCCTAAAGTTGAATAATTCATCAACTCTAATGGCCGAGCAAAATCATCTCGGTTAAAAGTTTAGAGTTGAACAATTCATCAACTCCAATGGCTGAGCAAAATCATCTCAGCTAAAGACTAGAGCTGAACAATTCATCAACTCTCTGAGCTAGGCAAAATCATCTCAGCTACAAGCTTAGAGTTGAACAATTCATCAACTCTTTGGACCAGGTCAAGCCATTTCAGTAAAAAACTTCGAGTTGAATAGTTCATCAACTTTTTTGACCAGGTAAAACCACCTCGGTAAAAAGCTTTGAGTTGAACAATTCACCAACTCTTTCGACCGGGTAAAATCACCTCGGTCAAAAGCTTAGAGTTCATTAATTCATCAACTTTTTTAACTGAGTAAAATCACCTCGGCTGGGAGACAGTTGCCCCTTGTTCATTGCAATTCATTAACTACGACAAATTTTCTATGTACAATAATTCATTTCTATTTCATATAGCTTTCATAAATTTACATAGTGACTGAAAGAATTACATTGGTAAATGGAGGGGAATGCTTGTCCTTTACAAAAAATTACATCAAAGATTGAAACTAAAAATAATACAACTTCAGATTGGTTGCGTTCCATGGCCGAGGTATAGCTTTGTCATCCAAGTCTTCTAGATGGTATGCTCCTTTGCCCGCCAGACCGGTTATCTTGTAAGGCCCTTTCCAATTTGCCCCTAGCTTCCCTTTGCCTGGCACAAGAGCGTTGCCCATTACCTTCCTCAGAACCCAATCCTTGACCTTGAACTGTCTGGGGTGAACAATTTTTTTATACTTTTTGAACAATTCTTGTCGGTATGCTTCGACATGGATCAACAGCCTTTTCTCGGCGTTCCTCTGCGAGGTCTAATTCTAGAGTAATAGCTTCAGCATTTAAGTCTGGCTCAAAATTTTTGCTGCGGATGGTGGGCATGCCGATCTCCAATAGGATGACTGCCTCCATACCATATACCAAGGCGAAAGGCATCTCTCCGGTCGAGCATCTTGGTGTTGTTCGGTAAACCCAGAGGACATTTAGAAGTTTCTCGGCCCACTTTCCTTTGGCTTTCTCTAACCATTTCTTCAGCCCATCTAGAATGGTCTTATTTGATGCTTCAGCTTGGCCGTTGGACTGAGGGTAGGCCAGTATAGAATTATAAAATTCTATCTTTAGTTCCTCACAAAATCCTCTGAACAACCATCTATCAAATTAGGTGCCATAGTCGGAGATCAAAGCCTTGGGGACTCCAAACCGTGTTATCACGTTCTGCCAGACAAACTTCTACACATCCTTTTCTTTAATTGTCACCAAAGGCTCGGCTTCGACCCATTTAATGAAGTATTATGTGGCTGTTATGAAGAACTTGCGATTGCCCAGCACCGTTGGGAGTGGTTCCACTATGTCAAGCTCCTATATTGCGAAAGGCCAAGGACTTGTGAGAGAAAGGAGCTCTCTGGCCAGCTGATGAATTTGGTGGGTGAACTTTTGGCATTTCTCGCATTTTCTCACATATTTCTATGCATCTGCCTGTATGCATGGCCACCAGTATCCTTGCGAAATAGCACAGTAGACTAAAGATCTCCCGCCAATGTGGCTTCTACACATTTCTTCGTGGATCTCGAAGAGAAAGGTATCAACTCTGCTTGGGTGAATGCACTTGAGGTATGGACAGGTGAATGACTTCTTATACAAAGCACCGGATGGAGAGAGCCAAAACCGCTCAGACTTCACCCGAATTTTATGTGCCTCTTTCTTGTCAGTCGGCAGGATCCTTTCTTTAAGGAAAAAGATGATAGGGTCCATCCAAAAAGGACCTAGCTCGGTGTAGAAAACTTCTGTCTGCTTTAAGTCTTCAATGCTGGGTCTTGGGAGGAATTCAATCAGGATAGGGCTGGGAGTTGATTTGTTGGCCATGGAAGCGAAACTGGCCAACTCATCTGCCCGTCCGTTATCTTCTCGGCCAATTTGTTGGACTCTTATGGCTTGAAATTTCTTGATTTGCTCTCTTACCAAAGTTTGGTATTTGGCCATTCTGTCATCTTTGGCTTCGTATTCCCCAGATACTTGGTTTACAACGAGTTAGGAGTCACTGTAGACCATCAGCTCGGATGCTTGCATTTGGAGTGCACTTTTCAGTCCGGCTAGTAGTGCTTCGTACTCAGCCTTGTTGTTTAACACAGGAAATCCCAACGTGATGGAATGTTCAATGGTCAATCCGTCTGGGGAGATCAAGACTACTCACAGCCCGGCTCCATGCTTGTTTAAGGAGCCATCGACAAAAAGTTTCCACATTTTGCTAATGAAAAGCTTCCAACATTCTGCGGGTTCTTGGGACGTTTGAAGGTTTAGGTGATCAGAGTTGCTCGGCTGCTCGGTTATTTTCGTGGCAAGCGCGTCGTTGACAATTGCAACAAACATGCCTTCATCCCCACCTTGGTGATGCAGTGTTAGATCCAAAAGGTTGTTCTGTTATTTCCAAATCAACGGCACACTGCCAGGTTGAAGTGGGCCTTCAAGTGATGGGTTTTTAGATGGGCACGCAACTTCCGCGTCGCTTTCAATGTTCGGTTAGATGGGAGGCTGTGCAATTTCTGCCATGCCTATCCCCCGCAGCTCGGTTGCGTCGGTAAGATCCACTGGGTAAATCGGGTTAATTCCAGGCGAGAATTCCGCAACGAAGTCGACCAATGCTTGGGCTTTGATGGCGGTTCGGGGTTAAAACCTGACGGTCGAATTGCCCCAACTCGACTGCCCACTTCAAGATTCGACCGGAGAAGTCTACTCGTTCAAACAAGGCTTTCAAAGGGAACTCAGTCAGCACCATGATCGTATGAGCATGAAAATAGTATGCCAATTTCCTTGAGGCCATCATTAGTGCCAAGGCGAGTTTGTCTAGCGGCAAGTATCTCGACTTCGCCGGGAGCAAGGTTTTACTCACGTAGAAGATTGGTAGATGTTGGATGCCTTCTGCCCAAACAAGTATTGCGCTCATAACATGGTGAGAAACGGCCAGATAAAGATAAAGTTCGTCGCCTTGTTTTGGTGTGACCAACAACGGAGCGAAAGATAGATATGCTTTTAGCTCGGCTAAGGCTCTATCATATTCTTCATCCCAGGAAAACTTGGACTTCAAGGCTCAGAAGAAACGAAGGCAACGATCTGATAATCAACTTACAAATCGGTTAAGCGCGGCCGCAATCCTGGCAAGATGTTGCACGGCCTTTGTTGAGTTGGGCTGCTTCAATTCTTGTATAGCCTTGATTTGGGAGGGATCCGACTCGATGCCACGATTGGTGACCAGAAAGCCCAAGAATTTTTCCGACCCCACGTCGAAGGCATACTTCAACACATTCAGACACAACTTGTGTTGTTTGAGAATGGCGAACATCTCCGCCAAGTCAGCTAAGTGGTTGGCTGCGCATTTGCTCCTCACAACCATGTTGTCGATATAGGCCTCCATTGTGCGACTAAGCAAGGGAGAGAACATCTTCGTAACCATCCTCTGAAAGATTGCCCTTGCATTCTTCAACCCAAAGGGCATAACTCTATAGCAGAACAATCCTCTTAGAGTTGTGAAAGAAGTAATTTCTCGGTCGGGCTCATGCATAGCAATCTGGTGGTAGCTATGGTAAGCGTCTAGGAAACTGAGCCGGTTGTGCCCGGCCGTTAAGTCCAACAGTTGGTTAATTTTGGGCAAGAGAAAACTGTCCTTGGGACAAGCTCAGTTGACCGTCTTGTAGTTGACGCAAACCCATAATTTTCCATTCTTCTTTGGTACCACAACCGTGTTGGAAACCCACTGAGGGTAATGTACCTCCTAGATGGCCCTTGCTTTAAGCAACTTCTTAACTTCCTCCGCCACCACTTCGGCATGTTGAAGCGCGGATCGCTAGTCTCTTTCGATGACTGGGCGGGCATCTGGAATGACGTTGAACTGGTGGCAAATAAAGCTTGGGTTGATGCCAGGCATGTCGTAAGGCGTCCATGTAAATACTTCGATATTTGCCACCAAGAATTCAACTATCTCCAACCATTCTTGGGTGGTCAGGCTAGATCCCAATAGAAAGAATTTCTCCAGATCGTTCTCGTTGACCCATACCTCCACCAAGTCTACAACAGCCTTCTCTTCGACCCTGGTACCCACATCATCTAGGACACTTTGATCTTCCAGTCCTTTGATCATTTGCACGAAGCCTTTGGCAACTCCACTCCCATTTGTGGCCACAAAACACTGCTTGGCCATGACTTGATCACCCCAAATTTCCTCAACCATCCTTGAAGCAAAGGGAAACCTCATGACTTGGTAGTAGGTCGAAGCCATCACTTGCATAGCGTGAAGTCATCCTCTGCCTAAGATCAAATTGTACGTAGAGGGCACCTTTAACACCCAGAACTCTACTTGCTTGACCACGAACTCGGCTTTGACTGGTAAGATGATCTTTCTCATGGGCCACTCCAGTTGTGAGTTGAAACTGACCAATGGTGAGGTCGCTGCGACCAACTCTTTATCACTTAGCTTGAGTTGCTTGAAAGCGTTGTAGTACATTATTTCGACCGAGCTGCCCTAGTCGATCAGAATGCGCTTAACATCAAAGTCATTGACACAAAGGGTGACCACCAGCGCGTCATTGTGCGGCGTTTGAATTCGTTCAAGATCGCGGCTTGAAAAGCTGAGCACATCTTTCACCTTGATTTTGTTCTTTTTGACCGCGGGCTGGATTGACAGGACTTCCCTCATATGTTCTACTTTTTTGATCATCCCTCGGAGCTCGCAAACTCGCGCTTGCTCGACGATACCATGGATCAAATTGATCACGCCTTGGAGGGGTGCTTCCAGGACGGCCAAACCATTTGGCTCAGTTGGAGCGTGGGGCGCGGCCTTGACGCCTTCGTCAATGTAACGGTCCAAGTGGCCAGCGCCCACCAACTCCTCCAAATGTTGTTTCAAAGGAAAACAGTCCTCGGTACGGTGCCCTCGCTCGTCATGAAAGGTACAACGATACTGCAGATTGAAGCCCCTCTGTGCGTCGCCTAACTTAGCCAGAAACCGAACGTACATCTCATCATGGATTTCGCTAAGGATGCAGTAGATTTGGATCTTGAAAACCATGGTAATGCCTATTTGAGCGTTCAACTTTCTCTTCGCATCTTCCACGGCATCACAAGGGTAGTTAGCTCAGTTGTTGCGACAAACCCTACCCCGGTTGTTGCGGTTTGCACCACGGTCTGACTCTCTTTCGCAGTTACTCAGATGGTTTGCCTCATATCCAACCGCGTGAACCTTTCCAGCCACCTTTTGGTCTGTTGCCACTAGATTCGCCTTCGCGGTGGCCGCGGCAGCATCATCCTCTACTCGGATGTGCTCGTTGATTCATCGCATTAGTAGCTCCAAGGTCGTTGGTTGGTTTATGGTAAGCGAGTCTCTCAGTCTATGTTCGACCGGTAGACTGCACTTGTATTAGGTGATTGCCAAGTTAGTCGGGCAATCAAGGATTTCATTGAAGGTTTCCCAATATTTGGCGTTGTACGCTTTGAGCGAGTCACCCGGTTCCATTTTCATGCTCAGAAGGTGGTCGACTTCTTTCAGCGTTTTGGTGTTGGTTTTGAATCGAGTCACGAACGCTTCCGTTAACTGCTGCCATCTTTCGATACTTTCCTTCGGCAGCCTCTCGAACCATTTTTGGCCCAACTCACCCAAACTTGACAGGAAAATAAGGCACATAAGCGCGTCGTTACGCCTATAACCAGCCATAACTTGTCGGAAGTGGCTCACATGCATGTATGGATTGGTTTTTCTGTTATAGAGCGTAAACTTGGGCTAGTGAAAGCCTGTTAGGAGTGACGTGGTTTTTATCTCAAGGGAGAAAGGCGTGACGCTCAGCCTTGCCAAGTCTCTGTCCAAAGGGACATATACAGCTAGGTGTGGTGGCGGCATTACGATTTCTTCACTGGCGTGACCTTCGTGGAATAACCGTTGTAGCATCGGCACCCTTTGCGCCTCCTGCCAGCGCACTCATTCTTCCAAGACGTCCCTCAAGTGCTTCGAATAGGTGGAGTAAAAATATCTCAATGTCGTCGAGGGACGTGAGGGACGGTAACTACCATCTCGCGCGCAAGACTTCTCTGCTAGCGGGTCGGAGTCACCAACCCCATAACTTCTGGTGATGGAAAGGGAGGGCGTCCGCTGTTGGTTCTGGCTGCTTGAGCGATAGAGTTGGGTGCGCTCACTGTGGTTACCCACTCTAATAACACCCTTCTCTTTGACCTGCCACTTCAGCGCCTCTATCTCCGCCGACATCCTTCGAATGATGGCCTCTTGGTCTCTTAGCTTATGCTCTAGACATTGAGCGTGCGACTCTCGTTGCCGCCGTTGCCAGTCGGGACTCTGCGAGTGGTCAGTGCTCCTCGCGCGCTTGTCTCACGCATCTCTGGAGAGCCCCCTAGGAGAGGTCTCCAGGTTAGCCATGGTAGGGATGGCGGAAAGACCATCTCTTCTCTGAACGGATTTCGAAGTGATGTCGTCGATGGTGGACAATGGCACGTCGTCGTTGTTCGCCATGAAAGATGATCGGAAGAGCTTGGAGGACAAGGCTTTGTCTATCGGAGCTTCCCACAAACGACACCAATTGTACAGGAGTCAAATGTCCGACGTTATCTGTACTCCTCATGTCCAAGCTTTACTTCGGTCCGATTAACCTGAGAGCACAACGACGGTGAGCTACCCCGCAGTGTGCTGGCAGAAAACCCCTCTGACGGTCAAGTTAGCACACTTAGAGAGAGAAAAGAGAGGAGACAAAGTGGTAGGTGAGCTCTGATCAGAAGATATTCCAGACCTGGGAATGGAGGCGTTGCGTTGTTTATATAGTTTCTGCATGCGCTTTTGCGCCCATTCCCCTTTAGACGCGTGGACCTGCTCTCCTCACACATTTCCCCATGTGTCAGCACTAATACAGTTAAACACCACCTAACGAAACCGCTAAACGGTATTGACGCGTACAGACAGCGAAATCTCCTTCCTACAGTCCTATCCTGTCGCGTAATACTTCCCACTGAGCCACACTTAGTGCGACGCCACGCCATCACCCTACGATCGTGCTACTTGCCTGATTTCCTTGATAATTCCTCACCATGGGTTTGACTGAGCTCCTTAGTCACGACCAAGCTCCTGCTCGGCCAATCATGGTGTTCGGAGGACTAATCCCGTCCAACTCGAAAGAGCGCACATCTCTGGATTGGCAATCCAAAGTTGTTCCAACTCGACCGGACTAAGCCCTCAGTCCAGTGCACACCCAACGTTTGATCGAGTAAAGACTCTGACTCCGGCCCAAACTAGCTCGATCCAATATTAAGTCGTAAAGAGCATAGCATAAACAAGACACTCATCACACCCAACAAATGACATGCCAACATCTTTCAAATGCAAAGAAGTCATTGTGCCTTTTCACTAGATAAACAAATTTAACAAAACAATCTCCATTGTTTCATCAAACTAGCAAAATAAAAATAAAATAAAATAACACTACCCAAAAAAAAGGAAAAATTACAAAAAAACAATATCTCCAGGTTTAAATTTGTAACAAAATAAACTTTGAATTTTTAATTTTATCAATTTAAATTCTAAATTTTTAATTTATTCTCAATACAAACTATTTGTCTATTTTCATTAAGTAAAATCGATGAAAAATAAATATTTTAGTCATTAAACTCAATAAAAAAGATATTTTAAACATTTTATATATACTCACATTGAGTTTAATAATTAATTTTTTTTTTCGGTTTTACTTAATAAAAAAAGACGAATAATTTAAATTGAAAACAAATTAAAAGATTAAAAGTTTAAATTGATAAAATTAAAAATTAAAAATTTATTTTATTAAAAGGCTTAAATCTTGATTTTTTTTTTTTAAATTTTTTATAATTATCCCTAAAAGAAATAAATGAGTAAACTTAAACAAACCCATACTGTCATCCGAAATGAAATTTTAGTTTGGAGATGTAACAAGTATAAAATTCACTTTAGCTGGGGTGTTTGGCAAAAAAGTTTTTAGCTTTTTTAGGTTAAAAGTTACAAAAAAAAATAAAATAGATTAAAAAAGTTAATAAGACAAAATGTTACATTAAATTCATAATCATTTTATTTTTTCTCTCACAAACATTACATCCAACTACAAAATAATCCAATTATCTTCCCAAACACAAACATTTTAACCTACTAAAATCATCATAAACTAAAATAACTTATTAAAATAGTAACTTTTCAAACACCCACATTGTGCAAGTTACACGTTTGGATTTCAAACACACATAAAAGGAGCCAGACATGTCCCAGTCCCACCATGGTTACTGACTTATTAGAATACCCTAGAGTAGGTTTTAGATAGTTTAACTCGTTAGAATACTCTAGAATAGGTTTTAGATAGTTTAAGTTTTTGGAATGTTATGGAACACTTCAATGTACATTTTAGATTGTTTCTAGAAAAGTTAGTTGCTTATATAAAAGAAAAGTGTCATTTGGCCAAATCATCCAAAAAATGTACTAAAGTAAATAAAAGTAAAACATTTTCTAAGAATTTTTCTTTTTAGAAAGTCTAAAACAATACGCTTGATTTGAAAAAACTAAAACTGTGATCATCTGATCCCTTTCATTCCCACCAACCTTATCTGAAAATAGAGACGAAAAATATAAACTTCAAAAAACGAAACAACTTTGTACAATATTTATTTATTTACTTATTTTGGATATCAAATTGAGAACTATGAACTTACCACTATGAGAAATCGCATAATTCACTAGCATATATATGTCCTACTTAATGTGTCCATTACATATGATTCCAGCATTACTATTTGTGCTTTTAACATGTAACTAAATCACATAGGCATCGTTTGGGAAGGTTGGTGGAGGCTAAATTAGCCACTAAATGACAAAAGAGGCTTATTTAGTCACTGAAGGACAAAAAAGCCACAGCTGCTTGGCAAGAAGAAATGCTAAGGGAAATTTACGAAACTACCCCTCATGAAAGAGGGGCATGCGGTAGCACAAAAAAAAAAAATCCCAAAAAACACATTTTCCCAGAAAAAACAAAGAAAGTTGAAAAAACAAAAATTAAAAACATTTTTTTGTTTTTTGTTAAATATTTTTTAAAAATAAATTTAAACTCTATTTCATAAAAATAGTTTTAAATATTTGAATTTTTTTGTTATGTATTTGGTTATGATTTGAGTGTAGAATTGTGAAAGTAGTATGGAGTTTCAAGTTATGTGTTTGGTTATGAGTTTTCAAAATAATTTATTACTTGAGTTTTATTTTATGTTTTTGGTTACTATTTGAGTGTAGAGTTGTTTTTAAATTTAAAATATTAACATTTTAAATTATTTAAATTTTTTGAATATTTAAATTATTTAAATTTTTTTGTTAAAATAATTTTTCGAATATTTAAATTATTTAAATTTTTACGATTTAAATTTTTTGAATGTTTATTTTAATTTTTTACTTATTCAATTTTGTAGATTATTTACATTATTTAAATATTTAAATTTAAAATAAAATTAAAAATAAAATTAAAATTAAAATTAAAATTAAAATTAAAATTAAAATTAAAATTAAATATTTAAAAATAAATTAAAATTAAATTATTTAAAATACGTAGGACAACAAAATAAATAAAAAACGCATGAAAACCCTCGCCACGTAATTTTAAAAAAAAAACTGAAAATAAATAAAAAAAACTTAAACTTAAAAAAACTTAAAATTACCAGTTGCCACGTAATTTACAAATAAATAAAACACATGAAAACCCATTTCGAAAATATAAAAACAAATTAATGTATACAAATAAAAAAAATTACAGAAACGTAAATTAAAAAAAAACGACAAAAATATGCCTCCTCCAAAAAAAAAGGAAAAAAAATCAAAAAAACAGAAATTACCATTTGCCACGTAATTTACAAATAAATAAAAAAAATTAATGTGTACAAATAAAAAAATGACAAAAACGTAAATTAAAAAAAAAATAAGGACAAAAATACGCCTCATTCAAAAATATTTATAAAAAAAAAAACATAAAAACTTAAATTTGCCATTCGCCACGTAATTTACAAATAAATATAACACATGAAAACTCATTTTTGAAAATAAAATTAAAAAAAATTAAAATACACAGGACAATAAAATAAAACTAAAAATTAAAATTATTAGCATTATTATTTTAAAATTCAAATTTAAAATTAAAATTAAAATTATTATTTAAAAAAAAATTAAAATTAAAATACAAAACACATGAAAAAACCATTTGCAAAAAATAAATAAAATTAAAATATACAGGATAATAAAATAAAACCTCACTTTTTATCATTTTACAGAAAATGAAAAAAAAATTAAAATGAAAATCAAAATCAAAATAAAAAAACCCCTTGAAAAAACCATTTACAAAAATAATAAAAAATAAAAAAATCGACCCATTCATGGCTAATCTGACGTGGAGGACAAAAGAGGCAATGAGGTCCATTCCAAAAAAAATAGAAGGGCAGTTTTGTAATTTAATATGAAGCCACCTCACCAAAAAGTCAAAAAGTTAAAAAAGTCAAAAAGTCCTTCCCAAACCAGGCTTTTTAGCCCCAGGCTAAAATAGTCAAAAAAATCAAAAAATCAAAAAGTCAACCCACTTTCCAAACGGAGGCATAGTCAACAAATCTAAATTAGTGACGCATTCTTAAAAGAACGCAACGAATTGTTAGCAAGACTATTAAACCTATAATTATTATGCAAAACACTCAAATATTTTATGTTACAAAATTTTCTCCAAGTAGACATAATCCATGTCAACAATTAATTGATCAAGACCTTGTAGTTCCTGTGTACCACCTTCATTGCCTCAATAAAAATTGTAACGCCTTCAAAATAAATTCATAAATCATACATTCTTGACATGTTTAGACATAAAAGAATAAAACATAATTACATATCATCAGAGTGTTCATTACAAAATGTATTATATGTTGACAACAAAAGTAAATGCCCTACGGACTTACAACTTTCCAAGTCAAAACTTGGTTACAAAAAGAGTACTAACTCTACACAAAAGAAGCCCCTGGCTTGATATACATGTAATACAAAAAGGTAATCCCAGAAGATGTCCCAGCCACTAAGCCTCTCAAGCTACGCCCTTGGAAGTGGTATGCTACATGTGCCTGACAATGATGTCCCATATAGGGTGAGCCAACGCCCAGTAGAGATATACTAAACATGATATGAGTAATAACTAAAACATTAGCATTGGATAAATGTTTAACTCACATAACTCAATTCATAACCCATTTCAATTACATGACAAATGTGTCCATGTTTCATTCCATTTTCCATTTCTTATCCAATTTTTCAATTCATAACCCTAGCTCAGAACATGGCCATATACTTTAAATGAGATTACATCTCATATCAATATTTCCTCCATTTCATCAATTCAAATGAGATAACAACTCATATCAAAACACTTCCACAAGCATTAATAGATACACAGATTTGTTGTATCATTAACACATAAAACACTTCCATACTTCACAAATGATACACAGATTTGTTGTATCAATAATTCAATAGATACACATATTTGCTGTATCAATGGAGTCCATCCCCTATCTCCTACCACATAACATCCGGTTTAGGAGTCCATCCCCTATCTTCCCCTAAACCGTGGAGTACATCCCTTATCTCTTCCCATACAATACATTGTATATAAACACATATCATATACATAATCAATCAATACATAGATTCAATATATTATTCCAACCGTCATATTCGATGACATATTCAATTGATTAGTTTTAGTCTGCCTAATCATCATGCATTATCTACAACAATCAAGACTATCATCCACCGATAGCCCAAAGCAGTTATTTCTAAACAAATAATAAATGCCTCAACAGATATATAATCTCAACATTTTCAAAGTGAGCGATTAATAAATCCAATTCCACCATTCTATCTCATAATGAGCCAATTTCATTATTCCCAACTCAATTTCACATTTCCATAACAATTGTCATTAATTACACTAATGACCCAAATATACCCAAACATGGCATTTTCCTCCTTTTTCTCAATATTGACCCAAAGGTCCAAATATTAACAACAACGTCAATACTATCATTTCGAGACCCAAAATACATATTTGTGAGTCAAAATAACAAAACCCCTCTTTGTTCATTTGAAACCCTAACACCCAAAATCACCCAACTTCAACATTTAATCAAAATGACTAAATACTTATGTCAAAGATCATAAGAATGAGTAGTTATCTCTACCTCAAGAGATGAAACCCAATGGAGGAGATGAAGAAATCTCGAAGTGCTCCAAACCAAGGAATTTTCAGATTGATAGATAGCCCACAACAAACTCCACACTTTTTGTAAAGACTCAAGGGTAGGCGATCACTCTAACTAGATCAAATCCTAGAGAAAAGGTAGAGTTTTAGAGTGAGGTGCTCTCCAATGGAGGTTTTGAAAAAGTAAGAGAGAGAAAAGAAATCAAAAAGTGATCCAAAAAGTGAAATCTCGGACTGATATAAAAGTTGCCCCGCTCGAGCGTCAGACACAGACTCACGCTCAAGCGTCAAAAGCGCCGCTCGAGCATCGATTGCACACTTCCAGAAGTTTTGCAGACCATAGTCCCCGCTCGAGCGTCAAACCCCCCGCTCGAGCGGAGGAACAAAAACGAAGGGTCACGCTCGAGCGCAAAACTCCCACTCGAGCGTCCGAAGACCTGCAGAGAAAAAATACCGGGAGATGGAAAATCACGCTCGAGCATCAAAACGCCCGCTCGAGCGGAGAAGCAACAACAAAAGGCCCGCTCGAGCGTCAAAATCCCCGCTCGAGCGTGAAGGCCAAATTCTAGGCATCAACTTTTGGTTTCAAAGCACAACCAACCTGTTTCAAACATGCCCAACACAACCCAAGACTCAAATACAAAGAGTAAAGGATGGAAATGAGAATGAGACAACAACACATCTACGGAACCGAGTCCGGAATACAATAAATAAAGAGAGGGGAAACCAGGATCGCTATAAGAATATTCAGTTCTTCCTCTTTTATATTCTTACAATTATAGTTGAAGTCGATGTAATTAGTATGTTTCAAATTTTTGTCTTTTAAAACAACACCATAATAGAGTTTTTAACCTTGACAGGAGTTCTTTCGTGGTGAATCTCTAAGGCCCCGTCTAAGGCCTCATTTGTTTTCAGAGGTAGAATGGAGGGATTCATAGTGAGGGGATTGTTAGTGAGGGGATTGTGTTTGTTTTGATGATAGTGTGTAGGGATTGTTAACTTATTTTTATAAAAAATAAATAAAAAATAATAAAACAAATAAAAAAAATACAAAAACATTAAACCTTAATGTTCGAAAAAAAAATGCCCAAAATGTAAAAAAATTTTAAAAAAAAATTCCAAAAAAAAATAAAACAAATAAAACAATAATTTTTACTTAACAAAAAATACAAAAAAAATTAAACATTAATGTTAAAAAAAATGCACAACATGTAAAAAAATAAAAATAAAAAAGTCCGACAGACTAATTTCTAATACCAAGTCCCACGGGGCTATCCTAATCCCCTCCCCAAGGGGATTCGTAGTCCAAAGGGGATTACAAATCTCATTTCCATATCTCAAAACAAACATGATATTAGTGAATCCCACCTCACTATGAATCTCAATCCCCTCCATATAACCTAAAACAAATAAGGCCTAAGAGTCACCTTCATTTATATTCATAATTAGTAAAAATCCGTGCTATGTATGAGATGTGAGAAAATTAATAAAATATGTTTTATATGAAATAATATAAATAGTTAGATTTTTGTATATAAATTATAAAAATTAAAAAATTATTAAAACTTATAATTTAAGTTTTATAATTTTATCACAATTTATGTATCAATTTTTAATTTGTCACAACTTTAATAATATAACTTTCAACCCCCATGTTAAAGTTGTAAATTTGGTCGAGTTAAGCCCAAGCAACTCGAGTCAAGCCTGCAAATTTTTCAAGATTATACAGCATAATTTTAAATTCGGTGAGAACCTATGTAAAATTCAAAAATTCAAATAAATTTGAATGGACTTGGACAGAAACACCAAATAACCTGAGCAACCGAAACAAAATTGTATATATAAATATATAAAATTATTTGCTAATTTATTTTCAATAATAAATAAGATTAATTAAAAATTTAATAGGGAGCTTTTTTGATATATTCTCTTTTTAAGAGTTTTATTTCATCCAACTCATATTCTTTTCAACTATTCAATTAGATCCTATTTGAGGTAAGAAGACCAAAGCACCCTTAATCTCCCTATTAATATTGATATTTAATGTTGATTGTCATTATGTTTTGGTAATTTTCATGTATTAGGATGTTGACAGTCATTATATTCGAAATGAATTTTTGTCATTGTGTTGTCAATTACATGATGTGAATATTCACATCATGTAATTAAAATGAATATTCACATTATTATATTTACACTAATTTGAAATGAATTTTTGTCATTGTGTTGTCAATTACATGATGTGAATATTCATATTAAAACATATGAATGTGAATATTCACATCACTACATTAGATGAGAGAGAATGCTCACATGTTGTGAACGTTCACATCACTACATGTTATGAATAAGAATGTGTTGTTAATTAAAAATATAATAAACGTTATTTTTAATGTGTTGTCAATTAAAAATAAGAAAGTTCACATGTTGTAAGCGTTCACATCATTACATTAGATGAGAGAGAATTTTCGGAAAAGTGTTGTGAACGTTCACATCAGATGAGAGAGAATGTTCATATTATTTTTAATATGTTGTCAATTAAAAATATATTCATATCAAATGAGAGAGAATGTTCACATTACTTTTAATGTGCTGTCAATTAAAAATATATTCACATTATATAATAATATAAAATAATAATATCAATGTTATTTAATTTGTGTATAAAATTTCCTATACCTTGGTCCTTTCTCTTCTCTCTCCTCCCCTAACATTAAATATCAATATTAAATATAAGGGCATAAGAGTCTAAGAAAATAGTGTAAATCAAGAAAAATGACTTTATGGAATAAAAGTATAAATACATGGGATTAAGTGGGTTAAAAAATTGTTTCATGGACTTCTTGGGTTATAACACTTCTAAATGGGGTTTATCAATAAAAATCTCAATTTAGTATTAATGAACAAAAGCAAATACACATTTTAAAAATGGATCATCGAATAGGTTGATATTCAAAAAATTATATTTTATAATGGCATAAAATAATTTAAATAAGATTTTTCAAAAATTATTTTTAATTTAAAAATTACAATAAAATATTTAAATATAATAAAATTAAATTTCTACAAAATAAAAGTATTTGTATAAAAATAAAAAATAAAAAAAAGTAAGAAGAAAATTTAGAATGGTATTCTCATTTAATCTGAAAATAATTATAAATGACCAATAAATTATCACCTACAACCCTCATTTTTTTAAAAAATTTAAAAAAAAAATATTTCACAAACCATCACTTTTATTAGAAAAATAACATTTATTTTTATTTGTTTTAGCAAAACTCACTTTTTAGCAATTTGAGCCAAAAAAATTTCATTTTTTATTTTAGTTTGTTTAATTGACAGATGAGATTAAAAAAAAAAAATAACAGAATCTACCATATTTTGCAAGTGCTAAAAAAGTTTAGATGAACAATAAGAAAAATGTTTGAAACCCACACAAAAAAAAACCCACAATTTAATCCACAATGATGTGATATCATTTGGTATCATTTGTGTCAACTCTTGATTTGTTATATACACTCAATGACATAAGGCCCAACTCCCGTGTCACATCATTATAGGTGAAAGTGTGGGTCTGTTGCATTGCTAGAAAAAAAATTTATTACATGTAACTGCCATGTTCTTTTTTTATTATAATAAAAAAAAAGTTTCACCAACTATCAGTTTTAATAGAAAAAATATATTAATTTCTATTTGATTTTAGCAAAAATCACTTCTTAACTATTTAAGCCAAAAAATTATTTTTTTATTTTAATTTGTTTAATTGGCAATTGAGATTTAAAAAAAAAAAAAAAAAAAAATTTAATAGAATCCATTATGTTTGGCAATTGTTAAAAAAGCCATTCATTTTTTTTTATATTTTTGTATTTTGTTAAAAAAAATATTTGTCTTAAAAAAATTTATTGTTTGCAGTTTAGAAGGACATAAATTTTTTTTTATAAAATTTAAAACCAAAAATAACAAAAAATAAAAATATAAACTCTTAATATTGATTAATAATTTGAATATGTATATATAATAACATATTATGTTTAGACTAATAATTTATGACACATGTGAATATTGATCTCATTCTAACTGTAGTAACATAATTTTAAAAAGAATTTAAATTTAAAATTTTATTTTATAATTTAATAAAAAATGCATAAATTAAGGAATAAATATTGATCTTATTTTGGGTAACATAATTTAAGAAAGAATCTAAATTTAAAATTTTATTTTAAGAATATAAAATTGATTTATAAACCAATCATATTGTGACACATATTAAGAAAAATTAAAAAAAAAAAAAAAAGAATTACAAGTTTAAGCTTTAATAAAATAACAATTTTTTTCAATTATAATAGTATATAGATTTTGTATGAGGTTTTGAACTGTCATAATATATCTTCTTAAAAGTATTTTTTTGTAAAATATATAAATAATCTCAACGCCACTATTATTGCTCTTAAATACAAAAAATATGAGCTAATTATCATAATTTTAAATTTGTATTTAAAACTTACAAATCATGAGATAGATTTTTATAATTTTAAATTTATATTGTGTCAATTTTAAATTTAAATTAATATATTACTTTGCATATTTAGTGACCCTCAAATTTGAATTTTGAAATGGATTAGTATACTTTTCTTTTTTCAAATCTACTTTCCATTTGAAAGTCATAAATCAAAAGATATTAATTTTTATTTATTTATTTATTTTTGCTTGAATAAAAGTTAGCCAATAGAAGATTTTTTTTAATTTTAAAAATCAAAAAATTATGAAATTTGATTGGAAACTTGGAACTCCCACAAGACTTGTGGGTTAGAAATCTCATTTTCCTTATGTAATATATATATATATATAAATTTGATATACTTTCCATTTAAAAGTCATAAATCAATAGATATTAATTTTTATTTATCTATTTATTTTTGTTTGAATAAGAGCTAGCTAATAAAATATTTTTAAAATTTTTAAAAATTAAAAAATTATGAAATTTAGATTAAAAATTTAGAACTCTCACAAAAACTTGTGAATTAAAAAGCTTATTTTCCTTATATAATAAATTGATTTCAAGAATGCCATCAATGTCCACAATCGGAGATACAATCAACCACCAAGCTATGTCAAGCCTTGGAACATTTTTTTTTATTGGATGGTTTATTTTGAATTGTTTTTTTATACTTTCCTCATGACATTAGGAATGAGTCCATCTAAAGTTAAAGTAGATTATTAAATTCCTGAGTTGATTAAAAATCTCACTTTGGTAACTAAATTTTTTTAATTTATAATATTTTACTTATATATTATTTATAAAATAAATTAATTAATTTAATAATCATAATCACATAATTTATCATGTATGTCATAAAAGAATAGGATGGCAAATCTTTTTTAAAAATAAATCATTTTTTTCTTAATTAGTGAATCAATGTAAATTTTCTTATAATATATAATGTAAACCTATTAACTTACACAACAAAAAGTTTAAATTGTTAAAACTAAAATCTTACAGTCCCACGAAAGTTCATCTTTACCTTTTTAATTTTTTTTTGTTGATAATTTGGCATCCGGGTCACTAGATCAACTAATTTAGACGACTAATCTCACTATATATTAGTAGATAATTCAATTAAAATCAGAATAAAGCTCCATATAAAATGACATTAAAATTTTTCAAACATAAGATCTTTAAGAGAGCACAATCCTATTTAGATTTGATATAGCGATCCCGGTTTTCCTTTCATTGTTTAGTGTATTCCGGACTCAATCCCGTGGATGTGTGTTGTTATCTTATTCTCGTTGCCATCCTTTACTCTTTGTATTTGAGTTTTGAGTTGTGTTGGGCAAGCTTAAAACAGGTTAGTTGTGTTTAGAAACATAGAGTTGATGCCTAGATTTTGGCCTTCACGCTCGAGCGGGCCCCTTTGCTTTTGTTCCTCCGCTCGAGCGGGATTATCCCACCTTCAGTACTTTTTGTGCAGGTCATCGGACCTCGAGCGTCCACTTTCACGCTCGAGCGGAGACCTTCGTCTGCAGAACTTCTGGAAGTGTGCATTCGACGCTCGAGCGTCGCTTTTCACGCTCGAGCGTGAGTTTGTGTCTGACGCTCGAGCGGGGCGTTCCACGCTCGAGTGAACTGTGTTGTATATCAGTTCGAGTTATAGCATTTTAAATCACTTTTTTGGGCCATTCTCTCTCTCTAGCTTTCCAAAACCCTAATTTGAGAGCTCCTCTCTTTAGAACTCTCTCTCTCTCTCTACATTTTGATCTTGGTTTAGTGAGACCCAATCCTTGTCCCTTTGTAAAAAGTGTAGAGCTTTGTGTGGGCTACGTTTGGATCCGAAAATCTTTGGGTTTGGAGCACCTTCGAGTTTTCTCATCATCACCTTTGGGTGTCTCCATTTGATGTAGGGATAACCTACTCCTTTCTATGAGTTTTGACATAGATGTTATGTATTTTGTATAGATGGTATTGTTTGGGGTTTTTGGGTGTTAGGGTTTCAAAACTTGAAATGTATAAAGAGGGGTTTTGGTCCTTTTGAACTATACATGTGTATACAGGTCTTAAAATGAGGTTTTTGATGTTTATTGATGATACTTGGACCTTTAGGTCAATGTTGAGAAAAATGGGAAAATGCCCTAAGTATGTTGAATAATTAATTTGGAGAAATATGAAATTGAGTTGAACACCATAAAATTGGGAAATTATGAGATTGAATGGTGTAGTTGGATAAATAAATCACTCACTTATAAAAATGTTGATATATTATCTGTTTGATAAATTTATTATCTGTTTAGAGATAACTGTTTTGGGCTATCGGTGGAGGATAGTCTTGATTGTTGTAGATATTGTATGTTGATTAGGAAAAATTGAAACTAATCACCTGGAATATGTCATCAATTATAACAGTTAGAATAATACATCGAATATGTGTATTAATTGATCATTGTATATGAT
Organism: Camellia granthamiana; assembly: GCA_036172215.1. NCBI lineage: Eukaryota > Viridiplantae > Streptophyta > Magnoliopsida > Ericales > Theaceae > Camellia > Camellia granthamiana. The sequence goes on along the minus strand of CM069905.1, from coordinate 23,480,760 downwards.
GAATGTTAAATACATTGTATATGTATATTATTTGGGAGAAGATAGGAGATGTACTCCAAGGTTTGAGAGGAGATAGAGGATGTACTCTCAAAACTATTTGGGAGGAGATAGGGGATGGACTCCATTGATAACTAAGTTGGCCGGAGTGTCCAGGGTGAAAGTCCCAAAATCTTGATTACGTTTGCATAACATAGATAATTGAAGTATGGAAGTGTTTAATGTGAGATGTAATCTCATTTGAATTGTGGATAATGGAAGTGTTTTATCATGAGTTGTAGTCTCATGAAATTGTTGGGCTAGATAATGAGCCATGTTTATGAAACTGAATTGGATAAGTAAAGGAAAATGAAATAAAAAACGGTTGTATTTGTCGTTGAACTGGAAGGTGTTGTAAGTTGGTTTGCAAGTGTTGACTATTTATCAAATGCTAATATTTTAGTTATTTCTCATATTTGGTTTAGTATATTTCTACTGAGTTTTGGCTCACCCTTTATGGGATATCATTTTGAGGTATAGATGATATGCCACCTCCAAGGATATAGCTTGGGAGGCTTAAAGGCTGAATGACTATTTTGTTGTTTTCTTGTTGTATTACATGTAAATCAAGCCAAGGGCTTATTTTGTGTTTTGAGCTAGTACTCTCCTTTTTGTAACCAAGTGTTGACTTGGAAAGTTGTAAGCCTATAGGGCATTTACTTTTGATGTCAACATGTAATACTTTTGTACTTAATACTCTGATAAATGGAAATATGCTTTATTCACTCATGTCTATGTATGTTAATAATGTGGGGTTTATATGTATTATTTTGAAGGCGTGACATTTGACTAAGAGACCAATCCTTTTGGGTGTGTGTTTGGTTGAACGGACTGGATAAGGGGGGGGATTGTAATCCATCGGACTGTTAGTCTCGGGATACATTGTCCTCGGACTATTTGGTTGGATTGAATTTGTATCCTATGTTTGTTTAGTCATGAGATTAGATGTATGGATTGGATTATTTTTAGTGAATCCAATGTTTGATTAGACGGACTGGATAAGGATAAATGTTCAAAAGACTATTTTACCCTTATAATTTATAATTTTTATTTAATATATAATTTTAAATTTGTAATCTATAATTTATAATTTAACAACACTAAAAAAATTTAATTTATAAGGCCATAATTTTTAATTTATTATTTTCAATTAAATTAAATTTATAATTTATATTTTTTATTTAATATATAATTTAAAATTAACGACAATAAAAAATAATTTTATTTAATATATAAATTAAATTTTCAACAACACTAAAAAAATTTAATTTATAAGGCCATAATTTATAATTTATTATTTTTAAATAAATTTAATTTATAATTTATAATTTTTATTTAATATATAATTTTAAATTAACAACACTAAAAAAATAATTTTATTTAATATGTAAATTTAATTTTTTAACAACACTAAAAAAATTTAATTTATAAAGCCATAATTTTTAATTTATTATTTTTAATTAAATTTAATTTATAATTTATAATTTAAATTTTTTATTTAATATATAATTTTAAATTAACAACACTAAAAAAATAATTTATAAATGTTCAAAGACTATTTTACTCTTTTCTAATTGTTTGCTAAGTAATATCATGGGGTAAAATGGACATTTCAGAGCCTAATCCCATGGGATACCAATCCCATGGAAATAATCCCCCCCCATGGGATAGGATAGTCCCACAAATATGAGACTAATAGTCCGGGAGGACTATTAGGCTGGAGCAAAAAAATTGAAACAAACAATGGACTATTAGTCCGGTGGGATTAATAGTTCAATCCCACACCCTAATCCTTCAAAACAAACACACCTTTTGGGTCTTGGAGTTTACTTATAGGTCATGTTTTGTTTGGCTTTATAGGAGGGAAGGTATTAAGAGTGTGATGAGATTGAGTGATGAGATTATTAGTGTGGTGATATTAGATTGGAGAAATATGATGTTTGTATATCACGGGATTGGTAATGCTATAGATAGTATTAATATATAAAATTAATATTTTTAAATTTTTAGTATTTTTTTAATATTATAATTATTATTTTTTATTCTAAAAAATATAAATTTTGCTTAAAAATCACTTAAAAATTCACTAAATATAAAAAAAATCATATTTTTTAGTATTCATTAAAAATTTAAATATTTCTTTCATCAATAAATTATTTAAAGCATAATAATATTAAAAATGGTCTTTTATTTTCAATCCAAGGGGATTGGATTAACAATGCCAACTCTCCAAGCCACGTTTGTTTGGCGGATTAGGTTGGATGAGATTGTTAGTGAAGAGATTGTTAATGTAGGGATTATTAGTGTGGAAATTAAGTAAAATTGTGTTTATTTTGATAATAGTATGGACGATGATTAGTGATTGGATTATTAAATTATTTTTATATAAAATAAATAAATAAATAATTTCTATATTAAAAAAATTAGAACAAATATTAAAACAAACTGGTGCACTTAATTTAAAAAAAAAATTATATAAATAAACTCAATCCCCTCATTATTTTTCTAATCCTACCCAAAATCCAGTCAAGCTAATCCCGCTATGTGAGGGTATTCATAGTCCTATGGGACTACTAGTCCCCTTCTATTTTTGCCAACTAAACATGGGCAACGTAGGATCCACAGGATTGATAGCCTAATTCTCCCACCTATAGAGCCAAACAAACCTGACCCAATGGATATGTTAATCCCACCCTTGGAGGAGATTAATAGTCTAATTGAACTAATAATCGTATAACATTGTAACATAACCAAACATAATTTTGATTAGCCTCACAAATTATTAATCCAATCTCTTCTTCTAAGAAGCTAAACAAATGTGGCCATAGTGACTTGGAGACGAGACTCTTTCAATTGTGAATAAACAAAAGGAACACCATCCACTCTTACGTTCGAATAAGAACATATTTTATATTCCAGCGTAAATGGTGGATAATTTTACATTTTATTGTACTTTATATTCGTGAATAAAAGATGATGTGCGTGGCCGATTTGCTATAAGGAATATATTTGATCAGTCCTGCTGGGGATCTCAGTGGGGTGACCCAACACCCCCACCTCCACATGGGGCAGCTAGGGAAAGACTTGAAAATAATAATAATAATAATAATAATAATAATAATAATAATAATAAAAATAAAAATATGGATCAATAAGAAAACAGTGGGGGTTGGTGGAGTTCCCCCACTGGGGTCTGAGACAACTTTTATATTTTATTACTCCAGTGCCAACAAACTCTACAACGTGGCCAAGAAGAATAATGCTACATATTTTTATATTATTTTATTTTATGTGTCAGTATATTAGTGATGTAAGGGATTCGATGCCATAACAATTTTTAATACACGGACTTTAATACAGTAAAATTGATATAAAAAGATAATTTAATGTACGGAAAATTAGATTGCTATAAATTTTAACTTGTGGCATTTTAATTTTTAATATTTATTTAATTTAAATTTTAAATTTCATAATTTGTCTCAAAATAGTTTAATTAATTTCAATTGTTAATATTTTTTTATGATAAATATGCACAATAGCGACATGCGTCATTCTTAAGAATAAAATTGTAAACTTTATCAGTTTAATTACTTAGGGGTCTTTTGGGAAGTGGGTTATAATCCACTTCCCAAATTATAACCTACTTCCCTCTCTCACAAAAAGCTAATTATAATCAGTTTTTAATCAATTTTTAACCAAAAAGTTGATTATAAACATCTTCTCAAGATAGTCCTTAACCTCAACTAACTCAATGATAATAATCTGTCAAAAAATCTAATGACATTATTAATTGGACTAAATTGATGCAAAATTTAAAATCAAAAGTTCAAATTGAATCAATTAAAATTGTAAAAATCGAAATGACACAAATAATAAAATATAGGGAATATCATTGTGGCCTATTTTTAGCAATTCGATTAAAGCCAAAATATTAATTTTTTAATTTTTTTAAGTCACATAATATCGCTATTTTTTTTTATACATTTTTAAAAAAAATTAAAAAATAAGGAACTATAATACTTCCAAAATATTATATGAGTCTAATTATGTGAAGTGCATCTTCTTCTTTTTTTTATCCATACATTCTATCTGAAAGATCGTCAAGATCTACTGCTGAAAGTTGGTCGTAAAAATCATCTCCCATGCCTGGTTCATTCCCCTATTGGTTGTCTTGGTCCTCTTCTCCCATTAGTGCTGACTCATGAGAGACGTTATGCTGATAGTTGGGATACTGACTTTCATCGACGAATATTTCTTTGCTGAAGGGATAACCTGGGATAGCTAAGTTACAGTATATCTTCTGATTTCTATCTTCGCACACTAGATGTCTATAATTTCCATTATACGCTAATAGAGGATTATTAGTAAATTTCCTCCATTTATTGAGCTGATCTCTGAGTGAAAATTTTCTGCATGGTCAGGGTCTTCGATTGAGAAGTCTTGGGTACCCTGGAAATGTTGAGGTTCCTCTAAGGTACAGTTTATGCTTAGCTGGGATGCACCTTATTTCTTTCCATTCTAGTAGCTTGCTATCAATTAACGCTTCTACATATAGATGGTGCTCTTCCATTACACAACGTACTGAATGAGCAAGTTTATTTCCAAAGCTATCTGTCTGATCTGGATCTGAGAAAATTATTCTAGAGACAGCCATAATCTAACAATTGTGAGGCTGTTAGATAACGCGGTTTGCCTCCAATCTCTATCTCCAATGGCTCGAACGTTGGTAGATTTATCTGGCAAAAGCAGATGCTGAAATCTAAATTACATTGACATCGGCCAAAATATTCTGGCATGTCCATACATCTTTCCTCTTCTAAGCAGGGCTACTCCTCATCTTTGTAAAGATAAGTCCATTAATAAGCTATACCAGGGCAGTGGACTCCTGCTATGGAGAGATCCTGAAGAAACTGCTGTATAGTGACTAACTCACTATTTCTGCTATCTTCAGCTAAGGTGTATATATAGGGTTTAAGGTCCTCTATTTCTTGGCTTTTCTCACAAAAAGATCGAATGATAGAATGCCTGAAGAAATACATTCTAGCACTCAATTGTTCAAATTCCTCACTGGTGAGTTGTCTAGTTTCTAGGTCAAGAAATAGAGTGGGTGCTTTTTCTGGAGTTAGTTTTTTAAGCTGATTGGTTAGGGTTTGAATGGTAGCTCTCAATTATTTTTCTTCGTCTCGGAGCTGGCCTAGCTCTTCACTGACCTTTTTGCCTTTATCCATAATTTTCTTGAAATTTCTAGTAAGGCCTTCACAATGTCTGCACATTTGGAGAGGATTTTGAGAATCTATCTGAGGGTTAGTACTACTGCTTCCAATTATTTGGCTAACTGGAACTCCACTAGTAGTAAGAATGGTTGACTACATCTTGCCTAATGTGTCCAGATAATCTTTAGCTATTTGGCTGATAAAATAACTGGTTCCTATCTGTTTGCGAGCATAGGTACTGGCTGACTCAAAATCATAAAATCCTTTAAACTAAGGCGTGGGAAAAATTTTAACTAAAGGTTCAACTTCTACCCAATCATGGTAATACTAGGCTTGGTTCCTTTAGCTACTACGTAAAAAGAAAAGCTTTTAGACAAAGGTTTATTCTGGATTTTTGAAAAATATATACTAAGAGAGTTTAAGGCTAACAGACGTTTAGCTGGGTGGTTCTGGTTGTTCCAAAGGTTATCTAGAAGACACTGTTGAACTGGGTCTAGCTCGATTCCTATTAATGGTCTAAATTTGTTTCTGCCTTCATAAATGGGAAGGGCAAATCCCCCAAAGTTTATGGTTTTGCTGTTCTCCATTATCTGCACAAAAATCAAACTGGTTATTTTCTTTTTCTAAATAAATTTTCCTACTTAGCCAATCTGTTAATTTATTATCACTCCCTTTAATATGTTCAAATTCTACTTTATATCCTTGTCCTACTATACAATCTAAAAATTTTGCCCATCTTCTGGTACTTAGTTTGCGCTCATTAAGTTTATTATGAAATCTAACTATAGCTTCACAGTCTGTTCTAATTGTAAAGGGCTTGTGTAAGAATAATCTAAATTTGTTTATTGCATATACTACTTTTCATATCTCAAAATCTAGGCTGGTCATGGTTGTGTCTTTTTCTTTAAACTTTCCAGAACTATATCTACAAATGCATTCTTTATTTTTACTATCATACTTGCTAGGTTTAGCTAATAATACTGTTCCCCATCCTAATTGACTTGCATCTGTTTCTACGACTATATATTCTGATTCTAAAGGAAGTTCTAGGTCGGGTAAATTTCTACAAATGTCTTTTATTTTTCTGACTAGAGCTATATCTTGTTGATTGAAATATTTTTGTCTTGTGGGTGTGGTTTTACTATATAGGGGTCCTATTATTTTACTAAGGTTAGGAATGTACATTCGTGCATGATTTAAAATTCCTAAAAATGATTGAAGTTGTTTTGTATCTTTTAATTTATCTAAGTAATCTAAAATTTTCTTAACTATGTGAGGTTGTAGCCTGATTTTTCCATCTCCTAACTCCATTCCTAAAAATTCTATATGGGGTTTATTTAATACCATCTTTCTCTTACTAATTATTATTCTATTATTTATGAATTCTTATAATACTATATATAAATGGTCTATGTGACTATTTTTATCTGGGCTAAATACTAATATGTCATTTATATATATTAGTATAAAACTATATTTATTAAATATACTATCCATCTTACGCTGAAATATGGAAGGTGTATTTTTTAATCCAAAAGGCATAACTAGCCATTCATAATGTCCCAGTGGGCAGCAAAAGGTTGTCCAAGGTATGCTTTCTTTTTCCATTTTTATCTGCCAAAATCCTGACTTGCAATCAAATTTACTAAATATTTTTGCTGTCTGTATTCTGTTTATGAGCTGATCTTTATCTGGTATATTATATTTATCATCTTCTGTATTGTCATTTAATCTTTTATAATTTATAACAATTCTAGCTTTTCCTCTTTTTATCTCTGCATGATTTCTTACCATAAATGCGGCGCTCCTATGTGGGCTATTACTAGGTCGAATTACTCCTAAATCTAATAACTCCTTAATCTGTGTTCTAAATTCTTCTATATCTGCTGGCGTATGATCTATTTGTGCTAATGTAATCCTATAATCTTTATTTTTTCTATCTAAACTGGCTAAAACTTTATTTCTTTCCCAATATTTCATGGGTTGTTCACCTAAAATTTCTATTGTTTTAGCTAATCTTATTATTTCATCTAAATCATTTTATGTTCTTCTATATACTGGTTTCTTCTTCACTTTTCCTATTTTTGCAAAAATTAACTCTAGGTTAACAATTTGTTGAAAATTTTCTAGGTTCTAATAGTCTCCTTTTTTTTCAAATTCAAAATCTTCTATATCTTTTAATTCATAATTTTCTATGTCTAAATTTTCTAAAGAGGTATTTGCTATCTCATCAGGTATATACTTTTGGGCTAGTTTAGGAAAAATGTTTCTACTAGAAAATAAAAAACTAGCGGGAACTGAATCTACTCCTATGGTACCACCACACTTCGCATGCAACTCTAATGAATGGGCAAGGGTGCTAAGAGCATATTTTGTGGGTGTATGTACAGTTCGTTTGAAGAAATTGATGTTGTTTTGGCTGATAAACATGTTGCCTTGTAGACTAAGTATGAAGTTAAGTCCTAAGATGAAGGGATGGTTTTGTTGAGTATTTCCAATCCAAACTTGAGGTAAAGGGAACCATTATATATGTTGAGTTCGAGAACCTATGTGATGAAAACTAATCTATGCTCCATTAATGCAATGTGAATATATCTGTTTAGTGCCATCGACTATACTGACTAAAGCTGGGGTGGTTAAAGCTGTGCTCTATCCTAGCAGAACTATGTGTTGTTCAATATATGATTTACTAGCTCTTATATCTATCATGGTATCTATACTAAGGGTTTTTTTCTACAAATTTAATTACACAAGAGATCTCAACTAAATTTGGTTTGGGTATAACAGGGTAATTAAATAGTAAATATATATTATCTGACTGTGCTTGGGAATATTGACTAAAGGGTTGAGAATCAACTAGCTTGACTAATTCTAAAGAGTTCATATGCTCTTCAACCAATTTACCTTTTAAAGGGTATTTAGTATGAAACTGTTCTAACTGTTGTTTAAGCTGTCTATTTTCTACTTCTAAACATTCTATGTCAAAATTAGCTTAGTTTCTACCTCTCGTATTTGTAACTTAAGTTCTCTTATCTGTATTTCTAATTCCCTAATTGTTAGATGTAACTCTCTGCTTTCTATACTGCGATCTTCTAGCATCTCGTTATTATTTCCTATTGTTATCTTGTGTGTCATGTTTAATTTTTCCAGACAGATTACACAATAGGTTATACTGCATAATAAACACTAAGCTCTCTTATCTTTAGCTGGAAACCAATTACAATAACTACATCTAGCAGTATCAAATCCTAATCCTATTTGAAAATTATGCTAACATTCAGTGTCTGCATTGCATTCCATCATAAAGAATGTGTCATGAGAAGGAGTCATTCCAATTTCTTGGTTGAGTTGTCTTAAAAGATTATCTATATCTGTATCACTTTCCGAACCACTATCTGAACTTATGGCTTCTATTTGATATTCGTAATCACTGACTATGCTGTAGACCTCTGAGTCATCACTGTTTATGCTAACTATATCTTCTTCTAAATCTTTTATAATATGTAATCTTTCTATCTGTTTATTAGTATTAGGCCTTTGTCTTTTTGGGCAGGTTTTGGCAAAATGATTAGGTTCTCCACATATAAAACAATTGCATTTTTTACTATTACGTTTTCTAACATATTTTTGTTTTCTTTTATCGTTCTCTTCTTTGGGTAGTCTCTTATAATTTATCCTATTAAAAGTTCTACTCTTTCTAATGAGTTTTTGTTTTTTCCATGATTTTCTATATTTTTTCTTCCAATATTTTTCTTTTCTATATTTTTCATATTTTTTATATTTTTTCCTATTATATTTATCTTTATATTGTTGAGGAGTATATATTACGCTGCTACAAAAACCATAGTTTTGTTTTTTCAAATCTTTCTGTATTTTAACTTCTATAAATTTTTCTCTGAGCTTATGAAATGTAAAAACTATTCTAGGTCTTATTCCTAAAGTTCCTCTTATTTTTACTTCTCCTGAGGCTATTTTGGCTGGTAAGTTTGCATAATAAATTGACCATTTATTTTCTATTTCTCTTTCTAGTTCTCCGGGTAATTTTCTAAAATATTTATTTCCTATTTCTTCATCAAAACTTTTTCCAATTCTAGCTGCTATGGCTAAATATTCTTTGCTAAAGGGTACAACATGTTTCCAACTTCCTAATGTTATCTGATCTAACTCAATTAATGCTATGGTTTGAGTATAATCATTTCTTCTAGAAGGGTCATATCCTATAAGTATTTTTTTTATAAAGCTAGTGAAATTTCATGGATTATCTCCTAGTCCTTTAAGCTGCCTAATTGTCTCCTCATATTTTCCTTTAAAAGTTAAATATTTATTAAAAGCTGAATCTCCTAAAAGTGTTTCCATATATTCCTACATATCTGTTGATTCAAAGGGATTACTCATCCATGCTTTTACCGCATCTTTTTCTCATTTTTCTATCACTTTTTGCCATATCTGAGGATCGAATCTAGCTAAATCTAAAAGAGTTCCTTGGCTATTAGCTGGCTGTAATTGTATATTCATATCTGGTTGTCTACGCTTTCCATGAAATCTATAACTTTTATTCGGGTTTGCTTTACTACGCCCTGAATTAGCTAATGATCTTCTTCCTCCTACTGCATAATGCGTTGGTTCTACGGGATCTTCTACCGTTGGTTGTGGGTTACTAGTTCCTGTGCTTTCTGTGTTCATGTAAAAAGAGTCTTCTAAGTTGGATTGTTCTGGTATTTTAAATATTCTACTAGGATGTATTTTATCTTCTATGATATCGTTTACATATTCTGTGTGAAATTCTTGATCTAAAAATGACAGTACTTCATTATGGGTATCTCCTCTGGCTAAGTATTTGAAGTATCTGGTATCTAATATTTTATTCATGTCGCATAGGGTGAATTTTTCCAAAGCTATCTCATCAATATTATATATCTTGTTTTGTGATATTGTTTTTTTCTTCTGTCATTACATAAAGCTGATTTATGTCATTACGATTATCTTGATTTTCTTCCCTATCTACACTACTAAATTCATCATCTTCAGATTTTTCTGGTGCTACATACCTATATTAAGTAAACCTTACTGCATAGCTTCCATCTGCTTTTTGATATAATAAGTTACCTTGAGGGGCTAATCTCTTTTATCCTAGAAAATCTCCTAAATTTCAATCTAGTGCTGCATTATCTTCAGAATTAAATTTTTTAGCTGGTAGTGCCTTTATTCCTTTTGCGCCTAATATTTTAACTATCTGATCATTTATAAGTCTATAATGAGTATTGCTTTCTGAGATTACTAAGCCTAAAAATCTTGTGCAAACTACTAAATTCTTTTCTCCTTTTTTCATTTTGTATCCTCTACTTTTTATCCCTATTTTTATCTTTTTATGAAAGGTCGAGATTGGTAGTAGGAAATCTCGTGTAAAATAAACTATTCCTCTTTTTGAATTCATATCTAATTCATAGCTGCCTAAAATACTTTGTCCTACGTCATTAAATCTATCATCATAAAGACATACAAAAACATTAGTTCTTAAATTTTATCTAGTTAAACCTTAACTCCTACCACAATTAATCCTAAGTGAGTCATTTTAAGGTGTTCATTTACAGCATATTTATAGCTTTCTCTGTCTATTAAATTTAGCTCTATTTTTTTCATCTTCATGAATTACATAATCATTTGCTCGCCATAGTGTTTAAATAGATATTGTTTTTTATAAATCTTACCTAGCTTATATAAATATTTAGTTAGACTTAATTCTAGTTTTTCCTTTTTAAATTTTTCTATTTGTTGTTCTGCATCTCTAAATTCTTCCATTTTAACATCTTCATCCTCATTACGCTTTTTACTACTACGTCCTTTTACTAGCTGTTTAAACATCTTTATTTTATGTAAGTTCTACAAACAGGTTTCTTTGGTAATTTAAGCTTTTCAAAATATTTAGCTATATCTTCTTCGTTTATCTGAGATTGGGGTTTGTTTGCTTATCCTTCTATTCCTTTTCCTTTTTGAAGTATTATTCTTTCTAGAGAAGCAAAACGATTTTCTAAATTGTATAGTTGTTCTGATAATTCTTCAAATTTTTCGCACAATCTAACTAGAAATAAAATTTCTATATTATTTTGTCTTACTGATATTTTATCTGACTTCTTTATTCCTTGATAGTTACTGATTCCTTCTGGATTATTATGAAAATCTTCTGCTTGTTTTAAAATAATTTGGTAGTCCTTTTTATCACTACTCATAAACTAAGATCTTATTAATTGTTCTAAAATTTCTAATTTCTGTTTTAAATTATCTTGAATTTGGTTGATTTGATCTATTTGTTTAGCTATTTGATTTATCTGACTATGAATTTTTTCAATTAATTGTTTAAATTCTAACTCTATTTGCTTTGAGCTGCTAGTATTTGTAGCTGAAATTAGAGTTTCTATTTCTAACTTAGTGGAAAGTTTTTCTAAATTTAAGTCTATTCGTTTTTGTAGGATAAAATTACACTGATCTTGGATATAATCTAATTTTTTTATCTTGATCTTTAATTATACTGCGAGTATTACGAAGATGGTCTATAGATGAAGTAAAGAGATTACTAATTTTATCTACGTCTTTTTTAATATTTTCTGCGAAATTAATCTGATGGTCTATGATACTATTTAGCTGAGAATTATGTTCACTATGGAGTTGATGTGTAAAAGTATCTTCAAAATTACAACGAAATTTATTTTTATCTATATTAAGACGATGATTATAACCGCTGAGTTCTAAATCTAAATATTCTACTCTTTTCATACACAAAATTAAATCCTACTTTGAAATTATTAAAAGCTACTATAATATGAAATTTATAACTAAATTGTCCAAAAATAAAAACTACTCTATTTCCATAAGCAAAATGTATAAACTAACTTAAACTGTCCTAAAACCGAACACTGCTCTGATACCAATTTTTGGGTTGGGGTTAGTGGTTTACCACTGTTTTGAAATTGGACTGAGAATTATGTAATTAATTTTACAGTTATACTAATAAATCTTCAAGCTGTTGTATAGCTAGCTGTAAAGCTTCTTATTTTATAGTTATCTGTCTATTTATTTGAGTAATTTTCAAACTATAATTTTCTAGAGATCTACCGGAAGCTAATGATAATAGAAATTGATATCTTAATTTTTGATCTTCTAATTCTTTTATAAGCTCAGTATTGGTTCTGATTTTAATCCTAAGTTCTTCTTCTAAAGGCATAAAATTTTGATTTTTAAAATTCTTTTATGGACAATATTTCCTTAATATTTCTACTCGGGTTGCTCTCCTTGTATTCTAAAATTCTTTTTCTTTGGCAAAACTATTTTTAGACAATATTTGTTTTCATTACATGTACTCTCACCTTGAAGCTAAACTTCATTTAACATAGTATATTTTTATTTTTTATTTTTTACTTTTCCCTTTCTACCTACAATTTGCCCTCAAACGCCTAACCACGGCTCACACGGGCTCTTCAGCTAAGGTCACTCAGTAATAAAATAGAAAACAACACATACTACGAAGGTGCAAAGCATGTAATATTAATGAGCAAACAAGCATTCCATAAACTTAGTTTTTCCAAAAAGAAAATAAATTTTTAGAACAGAAGAGTTACCCTTTTGAAATATTTAAGGAAAAAGAGAGACTACTCACACTTCATATAAATAAGTAGTGTACTTACAAAGATTATGTTACAGACTCTGAGTTTCTGAAAGACTTGGAACACTTAGAATTTTTTAGAGGAGTTGGAAATTTTTACAAAGTAGAGTGAAGGGAAATTTTTCATTGCTTCTTCCGTTGGCATGGATGCCAATTTATACAACAAAAAGGAGGATGAAAACAAAAAACCTAAAATCTAGACTTAATAGCTAACTCAAACTGGCGGCCAAACTTTTTAAAAGACCTAGTCAAGCCTAGTAATAGGCTTTACCAAAATTTCTACATAAAGACAAATACTATGCATACAATTATATGCATATTTTTGACAAACTTTCTACGTAGATAAAAAAAAACAAGTAAAGGGTTTGGATAATGATGCCGGGTACTGCTTTGGGCCCCATCGCACATCATTTAATCATTCTTTTTAGATAAAATTATAATATGTTACAGAATACGTGTAAGGATTCTCACAGTTTTTCTTTAATGAAGCAGGATAGGGTCATCTGCCTTATTAAAGTAGTGAGTGAAGGAGAAGCTTTATCACTGACAGACACAAATAATTACAGACATAAATATTTACAATAGATATTTGTCTTTTCTTGGCGTGCTTATCTCTGATTGTTGAAGAGAAGCTTTATCTTCTACAAATTTTGTCTTTTTCTTCTAGGATGCCAATAATTGATGTAGACGCTTGGATGCTGATTCTTCAAGGTGGATTCTTCGTAGAAGATTTACAAAATTTTAAAGAGTCAAAAATCTAGAAACAAGGAACTATAATATTTCTAAAATATTATATGAGTCTAATTAGTTTCTTCCAAAACAACATCAGTTTCTTCAAACGAACTGTACATACACCCACAACATATGCTCTTAGCACCCTTGCCCATTCATCAGAGTTGCGTGCGAAGCGTGGTAGTACCATAGGAGTAGATTAAGTTTCCGCTAGTTTTTTATTTCCTAGAAGAAACATTTTTCTTGAACTAGCCCAAAAGTATATACCTAATGAGATAGCAAATACCTCTTTAGAAAATTTAGACATAGAAAATTATGAATTAAAAGATATAGAAGACTTTGAATTCAAAGAAAAAGGAGACTATTGGAACCTAGAAAAATTTTAACAAATTGTTAACCTAGAGTTAATTTTTGCAAAAATAAGAAAAGTGGAGAAGAAACCAGTATACAGAAGAACATAAAATGATTTAGATGAAATAACAAGATTAGCTGAAACAACTTAAATTTTAGGTGAACAGCCCATGAAATACTGGGAAAGAAATAAAGTTTTAGCCAGTTTAGATATAAAAAATAAAGATTATAAGATTACATCAGTACAAATAGATCATACGCCAGCAGATATAGAAGAATTTAGAACACAGATTAAGGAGTTATTAGATTTATGAGTAATTCGACCTAGTAATAGCCCACATAGGAGCGTCGCATTTGTGGTAAAAAATCATGCAGAGATAAAAAGACGAAAAGCTAGAATGGTTATAAATTATAAAAGATTAAATGACAATACAGAAGATGATAAATATAATATACCAGATAAAGATCAGCTCATAAACAGAATACAGACAGCAAAAATATTTGGTAAATTTGATTGCAAGTCGGGATTTTGGCAGATAAAAATGGAAAAAGAAAGCATACCTTAGACAACCTTTTGCTGCCCACAGGGACATTATGAATGGCTAGTTATGCCTTTTGGATTAAACAATGCACCTTCCATATTTCAGTGTAAGATGGATAGCATATTTAATAAATATAGTTTTATACTAATATATATAGATGACATATTAGTATTTAGCCTAGATAAAAATAGTCACATAGACCATTTATATATAGTATTAAAAGAATTCATAAATAATGGAATAATAATTAGTAAGAGAAAGATGGTATTAAATAAACCCAATATAGAATTTTTAGGAATGGAGTTAGGAGATGGAAAAATCAAGCTACAACCTCACATAATTAAGAAAATTTTAGATTACCCAGATAAATTAGAAGATACAAAACAACTTTAATCATTTTTAGGAATTTTAAATCATGCATGAATGTACATTCCTAACCTTAGTAAAATAATAGGAACCTTATATAGTAAAACAACACCCATAGGACAAAAATATTTCAATCAACAAGATATAGCTCTAGTCAGAAAAATAAAAGACATTTGTAGAAATTTACCTGACCTAAAACTTCCTTTAGAATCAGAATATATAGTCGTAGAAACAGATGCAAGTCAATTAGGATGGGGAACAGTATTATTAGCTAAACCTAGCAAGTATGATAGTAAAAATAAAGAACGCATTTGTAGATATAGTTCTGGAAAGTTTAAAGAAAAAGACACAACCATGACCAACCTAGATTTTGAAATATAAGGAGTAGTATATGCAATAAACAAATTTAGATTATTCTTACACAAGCCCTTTACAATTAGAATAGACTGTGAAGCTATAGTTAGATTTCATAATAAACTTAATGAGCGCAAACTAAGTACCAGAAGATGGACAAAATTTTTAGATTGTATAGTAGGACAAGAATATAAAGTAGAATTTGAACATATTAAAGGGAGTGATAATAAATTAACAGATTGGCTAAGTAAGAAAATTTATTTAGAAAAAGAAAATAACCAGTTTGATTTTTGTGCATATAATGGAGAACAACAAAACCATGAACTTTGGGGGATTTGCCCTTCCCATTTATGAAGGCAGAAACAAATTCAAACCATTAACAGGAATCGAGCTAGACCCAGTTCAACAGTGTCTTCTAAATAACCTTTGGAACAACCATAACCACCTAGCTAAACGTCTGTCAACCTTAAACTCTCTTAGTATATATTTTTCAAAAATCCAGAATAAACCTTTGTCTAAAAGCTTTTCTTTTTACGTAGTAGCTAAAGGAACCAAGCCTAGTATTTACCATGATTGGGTAGAAGTTGAACCTTTAGTTAAAAATTTTTCCACGCCTCAGTTTAAAGGATTTTATGATTTTGAGTCAACCAGTACCTATGCTCGCAGACAGATAGGAACTAGTTACTTTATCAGCCAAATAGCTAAAGATTATCTGGACACATTGGGCAAGATGCAGTCAACCATTCTTGCTACTAGTGGAGTTCCAGTTAGCCAGATAATTGGAAGCAGCAGTACTAACCCTCAGATAGATTCTCAAAATGCTCTCCAAATATGCAGACATTGTGAAGGCCTTACTAGAAAATTCAAGAAAATTATGGGTAAAGGCAAAAGGGTCAATGAAGAGCTAGACCAGCTCCGAGACGAAGAAAAACAATTGAGAGCTATCATTCGAACCCTAACCAACCAGCTTAAAAAATTAACTCCAGAAAAAGGACCCACTCCATTTCTTGACCTAGAAACTAGACAACTCACCAGTGAGGAATTTGAATAATTGAGTGCTAGAATGTATTTCTTCAGGCATTCTATCATTCGATCTTTTTGTGAGAAAAGCCAAGAAATAGAAGACTTTAAACCCTATATATATACACCTTAGTCGAAGATAGCAGAAATAGTGAGTTAGTCACTATACAACAGTTTCTTCAAGACCTCTTCATAGCAGGAGTTCAATGCCCTGGTGTAGCTTATCAATGGACTTATCTCTATGAGAATGAAGAGTAGCCCTACTTACAAGAGAAAAGATGTATAGACAGGCCAGAATGTTTTGGTAGATGTTAGTGTAATTTAGACTTCAGCATTTGCCTTTGCCAGATAAATCTAGCAACGTTTGAGCCATTGGTGATAGAGATTAGGGGCAAACCGCGTTATCTAACAGCCTCACAATTGTTAGATTATGGCTTTGTCTCTAGAATAATTTTCTCAGATCCAGATCAAACAGACAGTTTTGGAAATAAACTTGTTCATTCAGTAGTCTGTGTAATGGAAGAGCAGCATCCATATGTAGAAGCGTTAATTGATAGTAGGCTACCAGAATGGAAAGGAATAAGGTGCATCACAGCCAAGCATAAAATGTTCCTTAGAGGAACTTCAACATTTCCAGGGTACCCAGGACTTCTCAATCAGAGACCCTAACTATGAAAAAAAATTTCACTCAGAGATCAGCTCAATAAATGGAGGAAATTTGCCAATAATCCTCTATTAGTGTATAATGGAAATTATGGACACCTAGTTTGCGAAGATAGAAATCAGAAGATATACTGTAACCTAGTTATCCCAGGTTATCCCTTCAGCAAAGAGACATTCGTCGATGAAAGTCAGGATCCCAACTATCAGCATGGCGTCTCTCATGAGTCACCACTAATGAGAGAAGATGACCAAGATAACCAATGGGGGAATGAACCAGTTATGAGAGATGATTTTTACGACCAACTTTCAGCAGCAGATCTTGACGATCTCTCAGATAGAATGTATGGATAAAAAAAAAAAAGTGCACTCATAATTAGACTCTTGTAACATTTTGGAAGTATTACAGTTCATTGTAAATTTTTGACTTTTTGATATTTTGTAAATTTTCCACTAAGGATCCACCTT
Source organism: Camellia granthamiana (assembly GCA_036172215.1). Classification (NCBI taxonomy): domain Eukaryota; kingdom Viridiplantae; phylum Streptophyta; class Magnoliopsida; order Ericales; family Theaceae; genus Camellia; species Camellia granthamiana. Next base: position 23,463,361 of record CM069905.1, on the reverse strand, counting down.
GAAGATTCATCATCCAAGCGTCTACCTCAATTATTGGCATCTCAAAAGAAAAAGACAAAATTTGTAGAAGATAAAGTCTCCCTTCAATGATCAGAGAAAAGCACGCCAAGAAACGACAAATATCTATTGTAAATATTTATAATTATTTGTGTCTGGCAGTGATAAGGCTTCTCCTTCACTCACTACTTTAATAAAGCAGATGACCCCTACCCTGCTTCATTAAAGAAAAGCTGTGAGAATCCTTACACGTGTCCTGTAACATATTATAGTGTCAAAATTTTATCTAAAATGAAGGATTGAATGATGTGCAATGGGGCCCAAAGCAGTACCCGGCATCATTATCCAAACCCTTTACTTGTTTGTTTTTATCTACGTAGAAAGTTTGTCAAAAATATGCATATAATTGTATGCATAGTCTTTGTCTTTATGTAGAAATTATGGCAAAGCCTATTACTAGACTTGACTAGGTCTTTTGAAAAGTTTGGCCGTCAATTTGAGTTTGTTATTAAGTCTAGATTTTAGGTTTTTTGTTTTTATCTTCCTTTTTGTTGTATAAATTGATATTCATGCCAACGAAAGAAGCAATGGAAAATTTTCCTTCACTCTACTTTGTAAAAATTTCCAACTCCGCTAAAAAATTCTAAGTGTTCCACGTCTTTCAGAAACTCAACGTCTGTAACATAATCTTTGTAAGTATATTACATATTTTTTTTTTAATTCAATTCAAAGACCATATAATATCAACACCGAAATTCATGTCCTTTCGAGGAAGGCAGGATAAAATGTCACAAGAAAATATATTAAATATTATTAGAAAAAAAAAAGGGTAAATTACATTGACACCCCTTGAGGTTTAGTCCAATTACTACCCACTCCTGACGTTTTGAAAATTACATTCCCACCCTTGTGGTTAATAGTCTCATTTCATAAACCTCCCTGCTTGTATAAAAGGTAACAACTCTTAGTAAAAAAACAGAGGAAATTACATTAAAAAAAAAAAGAGAGAGAAAGTAAAGCAAAGCAAAAAAAGAGATAGTGCATGAGTTCAATGTCTTCATTCTGTCTAAATAATTATAATGACAGGAGGTTAGTGTAATTTTTTAAACGTCAAGGGTGATATGTATTAAATTCAAACCTCAAAGGATGTAAGTGTAATTTATCCAAAAATAAATAAAAGTAGAAGGTAAGGAATTTTTTTTATTTTTTATTTTTTATTTTTTAAATTCATGCCATTAAAGGTTTCACTTACACAAAACTAGTGTATATTAAAGTTAATTTTTCCATTTCCCAATACCCCAATTTTTTCATACCTCACTCACAAGGTTGACTTCCTATTTTCGTGTGTTGGAGATGGAGTACATCTTGGATGAACATCTTGATGTTGAGGTAAGAAGATCCCCCTTCTTCAATAGCCCTCTTTGCCATCTCTCCAACCTCCTTTGCTCTCTTCCTTCTCTCCTCTCCGTCCTTTCCTCTCTCCATCACCTTCTCTATAGCCTCTTTCACATTCTCTCTCCTCATCACCACCCCACACTTGTCCTCCATCCCCCATGTCACAGCTCTCTCCACCCCCACACTGACACCAATTCCCAACACCTCAACCACCAACTTCTCATTAATAAATTGCTCCGCGAACAATGGACACGTCACCATCGGCACGCCAGAGGAAACGCCTTCTGTTGTTGAATTCCAACCGCAGTGTGTCAAGAAGCCTCCAATGGCCCGGTGGGACAAGATGAGGACTTGTGGAGCCCAGTCGCGGATCAAAAGGCCTCGATCTTTGTTCCTCTCTTCAAATTTCTCATCCGCGAGCCACTTGTCTAGTTCCAACGATCTCTGTCCACCTCTTATAACCCATATGAATGACTTGTTTGACTTTTCCAAGCCTAGCCCGAGTTCTTTGAGTTGTGAGCCTGTAAGTCCACAAATGCTTCCCAAACAAGCATAGATCACCGAGTTTGGCTCTTGCGCGTCGAGCCACTTCAGATGATAAATGGCATCTTTCCCACCTCCGCCTCGCTCCGCCTTTTCAGAGCTCAGCTTGTTGCAAGCTGAAACTGGACCGATACACCATATCTTACAACCTTTAATCTTTCTATACTCTTTGACATAGTCCAACTCCAACTCTTCAAAAGTATTGATCAAAATCCCATCTACTACAGACTCAGCTGAGATCATTTTGTTCCGAACATCGATCAGGTCCGTTGAGCCCGGATTGAGACTTTCCGGTAACCGAGCTCTAGTCAGCTCGATCCGGTGAGGCAAACCGGGCACCACAAAGCTCTCAAACTCCGATACAGTCTCGTGAACCTTCGACACCTCCATGATATGAGTGCACGAGAAAGCGAAACATCCCATTCCATCGAAAAAAAACCTCGGAATCCGAAACTTCCGGGCTGTTTCCACCGTCCAGGCGAGATTTTTGCCAGAGATTATGCAGCTCGGAGGTGGTTTTAGCTCATGAAACGCTTCTTCGAAGGGTTTTTGGAGCATCGAAGATGCCACGAAGAAGCTCTTGATGGAGCTTCGGGAGGGGAGCGAATCCATGTTTTTGCACCCCTCGGGAAGGCCGGCCGTGGTGGCCGGGAATGGGAGCTGGAGGAGTCGGATCCGGTGTCCGGATTCGACTGCTCGAGGGATGGTGGAGATGAAACGGGCGGTGTTGAGGGGGGTGGTGACTATGGTCACAGTGACACCGTGGTGTGAGAGCAGTTTGGCCATGTCTATCATGGGGAGAAGGTGACCTGGGGACATGAGGGGTATTAAGATAAAGTGAAGATGTCAATTTGTGAAGATGACATTATTGTTGCCATTTGGGTTGTTGGAGGATGGAGGATTGGAGGTGTTATGAAATATTCAAGTGATATATATAGTGTATTGAAAATGATTTTGAAATATTGGGGTCTGTTGGGCTTTTGTAGTGTTCTCTTTGTCCTGTTTGGTTGAACTGTTTCTCACCAATCGTTTTGGTTCAGTGCTTGCCTATGATGGGGGTGTTTGGTGCAGCTTTTTTGAGCCAGCTTATGGCTTCTGGCTTTTAAAAAGTTATTTTGGACTGTTTGGTTAAACTTATTTCAAACAGCTTCTGATTCTAACAGCTTATTTTAAGTCAAAAAAGCTGATTCTGAGAAGCTGCTCACCCCTTGCTTCTGATTATCAGCTTCTGCTGTGGACATGTTAATTCATGGTTATACTCTTAGATTTTTTTATTTTTTATTTTTTTAAAAATAGAAAAAGACCCAAATGGACTATAAAATATTATTATTATTTTTTATGAAAAATATAGACAAATAGTGAATAATAAAAAATAAAAATTAATTAAAAAAGCTACTTTACAGCTTATTTAACAAACACTACTCAGCAACTTAAATCTATAATCTAACAGCTATACCAAACAGATTAACAGCTTCTGATTAAAGTCATAATCTATAATCTGTTAAGCTATAAGCTATAATCTGTTTTAACAGCTACACCAAACAGCACCGATGATTGCGGTTTTTTTTTTTTATTTAGAAAAATGCTTAGGATTTTTTTTTGGAATTTTTATTGATAAGTCCAATTTAGAAGTGTTTTAACTTAAGAAGTCTATGAATGAATTTTTTAACCCATTTAGTCCCATATATGTATAATTTTATTCCATAAAGTCCATTTTCTTGATTTACACTATTTTCTTAGACACTTATGCCCTTATATTCAATTTTGATACCCTTATAAATATTTTTTAACGATTAGCAATTTAATGATGTGAACATTCATATTTTAAAATTCACATTGGTAGGAATGTCAAATTGGCCCGTGGGCGGCCCGAAACTCGCCCGCGAGCCGGGGCGGGCCCGGCCCGTTAACAATGTGAATATTCACATTGACATGTTAACATTCACATTAATAGGAGTGTAAAATTAGCCCGCGTCCCGTGGCGGCGCAAAACCCACTCGCGGCTCATAGGCGGCCCGAGGCGGGCCCGGTCCGGTCCATTGACAGTGTGAATATTCACATTGACATGTTAACATTCACATTGATAAGAGTATAAAATTGACCCGCGGCCCATGAGCGGCCAAAAGCCCGCCCACGGCCCGGGGAGGGCCCGGCCCGGCCCGTTATCAATGTGAATATTTACATTGACATGTTAACATTCACATTGACAAGAGTGTAAAATTAGCCCGCGCCTCGTGGCTGTCCGAAACCCGCCCACTGCCCGTGGGCGGCCCGGGGTGGGCCCGACCCGGCCTGGCCTATTGACAATGTGAATATTCACATTGACATATTAACATTCACATTGATAAGAGTATAAAATTGGCCAGCAGCCCAGGGCGTACCCGACCCGGCCCGGCCCATTGACAATGTGGATATTCACATTGACATGTTAACATTCATATTAATAGGAGTGTAAAATTGGCCCCCGTCCCGTGGCGGCACGAAACCCGCTCGCAGCCCATGGGCGGGCCCGGTCTGGCCCGTTGACAATGTGAATATTCACATTGACATGTTAACATTCACATTGATAAGAGTATAAAATTGGCCTGCGGCCCATGAGCGGCCAAAAGCCCGCCCGCGGCCCGGGGCGGGCCCGGCCCGTTGACAATGTGAATATTCACATTGATAATAGTGTAAAATTGGCCCGCAGCCCGTGGGCGGCCCGAAGCCCGAGGCGAGCTTGGCTCGGTCCGTGACAATGTGAATATTCACATTGACATGTTAACATTCACATTGATAGGAGTGTAAAATTAGCCCGCGCCTCGTGGCTGCCCGAAACCCGCCCACGACCCATGGGCGGTCCGGGGCAGGCCCAGCCCGGCTTGTTGACAATGTGAATATTCACATTGATATGTTAACATTCACATTGATAAGAGTGTAAAATTAGCCCGTGACTCATAGGCAGCCCGAAGCCCGACCTCGGGCCGGGGCGGGCCCGGCCCGTTGGCAATGTGAATATTCACATTGACATGTTAACATTCATATTGATAGGAGTGTAAAATTGGCCCGCAGCCCGTGGGCAGCCCGAAGCCAGACCGCAGCCCGAGGCAAGCTTGGCCCGACCCGGGACAATGTGAATATTCACATTGACATGTTAACATTAACATTGATAGGAGTGTAAAATTTGTCCGCTGCCTGAAGCTCGCCCGCGGCCCGGGGTAGGCTCGGACCCAAACCCGGGCCGCCCCGGGCCGTCCATGGGACGCGACTCAATTTTACACTCTTATCAATGTGAATGTTAACATGTCAATGTGAATATTCACATTGTCAACAGGTCAGGCCGGGCACACCTCGGGTCGTCCACGGGCCGTTGGCGGGTTTCGGGCAACCACGGGGCACGGGTTAATGTTACACTCTTATCAATGTGAATGTTAACATGTCAATGTGAATATTCACGTTGCTAACGGGCCGGGCCCGCCCCCGCCCGGGGCCGGGCTTCGGGCTGCCCACGGGTCACGGGCCAATTTTACACTGTTATCAATGTTAATGTTAATATGTCAATGTGAATATTCACATTGTCAACGGGCCGGGCCGGGCCCGCCCTAGGCAGCGGGTGGGCTTCGGGCCGCCCACGGGCCATGGGCCAATTTTACACTCCTATCAATGTGAATGTTAATATGTCAATGTGAATATTCACATTGTCAACGGGCCGGGCCGGGCTCGCCCCGGGCCGCCCATGGGACGTGAGTCAATTTTACACCGTTATCAATGTGAATGTTAACATGTCAATGTGAATATTCACATTGTCAACAGGCCGGGCCGAGCCCGCCCCAGGCCGCCCATGGGCCGTGGGCTGGTTTCAGACAGCCACGGGGCGCGGGCTAATTTTATACTCTTATCAATGTGAATGTTAACATGTCAATGTGAATATTCACATTATCAACGGGTCGGGCCGGGCCCGCCTAGGGCAGCTCACGAGCCACGGGCGGATGTTTGGCCGGCCACAGGCCGCGGGCTAATTTTACACTCCTATCAATGTGAATGTTAACATGTCAATGTGAATATTCACATTGTCAACGGGGCGGGCCCGACCTGGCTCGGCCCGGGCCCGGGCCCGGGCCCGGGTTTTCGGGCTGCCCACGGGTCACAGGCTAATTTTACACTCTTATCAATATTAATGTTAATATGTCAATGTGAATATTCACATTATGAACGGGCCGGCCCGGGCCCGCCCCGGGCGGCGGGCTGGCTTCGGGCCGCCCACGGGCCACGAGCCAATTTTACACCCATATCAATATGAATGTTAACTTGTCAATGTGAATATTCACATTATTAACGGGCTGGCCCGGACCTATTTTTTTGGCTTGTGGACCGGCCCGGCCCGACTCGAATTTTTCCGGGCACCCATGAGGATCGACATGGGCTTGGCCCTTACACATTGACGATATGAACATTCACATTGACGGTGTGAACATTCACATTAAGGGTATTTTGGTAATTATGTCACCCATAGGACTTATTGAAATATAAGAAAATAATGTAAACTAAATGGAATATAAGTAGATGAAAAGGGTATTTTAGTCTTCTTATCTTAAATTGGACCTAATGGAATAATAAAAAAGAATATGGGTTGGATGGAATAAAACTCTTAGAAAATGAATTTATCAAAAAAGCTCCTTTTTTTTTTTTAGCACCTCCACAATTCAATTGATCTCAACTGTTGATATGGGTGACACCCATCTATACCATTAACGGTTAAGATACAAAGAAAAAAAAAAAAAAAAAAAAAAAAAAAAAAAAAAAAAAAAAAAAAAAAAAGATTGCGAAAATTTCTAAAAAAATAAGATCCCAATCATGATTTTTTTTTTATGCAATTTAATTTGCATCGTTGAGTTTTGTTATGATATATTATCCACTATCTCTCTTTATTGATGATGGAAGTCTTACTCTTTTATTTTGATATTTATTAATAAAGTTTCTTCATCAAAACAAAATAATAATAATAATAATAATTTTGAAATAAAAAATTTATATATAAAATATATAGAAGAGGATCTGAACCGTTCATTCTATTAGGCATTTCGTGCATTTTGTTCACAAAAAAATTAGATCAATTCAATAACTATAATTTGTTCAATTTATTGTGTTTATCACTAAAAAAATGTATGGTTTATTTTTAAAAATACAATTGTGATATATTTTTTTAGTGAAAAATTAAACAAGTTACAATTATTGAATCACCTTAATTTTTTGTGTGGATGAAATACACGAATCATCCAATAAAATAAACGGTTTAGATCATCGAAACGGGACCCGTGATGGGCCCCATGGGCCAAAATAGCACCCTTCAGTCCAAAATCTAAACTGGAAAATCCTTCTCCAAAATAAATTAGGCCTTGTTTGGAAATTTATTATTTTGACTGATTTTTTAACTTTTTATAAAAAAAAATATAAAAAAAATAAAAAAAATAATATGATAATTTATAGTTGGTTTTTGGCTAAAAATTCATGTCTCCAAAAGAGACTTATCAATGAAATTTAAGGGGTTGTTTGAGGTGTCCTAAATAAGTGTACTTTTTATCTTTTTAGACTAAAAAATTAAGGAAGAAAATATGGATGTTTGGGTTAACTTTTCAACTTTTTATGAAAAAATGTGTAATAAAAAATTGTAAAAATTGATTTGTAGGAAAAAAATTAGGATTGAGAGTTGTGCAGCTGTAATTGTTGACTTTTGGTGAAGAGTGTTAACTTTTTAACTTTTTAAGTAATTTTTTAACTTTTTAACTTTTTTGTAATATGCTAAACTTGACTTTATAAAATTATAAGGATAAAGATAAGTATTTTTTTATTTTTTTTATTTTATTTAAAATAAATAAAAAAAGTACTAACAGATTTGCATGTAATAATGAATGAACCTTAAAATGTGATATATTATGTGATGTGTTAGTTGACAGCACTGTATTGAAAAGACACAAAAGTGGTGATGGGATTTAGGTTTGGTTTGGGGTGTCCTAAAAAAGTGTATTTTTTGTCTTTTTATGAAAAGATGTGCAGAAAAATAGAGAAGTGATGTGATGATAAAAAGATAAAAAGTTGAATTATCTAGTTCATGCCAAACTAGCCCTTATTATATCAATGTTATATTGATAAGTAAGATGATAAATATTACGGTAATAAACCAATGTGATAAAATGTAACATCATTATAATTATTTTTATTTGTTATTTTATGTGTCACTATTATATTAGTAATAAATTTCAATAATTAAATCTATTAAATTAATAGAATGACAACATAACATTATTGTTTAGGTTATTTATTAACTCTAAAAAAAAAAAAAAAGAAATAAAAAGTCCTTCTACCTTCACATGGGCAAATGTTTTGTTAAAGCCAATATCTTTGCAATCATTTAGCAATTCAAAATAATATTTTATAAAATTACTAAATCTAGGTTATGAAGTCTTAACATGATGAGGTGATAATCTATTATATATAATAATAAATTGCATATTTTATTTGGTGAACACAATCACATTAATTTAAAGAAGAGAGAAAAAAAAAAAAAAATTTCACATATGAATATATATTCAATATACATCTAATAATTGCTCAATGATTTTTCTTATTCATTAAATAATTCAAAATTAATAAAAAAAAATATAAATTCTTTATTCATCAAATTGGCCATCCATCATCAAATCATTCAAAAATTAAATGTAAAATAGCAAAGGAATCACATTTACACCACCACTAATATATATATTATAAAAGAGTAGTGATTGGTAGCTCGAAACATTGGCTCGATTTGTGGCTCGAGGGGTCAAAACGACGTCGTTTTGACCCCTTTTTTTTTTTTTTTTTTTTTTTCTTTTTTCCTGGTTTTCTGCAGATCGAAGAAGAAGGGAGAAGAAGGGAGAAGAAGAGAAGGGAAAGGGAGGAGGAGGAGGGAGGGGGAGAAGGAGGAGGGAGGGGAGGGGGCCATAAAATCGGCTGGAGAAGGGAGGAGGAGGAGGAGGAGGGAGGGGGAGGAGGAGGCGGGGCGGTGGACGACGGCGATCGGCGAAGCTTCTGCGACGAGGACGACGACGAGGACGACGAGGACGACGGCGATCGGCGACGCTTCTTCGACGACGGACGACGACGGACGATGGCCTCTGCTTCTCTCTCTCTCCCTCTCCCTCTCCCTCTCTTTTCTCCTTCTCTCCCTCTCCCTCGAGCCATTCGAGCCCCGTAGCATTCGAGCTACGGGGATTTATTCATTATAAAAAGTATAGGTTATGAAAGAGGATGGTCTGAAAATGACTTCATTAATATAAGACATGTTATATTGTGTAATTATCATGATCATGGCTCTATTTTATTAACTCAGAATAAAAAAACCAAATGTTTCTGACTTTTGTGACAGTTTTTGTTCCTCATTTTTCAACAATATTTACTAAAATAATAATAATAATAATTAAACCCCATAGGGAAAGTAAAGATTCCTAATGTCCTGCACATAAATGAAAGGAGATGTTTGTAATAATCTAAATAAATATATTTTTTAAATTTTTATAAAAAAAATATATAAAAAGATAGAGAGATAATATGATAAAAAAAAGAAAAAGGGAAATATACTTTTGTAGTGCACCCAAACATTCTCAAAATATTGAGCAAGTTGTGCCTCTGCTTAATTAAATTTCTATTTCTGTACCAATGGATTGGAGTGTGATTTGGCAAGAAAAAAATATTAAACTGTAGAAAGAGTTTCATCTTATTTGCATATTATAGTTTTAATTTTGGACAAATTACACTCGTAGTCTTTGTTATTTGTTTCTTATGTTAATTTAGTTATTATAAATTTAATTGTGTCAATTTTATCTTAGATTTTTTATATTGTGTCAACTTAATCCAACTGCAAATGTCCCTTTAAAAATTAGACTAAGATCATATGACAAAATAGTTTATTTGCTCTCCTCAAAGAGATTGAGTTGTTGGCGTTCAATTTGAAATAGTTGATTCCTTTTAAATGTAAGAATTTGTCTTTGATTTATGTCTAATTTCTTAACATATGTTATTAGTTGGATTAAATTAATACAATGTAAAAAATTTAAGGATAAAATTGATACAGTTGAAACTATATGGATTAAATTAACACAAGGAATAAATTATAGGGACTAAGAATATAATTTTCTCATAAAGTTTTTATTTCACCACACATGGTACCTTAGGTCTAATTTTTAACTTTGGGTGATGGGATATTATTTACGACGTTAAAGGTTGATTTAGTAGATGAAACACTCTCTTACTAAATGTAATTTCCATTTTCAAGTTTTATTATTGTATACGACATTCTTTTCCCTATGTCCCTATGATAGTACAATAAAAGGGGAGCAAATTACACTCGTGCAGTTTAGAAGAAAATAAATAAAAAAATAAAATAAAATACACATGCAATTTATCACTTGTGCCAATTTGGTTCTTATAGTTCTGTTGGCTACATATTTTGTATAAGCCAATCATAGTTCGACACGTGGCAGGATGAGGGCAATACGGGAAGACAATTCAAATTTTCAATCGTAATCACACACGTGGTAGTTAGTATTGGTTATTGTAGATCTGCATAGCACTAGATCAGCAAAGAGATGCAAAATGGCATGGCTTCAACGGTTACTCATATTTAAATTCAAAAGCAGGAGGGAAGCTTAACTGCAGATATGGCATAGTGGAGCTAACTGTAAGGCAACATGATCAGCGATCATGGAGGAATGATTCGACAGTTAGAAATGCATTTCGACGGTTGTCATTGGAAAGTATAAATAACAGAGAAGGCCCCAGAAAGAAGCCCCAGACTCAGATTCAAAAAATTAGTTTTATCTACTTTATTTTCCTTCCAGTTTTTAAATTTTTTGTTCTTTACATTTTTGTACTTCAAATTCCTGCACTGCACTTCGTTCATAGGAGTAGTTTCAAGTAGTTTGTTGCTGTAAACTTCTACGAGGCCAATTTGGATCTTTGTAAGTCTTCCATTTTACTTAATGAAATATTACAATTGTTCTTCATATTAATCGTTGTTTGCTTAATTCTTCTAAATAAAGCCACCAGTAAAAATCCTTTTCATTAAGGCTGAAAGAACTAAAATACAATCGTCTGATAATTGGTTAGCATTTAATATTTTGTAAGGACTGATTGATCCTTACTGTCACGCTCAAAATTACAATAATAACCTTCGAAAGCCAAAAAGCCAACATATATTTTTGGCACGCCTAGTGGGACTAATTGAAATGGCTAGACATAGGAGATAAGGAGAAAATGAACGCTTGGAAGAAGGCATGGAAGGAGAAGTAGAAATACTTAATCCAGAGGATAATGTGATAATACATCCTGTGGAAGTACCTGTTTTATCAGAACCTATGGTTGAACAGACCAGCACTTCGGAGCAAATACCACATGTTCAAAGTATTGGACGAAGCCAATGAATTGTACCATCTACTGTTCCATCTACTCAGCCAATCAACCCATGGGGAGGCCTAATAGATGCCATGGGACAACAGTTAATGAATACAATGGAAAGATGTGCAACATCCTTTATGGATTGACTGAATACTCATCAACCAACTAACGCAAGGCAAATGGAGGAAATTTCAAACGTCCCTCAGCAAAGATTGGCTAGAGACAAACAGCCTATACAAAATAATGGACATTCTAATAGTCCAACTAGTAATCAAAACTATGAAAGACCATCACCTCAGTCTTGGTATGAGCCTCTTTCGAGGCCTGTGACAAATCATAATGCATCATTACTCAACAGTGAAGCCATGCAAATTGGTGGATCTGGCCCAACACAAGAAAATGGCAAAAGGATGTTTCTAAATCTCATGTTCGAAGCCATACCTGGCACGAGGGGGTTCACTAATCCTTTGTTCGAATTTGTACCCGGGGGGTTGGAAGGGTTTCTTGCAACTAGAAGAGACACAACACCTGTTCCAGCACCTTTCGCAGGTCCTTTCGTAGGACAGGCTCAGAGGGGTTACCCATATCCTCAACAGCAGCCAGCATCACAAGGACAACCAGTCCCAAATATACCGCCCTATGGACCAAGAAGACCTCAGCCACAAGGTTGTCCACCAAATCCTGTGTTTGTTTCTCCAGTAGTGGTTCAACAAGTACAAAATATGGTTCCTAGGGACCAAATTACTGATATTGTTAGAGAGATGTGTGGACCGATGGCTCAGGAGGTTCAAACTCCTGTGTATAGGAAACCATATCCAGAATGGGTAAATTGGATGCATGAATACCCAAGAGGGTTCAAGATACCAGACTTTGCTCTTTTTTATAGGAATGGAAACCAATCAACGGTAGAGCATATTGCTAGATTCGCTGCTCAATGTGGTGAATTTACCAATAATGATTACATGAAATTAAGACTGTTCCCAAATTCTCTAACTGAGGCAGCTTTTGTATGGTATATTAACCTTACACCTGGCTCCATCCAAACTTGGCAACAAATAGAGGAGGCATTGCATGCCCAATTCTTTCAAACGGAGCCAGAAGTTTCTATGGCAGACTTGGCAAGGTTGAGTCAAAGGCCTGATGAGAAGCCTGCTTAATTTATTGCTAGATTCAAAAGAGCACGGAACAAATGTAGGATCATCCTACCAGAGCTTGAGTTCGTGAGATTGACTTAAAATGGTTTAGCGTTTAGGCTTCGAAAGAAGTTTGACTCAACTGAGTTTAGAGACTTAGTGGAACTGACCTATAAGGTATCTAGGTATGAAGCATTCCTAGAAGAAGAACAAGATCGAAGTAATGCATCATACAAGACGTATTACAGAGATCTTAATTATGAGATTGATGCAGCAGAGATTGTAGGGAAAAAACCTGTGATCTGTGAAGCATTAATTCATAAAGACACAACAATAGACCAGCAGTTTAAAAAAAAAGACCTTCATAGGAAATAGTTTTTTGATTTAACAAAGGCGGATGACATTTTTGATTATTTGCTTGCCGCAAACTTCCTGAAGTTATCAAAAGGAGTCAAAATTCCGTCTCCAGAGGAACTTAAAGGAAAAGTGTATTGTAAATGACATAATTTTTGGTTTCACTCAACTAAAAACTATATTGGTTTTCGAGACAGGATCCAAGAGCAAATTCGAAAGGGGAGTTTAAAATTCCCAGCTAAGGCAGAAAAGGTTATGGGGATTGACACTAATCCGTTCCTAGAAATTGGAGAAATGGCAGCCAATGTTATTGTGCTAGACTTCCAGAACTTATCCTTGAAGGAATTGGAAGAGGTCAATGTGCAAATGCATGTTGCCAGCCAGACTACTATCAAGAAAGATGCTAGAAGTTTACCAGCAGTTGGACAAGGCTTTGTAGACCAGATGGAAGATTTTGATGAAGAAGCACTGGATGATGATTCTTTAGAGGCAGCTGTCATACAAAAAATGTGTCCCAGGTGCAGGTTGAGCTACAAGTGGTTGAAAGGGCTTCCGATTGATGGGAAACAATATTACAAGGATATGCAGAGGCATCCTAAACCAACCAGTGCCTATAACAAGAGGCCGTATCCAACTGATACTAGGCAGCAGCCATTCATGGCTAAGCCAACAGCCACTATAGTGTACTCCAAGGGCAAGAGACCTTTAAATGAATTTAGACCACCCAACTATTACAGAATGGAGGGCAATCATCCTGAGAGATGCCTTGAAGTGGGCTTAAGTCATGGGATTAAAGCCAGAGATTGGCCCCTTAGACCAGCCTCACACAAAAAGAAAAGTGGCCACCTTCATGGAAGGCCTCAACTAGGCCCAAAACAGGGGGTCAGAACCAAGCAGTGGCCTTCACAGCCAGCTTTGAAATTGGCTTTGAAGGAAGAAATAGACAGTTCGACAACTGGGCTAGTGGGTTCATGGGTACCTGGAGTTCCAGATTGGTTTGTCATACAGAACAAACCTAGGGAAATGTCTACCCAAAGAAATGTTGTTGGAGATCAAGGTAGGATGGTTAAACCTCCTTTGGTAGCTCCAAATAATTGGGTGTTATTAAAGCATCCAAAAACAAAGGAACCAAGTATGGTCCCAGTGATTTCTAGATCCCAAATGAGGAAAATCCAGCGAAGGTACACTCAATACTAGAAGGATCTGAAAGAAAGTGGAGAAAGCTCTTCATTGGTCCAGTCAAAGGGCCAGACAGAGGGAAAGAAAAGTCCAAAGTCAGATCATAGTCCAAACTCGACTCCTCAAGACAAAATGAGTTGCAACAGAGAGCAGTTGGCCAAAGTTCACTCCGAACTAAAAGCCAAAGAAAGATCCAGTTTAACAGGATTGGAAAGGGATTTGATGGAAAGTTATAGTGAGACAGAGGGAGAAGTCGGCCTAGGCCAAAGGAATGAGATGGTTGAGGAGGAAATGTTCGAAGCCTTCATGGCTGAATAGACATTTTTGGTCGAAAAACTAGCAGAAATAGACCATTCAAAGAAAGTTACTAGTACTGAAGTGCCAGAATGTAGCATGGAAGATACTTCTGAAGTAATTGAGCCAGTTGGCCAGGAAAAGAAGCAGGTACAGCCAGTCGTCCAATTTGGCTCATTTCCTCCTGTGTCAATGAATATGGTGCATATACTACCACAGGAGTTTCAAGCTGAAGATGAAAACTAAGGTCAGGAGATTGACCCAATTCCAGTTTCTAGTGAAGACTCACAAGTGAGTATGGTGCAAGATGAATCTGAAGTGGCCACACCAATGGAAACTAGAGATGAGGGTGATGAAGAGGTGAGTATTAACCTCTCATACCCTTTTGAGTATCCCACGACATCCATGACACAACATGTCAAACCCTTGTATATCAATGCCTTCTTCGATGGGGTACAAATGAACTGGGTATTGGTGGATAATGGGGCAACAGTAAACCTGCTTCCGAAATCTTCCTTGAAGAAACTAGGAAAGAGGAACCCTAGATTAATCCCAACCAGCACAACCATTGTTGCTTTCGCTGGAGACAAACAGATGGCTCAGGGCATTTTGCCCATCAACCTGAGTGTGTTAACCAGGAACTGCATGGCGACATTCTTCGTTATCGACAACAATGCTAAGCATAATGCTCTACTTGGTAGGGATTGGATTCACACCAACAAACGTGTGCCTTCCTCTCTACATCAGAAGATCATGATGGCCTTGTGCAATGGAGAGACAGAGGAAATCAACGCAGACCCTCAACCCTTCATAGCTTGTGCAGATTTTGCAGAGGCCAAGTTGTATACTGAAGGAGTGGCACCACTCAGTGTATTGAGGAAACCTGATGGATCTGCCGAAGTGACGGCTGATGAGAAATTAGCACACCTGAAGCACTTAGTCTAAGAAAGTGCTGATGAAGAGTTTGTCGCCAAAGATAACCATGATGCCTGGTTATAGGCACAAAGATGGAGCCCAGGAGGCCAGATCTTTGGCTTTAGTTAAGTTCTCAGTATTGGACATAAAATCAATAGTCCAGAGGGTGCAAAAGCAAGAGAAAGAAGCCATGGTAATTGGTTGTAAGCAAGAGCAGCAACAGGTTAGGGTTTTGGCCTTGGATAAATACTGTGCATTGGACATTGAGACAAAAGTTCAGAAGATACAAGAAGAAGAAGCCTTATGGACAGACTTTGTCTATGAGGAGGAGGGCAAAGATGTTGAATAAAAAAAACTGGGAGCAGGACAAAGCAAGGGGATTGCTTCGAAAATAGAAGAAATAAAAAAAGAAGCATCAGTGAGTCCTTAGATGCAAGACCCTTTGGAAGAAGTGAACTTAGAGGAAGGTTCTATACAGCAGCCCACCTATATAAGTGCTTGGTTAAATGCTTTTAGCAGGGACCAGTTGTTGGTGGTTTTAAAAAGATATAAAGACTGTTTTGCATGGTCTTATAATGAACTACCAGGATTGGATAGGTCATTAGTAGAACATAGGCTCCCTATGAGGCTTAATTTCAAGCCATACAAGCAAAAACCAAGAAAGATGAATCCTGAAGTGATTCAGAAGGTCAAGAATGAAATTCTTAGGCTCCTTAAGGCAGGCTTTATTAGGATAGCCAGGTATGTTAAATGGCTATCTAATATTGTGTATGTAGTTAAGAAGAATGGTAAAATGAGGGTATGCATCGATTTCAGAAACCTGAATTTAGCGATTCAAAAAGATGAGTATCCTATGTCCATAGTAGATTTATTGGTAGACAATTCAGCAGGGTATCAAATTTTATCAATGATGGATGGACACTCTGGTTATAACCAAATCTGCATTGCAGAAGCGGATATCCACAAGACAGCATTCAGATGTCCTGGGAACATTGGCACCTTCGAATGGATTAAAATGCCATTTGATCTGAAGAATGCTGGGGCCACATATCAAAGGGCTATGAACACTATCTTTCATGATCTCATTGGAGGATATTTAGAGTATTACATTGATGATATTGTAGTAAAGTCCCAATCCATGGAAGAACATTTGTTTTACTTGGAAGCAACTTTTGAAAGAATGAGGAAGTTTAAGTTGAAACTTAATCCTCCCAAATGTGCTTTTGGTGTATTAGCTAGAAACTTCTTAGGCTATGTAGTACACAAGAAGGGAATACAGATTGATCAGAACAAAACCAGAGCTATCATTGAAGCCAGACATCCATCGAGTAAGAAAGAAGTACAAAAATTCCTTGGGCAGGTTAATTTTCTTCGAAGATTTATTTCTAATACTGCAGGGAAAACTAAAGTATTTTCTTCCTTATTAAGGTTGAAGGATGAAGAGGAATTTGTGTGGACAGCAGAGCATCAAACTGCTTTCGAAGGAATCAAAGCCTACTTGGCCAATCCTTCAATGCTGATGCCACCAAAGGGTGATAAGCCCTTGAGGTTGTATATAGCTGCAGCAGAAGATTCATTGGGAGTATTTTTAGCCCAAGACAATGAAGAAGGCAAAGAGCAAGCAGTTTATTACCTTAGTAGGTTTCTAAATTCTTGTGAATGTAAATATTCAGCTGTAGAAAAAACTATGCCTTACATTGTATTTTGCTATAATAAAATTAAGATACTATCTTTTGCCTACAACTGTCTTAGTAATTGCAACCACAGATTTGGTTAAATATATGTTATCTAGACCTATGTTGAGAGGAAGAATTGGCAAATGGATATTAGCTTTATTAGAATTTCATCTAGAATATATTCCCCAAAAGGTAGTAAAAGGACAAGTTTTGGCTAATTTCTTGGCAGATCATCCATGTCAAACAAAAACCTAAGAGATAATGGAACTTGGTATGGTTAGTGTTGAACCATGGCAAATGTGGTTTGCTGGATCAAAGGCCAATAGTCTAATTGGAATTGGTGTGGTAATTAAGTCACCACAAAGGGTAGAAACCACACATGGTTTCAGAATAGATGAAATTAGTTGTTCCAATAATCAAGCTAAATATGAAGCTTTAATAATGAGACTGGAACTACTTATTGGCTTACAAGCTCATGCGGTTGATATATTTAGAGATTCTCAGTTGGTGGTTAATCAGGTGAAAGGAATTTTCAAATGTCAAAGTATAAGTATGTTGCCATACTATGTTGTTGCATTACATCTGCTTTCTCAATTTCAGATAGCAAATGTAGCTTATGTCCCAAGATTCTTGAATAATAAGGCTAATGATGTGGCTCAGAAAGTTTCGGATTTCAAGAAAAGGGATAACACTCAAAGGAACATAAGCCAAACAACATATCAAAAGGTAATACCTCATTTGAATAGAAGGAATATGGTCTTAGAAGTCAATCATAATGACTTACAAGAACAAGATTGGAGGCATCCAATAATGCAGTATCTAGTTGGCCCATCTTCGAAAGCGAGTAGAAAAATCAAATTGCAATCTATGCAATACATAATATATGCTAATGCTCTCTACAAAAGGGGGGCAGATGGGTTATTATTGGAATGTTTAGGTCCAAAGGAAGCATTGACAGCCATGGCTGAGGTTCATGAAGGCATCTGTGGTGCTCATCAGCCTGATGTGAAGATGAGATGGTTGCTTCGAAGACATTCTTACTATTGGCCAACCATCCTTAAGGATTGCATAGAATATGCTAGAGGTTGCCAGGCATGCCAGAAGCATGGCACAATAAGACATGTACCCATAACTGATCTGCATGCGGTTGTGAAACCTTGGCCGTTTAGAGGATGGGATATAGATATGATAGAGAAAATACATCCACCCTCTTCGAAGTATCATTGTTTCATCTTAGTGGCCACTGATTACTTCACTAAGTAGGTCGAAACTAAGCCATATAAGGCTGTAGATCAGACCGAAGTTATTGGATTCATTAAAGATCTGATCCATAGATTTGGCATCCTACAGACTAAAACTGTTGATAATTGGACTGTATTCGATGGGAAAATGATAAAGTCTTTTGTGGCAGAGTTTGGAATTAGCCTTGTTAATTCTACCCCCTATTATGCACAATCCAATGGTCAGGTAGAGTCATCCAATAAATCTTTGAAAAGAGGAATACAGAAAGTCGTGGAAGATAATCCCAGGGATTGGCATAACTTACTGTTGGAGGTGTTATGGGCTTATAGGACTTCTCCAAGACCAAGTACAGGAATCACTCCTTATGCTTTAGTATATGGACATGATGCAGTACTACATGTGGAAATTAATATTAAGTCCTTGAGGGTGAGATGCCAGGATCAGTTAATTCTTGAGCAGTACCATTAGAGTATGTGCTTGGAATTAGAAAGTGTGGATGAAGTTAGAATTCTGGTATTAAACAGCATTCTTTTCCAAAAGAAGAAAGCAGCCAAAAACTATAATAAGAAGGTCAAGCATATTAGCTTTGATAAAGGTGATTTAGTATGGAAGACAATACTCCCAATAGGGATTAAAAGCCACAAGTTTGGCAAATGGTCACCTAACTGGGAAGGACCATATCAAGTTCATAGAGTCTTACCTTCGGGATCATATCATTTGAAAATTTTGAATGGATGTGTACACCCCAAGAAGATTAATGGTAGATATTTGAAGCCTTATTATCCGACCATATGAGAAACACAAGGAATATAATAAGTGCTAAATAAAATAGCATGAAAACACTCAAATAACAAAATAAGGATTTTATTTCACAATGAGTTAAATACATGTAGCCATAGATTGGCCCAAAAATCAGTACAGTGTTTCAGCTGTTCCTTTACAATTGACTCTCTACTCTTAAGAGATGGAAACAACTAAATGGCTGTAGCCATCTCCTGCTTTTGATCAGCCAGTCCTTGGTTAGTGATCTGCAGCTTAGTGGCAGTTCGATCTAAAGCCTGGTTAACTGTTGATAACTCTTCCTCAAGCTGAGCTTTCTTCTCCAGTAGTTGAGCTCGAAATTAGGAGACAGAGGAAGTTGTTCTTTCAATTCTAACACTTTAACATGTATTTGGGAAACAAAACTCTGGTCTCTCAGCAATTTCTCTTCTGCAGCCTTGGCAGCATGGCAGATGTTGATGTAAAAATCAATGGTGGTTGTCGCCTGAGATAAGTGACTTAAAATAGTCATGCTGGATTGCTTACCAACCTTGCAGCACTGGAGGAAGCCATTCTTGATTATAGGCCTTTGTAAGGCTTCAAAAGGGATCCTCGAAAAGAATGTCAGCAACTCCAAACAGCTATCCAAGTCTAGTGTAGGCAAGAAAGTCCTACTAGTGGAGGAAGAGCTCTAAAAAATTTCTAAGAGAGAATCAGCTAAGTCTAATGGCTCAGTTTCATTATTAGCTGGTGGAGTGGTGGAAGGCATGTCAAAAAAACTAGCTAACCTAGCCTCGAAGATGTCCACCTTATCTGTTGACATGGAGGGTGCAGAAAAAACTCTAGTAGGAGAAAGAAATGACTGCATAGGAATAGAAAAAGAAGGTGAAGTATCCCTAGCAACCTCCATAGTTTTGGCTACCAGTAGGTCAAGAGAAGAGGGACTGGAGCTAGGTAGAGATAATGGGCAAGGAATTGGAGAGCTACCAGTACCTTCTCTATGGGAATTAGCTATCATTGGAGACGAAGTAATAGCTGGAATTTCCTTAGAAGGGGAAGAAGTAGCAAGGCTTGAAGGAAGAATAAATTGGGTAGAGTTGAAAGATAGAAACGGAAAGTATGAAGCTAAGCCAAAAGATAGGGATGCAGGAATGCTTGGCCTCAAGAAAGGTATGGAAAATGTAGGACCAGAAAGTGGGAGTATTGCTTGAACTGACTCCACGTTTTGAGGTTTTTCAACTTCAGATGAAACTGAAGGAGTCCTTATTGAAGGAAAGGGCAAAGTAACTTTTGCTGCAAAAAAAGAAACACAAAGTAATGTCAAGTCTCAGTATCAAAAATTTGAGAAAGGAGAATAAAGGCACGAAGGAAATTACTGGTTTCAGAAGTAGTGGCTATGATTGGAGAGCTGCGAAGAGTATAATGCCCAGCAGTTGTTGTTTTCTTGCAATTTCTCTTTGGAGTGCATTAGCAGCAGTAGCTTCATCTCTAAGCATTTAATGTTGCCTCCTCTTCTCAGCCCTTTGAAATACAATAAGTTCTTTGGAATGTTCTGTTTCCACTGCTTTAGCAGATGCTTCGTGAACGGGATCTCCAGTGAAATCAGACAGTGTGACAGTCATTTTCTTCCTTCTCTTCAAGGGTGTCTCTTGTTCTTTTTCTGTCTATTCTTTTTCTGCTTCCTTTTCTTTTTCTTCTACACGAACCTTAGGTATCTCTTCCTCAAGGTCAAGTAAGAGATTTCTTTTCCATTGTTGTTGCTGTTTACTCTTAAGAAGATTTAGAGCTTGAACTTTTTGAGGGGAATCTCCCTGAGAGGCACCCACACCACCTATATCAAAGAAAGAGCTATAAGTAAAGACAAGAGCATTATAAAGGAGAAGAACAGGAAAGAAACAGGAGTATATACCTTTCTTCGAGGCAGCTCGAGTAACTCTAGAAGGAGTTGAGGCAGCAGGGGCAGCAGGAAAAGACTTTGTGGTGACAGGCACAAGAACTGAAGTAGCAGGAGCAATGGAAGAGGTAACAAATGTACAAATGTACCTCCATATTGGCCATCCACCAGTTCTGGTATCTTTTCAGTATATTGCTTTGAGGTATGAAGGGGAAGTACTCAAAGTCAATAAAATCCTGGATGAATTTGAAAGTTGTTTCTTCTAATCTAGATCTTCGAACCTTCAGATCCCTGCTGGTAAGACTTAAATTGGTCTGACTGCAGAGAAGTATTGGGACCCCTTGTGAGAATCCAAATTGCCTAGCAAATTGGGCAGAACAATAGGGCTCAGCGATGCATTTGTAAGCTCTGGGGTTCATAGTCCCAATGAATAATTCTCTGGGAATCAGAATAGAGGCCCACATGTTTTTATGCTGAGGTGTAGAATATGACCTATCACTCAAGAAGGTCCTCAACCAGGATGGGCCAATATTGGTAGGTTCGAAGGGATGGAAGTTGTGAGAAGAAGGGGAAGCTGGGAGTTGGTGGAAGAAAGAAAAGTAAAAAGCAAAGATGGAATGATAGAGCGAAACATTGGCTAATTTCATGCCATGAGTGGTAGGGTTTGGTTCCAAAAACTTTAAGCATTTAGACTGTAACTCGGTGAAATATGCAAAAAGCCAAAGTTTAAGAATCCAAAATGGGCCTTCTTGATTGGCATCCAAGGATTTTTCACAAAAAAGGGGAGCAAGCTCTATAAACATGGCCTAGAACATATGGAGTTAAGGCCACTTTTCTTTGTAAAACAAGAGTTTTGGTAAGAGGGGCAAATTCAGGCATGATCCTCTGAGAAGAGGTGTAGAAGAGGAACTTGCAAAGCCAATATAATATAAAAGAGAAAAATTCCTTATCAGTCACAGGGCCCTCTCTTTTGTTCTCAGTCTTAGCAAAGTCACTATAGGATGAGTTCAGAGAGGGGAGGGAAAAAGGGGTTTTGAGGTCAGGATAGTCTGGACCAATGGGGGTACCAGTAGGGGATAATCCTAACAGATGGTAGATATCAAGGATAGTAGGAGCCATCATCCCACATCTGAATTGAAAAAAATTAAAAGCAGAATTCCAAAAACAAAGGGCAGCAGGTATTAAAAAAGGGTCTTTCGAAATAGTAAACCTGGATAATTTGAGGGCGTCGAAGAGGCAGAGCTCCTGAAGATCCAGTGTCCTATTAGGGACGACCCGGTCATACTATTCCTCCCACTCTGGTCTCACTGTGGGCCAGCAGCAATGGGGTCGGTTCACCTTCCAGCTTCCCCAATTAAGACCACCTTCGTAAAGGAGACAATGATCTTCTAGACGTGGATATAGAGCTGGAAACTCATTGGGAATCTCCCTAAAAATGGGCCCAAGCACATACTCTGGTTGCTCATGACGACGAGGAATGAAGATGCGTCCGTCAATGGCACTTTTCTCACCAGCCTTGTACTTCTCACACTCCTCATCAATGTTCCTTTCAAGGCTACAAATGGACTCGCACGCTCCACAACCGGTACTTTCAAGGAAGAAGAGGCCATTGATAAAGAGTCTTCTCAGAAGATGAAGTTGGAAAAGACAGTAAAGGGGAAGAGAAAGCTAGCAGAGGATGAAGGGTTTGTGTGTTAAACGACCAAGTGGATTGGGAGCAAAATAAAAGAGTTTTTAAACCTTTTTGTCTAAAAAAACACCCAATCGTTTTATGCAGATGGAATTCATAAAGAAGTATTAAAGGTACGCGTGCGAAAAAATTTCCCTCAAAGTTGATAGTTATGGAGGGAAATGTATCTCAAAACCTAATGTTAGCTTCGAAATAAGCTATTTGGCTTCGAAGCCAAGTTTTGGTGCCAAAATCAACTAACAAATGGTTTTGAAAGCAGGAAGTCAACTTCGAGGGACATTCCACACCTAAGGGTGTAGGAATACTTAGCTATTTGTTTACTTCAAAGAGATTAAAGACCTGTTTTTTAGGTTTCTTGATGAAAGTAAAAGCCTTCGAAGCAAAATTTGAAATACCTTACGGCTAGAATTTGTTTGGTCTAGGTTTTAAACCAATAGTTGGTTTGGTAGTACACAGAAGAAATCACTTTTGTAGAATAAAACAATACAATCCTTAAAAGAGGTTTCCATATGTTGGAAAGTACAGACTGTTTGTTCGAAACAAAATTAGCTGATTCAAAATCACTTGCTTGTATTAACCATATGTTGGAGAATTGGTCATGATTAGATCAAGTTTCGAAAGGCAAAATTGGCAAATTCGAAGCTCTGATTTTGAAAGGAAACCAGCAAAAACTGTCAATTACATTCCATATGTTGGAAAAGTTCAAATTGGACTTCCAATATTTCATTGGATGTGTTTAAATCAAGTTTCAAAGGACAAAGTTGGTTAATTCAAAGCTAATAGCTGAAGAATTACGTTAATCCTAGAATTAGTATGTAAGGCAATAATTGTTTTCTTAAAAAGAAAATTTCACACTTCGGAAGAGTTTGAGTTAGGATTTGAGTTTGAAGATTTCACATCAACCATACAATTAAGTTTACAATTGGAGTGGTAAATCAAAGTCTGACAAATGAAATTCGGAAAGCCTAGTTTTATTGATAAGTGCTGTTTACACCGGGATTCATTTGATTACATTCTCAATTTCATAGAAATATGGAATGGACAAAGTTACAAAATCATGGAATTTAGTCCAACAAAATTCAATAAATGAATACTTTTTTCCTACTCTATCATCTATCTTGTCCAGATTTGGTTTATCTAATTAGTAAGCCCTTAATTGAGAAGTGAGTTATTGGGCCTTCACTTCAAATTCTATCTGTTTTAGGGCTTTATCTGTGGCATCCATCTTCTCTTCTTCATGCATTTTGTTCATTGCAACATCCTCTCTATACTCAGAAACCTGGCTCCTGAAGGCCTCATATTCATCAATGAGGTTCTCTGCCTCATACTGAATCTGAATTCGAGCAGAGAAGGCTTCATCTAGAACTTCACTGGTAATGGAAGCCTGGAAGTGCCAGTTGAGTAGAAGCGGAAGTTAGTCTAAAAAGGTATAAAGCTCTATTTGGGCTACAGGGTTGAGAAGATGACTTCGAGACATAATGTCACAATCCCATAGAAAGTTTTTGTGAGGAATGTCATCTCGAAGGACTTCAAAGGATAAATGGGAAAAAGCAGCAAGCAAGGTCTGAGCCCTAAATTCCTGATAAGGAGTTGGAGACACTGGGACTTGATAGGGGTGAAGTATTGGCCCTCAGAGAGAGTGAGTCTCAATTCATTAATCCAATTTAGATTGGAAGGCAGAGGAAGAGCAGTCGGAGGTTCCCTGATCGAATCTAGGAATTCAGGTCTGGCCACACATTCTAGCCAATCGGTGGTATAAAGCTTTGTTTTTTGGCTAAAAGCACAAGACTGATCCCTAAAGCTTCATCAGGACGTTGGACACTTCGAACCATCCGAGATGGCAAGGTAGATGTATACCATGATGAAAGCAGATTGTCCTCAAGACTGAGTATACGGTCAACAGGAACATATAGATATACTACAGAACTGTATTTGGAATGAGGGATTTCAAGAGGGTCATCGAATTCTGGGAATCGGTGATGAATGTGTTCCCTCGTCTGAGGTTGAGTAGGGGTAGGCCAAGTTCTCCAGCCAGAGGTCGTAGAAGAAGAAGAAGTAGCAGCTTCATCCCACGCGGAAGGCTTTGTTGTAGAAGAAGAGCTTCCGATATCCATGATTGCAAATTTGTGTTCCAAAGAATCGTAAGCAGTAGGTTCTTGGTTCAAAGGTTGGTGATTTGCGAAAGCTTCCATAACTTGTATAAATGGGGGTGGATACAGGTGGCTAATCAATGTATAAAGGTTCTTTCGAGGACGAACAACATCATCAAATAACTCTTCGTATGCTTGATCAAGGTAAGAAAAGACTTGCTTGGGCATAAGAGATGTACCAGTCTTTTCGAATACTAAGATAGTGGAAGTGTTCAAGGGTTAGAAGAGAATTTAATGCAAATGTTTCATTGATGAATGACGGTTGCATTTCTGAAAAATGCAAAACCCATGCACGTTCTAAGATGTGGGTAAAATTACTTAATCCACTAATATCATCAAGTATTGGGTACATTAGTACAGGGGGTAATGTTGGCTACATATTTTGTATAAGCCAATCACAATTCGACACGTGGCAGGATGAGGGCAATAGGGGAAGACAATTCAAATCTTCAATCGTAATCACACATGTGGTAATTAATATTGGTTATTGTAGATCTACATAGCACTGGATCAGCAAAGAGATGCAAAATGACGTGGCTTCAACGGTTACTCATATTTAAATTCAAAATCAGGAGGGAAGCCTAACTGCAGATATGGCATAGTGGAGCTAACTGCAAGGCAACATGATCAGCGATCATGAAGGGATGATTCGACGGTTAGAAATGCATTTCGACGGTTGTCATTGGGAAGTATAAATAGCAGAGAAGGCTCCAGAAAGAAGCCACAGACTCAGATCCAAAAAACCAGTATTATCTACTTTATTTTCCTTTCGGTTTTTAAATTTCTTGTTCTTTACATTTCTGTACTTCAAATTCTCGCACTGCACTTCGTTCATAGGAGTAATTTCAAGTAATTTGTTGTTGTAAACCTCTGCGAGGCCGATTTGGATCTTTGTAAGTCTTCCATTTTACGTAATGAAATATTACAATTGTTCTTCATATTAATCGTTGTTTGCTTAATTCTCCTAAATAAAACCACCAGTAAAAGTTCTCTTCATTGAGGCTGAAAGAACTAAAATACAATCGTCTGATAATTGGTTGGCATTTAATATTCTTTAAGGACTGATTGATCCTTGCTGGCACGCTCAAAATTACAATAATAACCTTCGAAAGCCAAAAAGCCAACAAGTTCAAATTGCATCAATAATACCCTTAAATTTTTCTAGTTATATCACTTTAGTCCAATTGATATTGCCCCTTTAAAAATTGAACAGTAATTAAATGAGTCATGTTTTATCTCATTTTTGTTAAATAATTGAGAGATGAAAACTAACTCATTTAGCTTGTGTTAAAAAAAAATATTTATCAAGTATCACATAAGCTCACATGATAAACACTGAGGGTCTGTTTGGTTTAATTTTAGAATTATGATTTGAATGTAAAGTTATATTTTGAGTTTTGAATTTTTGAATCACGATTTAAAAAGAGAAAATTTGTTTAGTTATGAGTTTTGAAAATAGTTTTGGGATGATTTGTAATTTTTTTTATTGATTGATATATAGAATGTGAGAGGAGATATGAGAGAGAACAAGTGATTGATTAATAATAATAAATAAAAAAAAACTAGGAGAGACGAGTTTTGAAAGTAAATTTGAGTTATATTTTGAAAATATGTTTGGTTAATATGTTAGATTCAAACTATAATTTAAAAATAAAGTTGAGTTTTGAAAAATAAACCAAATGCTACCTAAATAATTTTTTCTTCAAGAAGTTTGTTTAGCTCCTCAACAAAGAAAAATGGTAATCTGCCATTTTTAGTTTTACTTTATTTCTTATTTACATTTTGCTGCCCTCTTGTTTTAGTTTCATTTATATATATATATATATATATATGGATATATCAGAGAGAAGAGGGCGAGTTAAAATCATGACTTTCTAGTGAGGTGTATGAATTTTGATTCTAGGATTAATCCCAATTTTTTTTTTCTTTGTACAAGAACATCAAGAGACTCCATACGTAACCTTTTGACATACAATCAAATCACCCAAAGCTATACATATTTGGCAGCTCTATCAAAAGTTGATTAAGAACTATAATTACATGCATGCTTATCATTGTCAAAAAAAAGTACAGCCCCAAAAAGGTAAAATAACAACCATAAGTAAAAAACAAACATTTCTATTTGCTAAAAGCTAAAAACAAAGCAAATTAGAAAAATTAAACATCATGACATTTATATTTAGAAATCAAAAAACATATTAAGCCTTAGTTTGTGATATGAGTTAATTTTTTAATTTTTTTTTTTTTTTGACTATTTAAAAGTCTTTTTTGGAATAAGTTTTTTAGTTTTTTTAAACTTTTATGAAAGAAAATATAAAATGATTATGGTTTGAATGTGGTATTTTATTTTATTAATTTTTTAGTCTATTTTATCTTTTTATGACTAAAATAACCCCCCCCCCCAAAAAAAAAATACTAGCCTAAGCCTCCGTTTGGGAAGCTAGTTTGGAGGCTTTTTTTGGCTAAAATAATCATAAAAAATAAAATAGACTTTTTAGTCTAATAAGACAAAACATCACATCCAACCCGTAATTATTACATTATTTCTCTCACAAAAATATCAAAAAAGCCAAAAACTTTTTCCAAACTAAACTTTTTAATCCCAAACTAAAATAACTAAAAAAATTAAAAAACCATCCCACTTCTCAAACAACTCAAGTAATCTTTTTCTCACCGCTACTCAACAAAAGGTAAGTCAAGTACCTAACATGTTTTGTTTCTTTTGTACATCTCATAAAATTAAGCATAACGAAACAAAAATGAACAGTGTTAAACTACGCAACAAAAATGTAACCAATGGCACTAGTTAGTTGAAAAAGAATCTCTACACCTAACTAAGAAATTAGGGTTCTGACTAATTTGTTTGAATTTTTTTTTCATATTATTATGTTTGTTAAATGGTTGTGGCTACATATTAAATTACTTTCACATTTCAAATAATTCTCATAATATTTACAACGCATGTCCAACAAATTGACCCCTCCCAAAAAATATATATATATATAAATTAAATCATAATTCATTTGCAACTCTAATTAAGGGGTGATTTGAGATAATCTAAATAAGTATACTTTTTGACTTTTAATGAAATATTAGTTGGGTATGGGTAAGGTTTAAAGTGATGTGGTAGAGAGGTGATGTGACTTAAATAAGATAATATAACTTAAATATGATAGTGACTTTTTAACTTTTTGACTTTTTTAAGTTATGACAAACAAAACATCATCAAACACTACTTTTAAAAACTAGCTTGTATTGATTGACCACTCTTAGAAAACTAACTCGGATCACTCATAAAGTTAATTGAATCAACCTCAAATATTGCAGTATTCAATTTAGTTCTATCCGTTTAGAGTTGTAAGAACTTGTTTGGAGTGAACTAAAATAATACATTTTTTATTTTTTTTAGATCACATCACCTCTTTACTTTTCTACACATTTCTTTTAAAAAAAATAAAAAAATATATTTATTTAGATCATTTCAAATAATCTCTATCTCTACCTCTATGTATTGAAACATAAAGATATGAAATATGTTGACAAAGCCTTGACAAGCCATGGTTGAGCATTTACAGAGAGACCAGATGAGACACTTTACACTTGACAAGTCAGTCGGTGTCGCGCAGTTCTATTTGGAGAGTCAGAACACCAACAAAAACATTCCACCTATCATATCTGTCATCTGCATCTATTTCTGTCCACTAAAATGGCCTTCCATGCTTTTCTTGTCCTCTTTTCTCAATTTCATTTTAGTAAATACAAGGTATGTGACCTTTGCTTTTAAAAAAATAAAAATAAAAATAAAAATTTGGGAACTACATTGAGAGCAGTTTAAATAGTGTGCTGTAATTTGCTCCTCATTTATTTCTTTGGACCACCACACACTAAATTTGCTCCTTCCGTTTTTTTTTTTTAAAGCACCCACTATAATACTAACCCAACTCTACCCTTCGAACCCCACCACTGAAACTGCTTTCAGCAAACCCCACCTCCCTCTAGCAACCCCCCCAGCTCTTCTTCCCCTCTCGCAACCCTTTCCCAGCCCCCATCCCTTGAGAATTCCTAGCCCACCTTTGACGGCCCCCTCCTCCTCCCTACGCCGCCTAACTGCTCCCATACCATCACTGTCTCCTCCTCTTCCTCTCCTCCCACGGGATGGCAATGGATCATATTTTTTGGTTTTGCATGCGAATTCTTGATTTTAAACTAAATTATTTCAGTGATACAATTTCATACTTTACTATAATCCTAACAATTTCATCCTGTTTCTCAAGATCCAAACACAACAACAATTTCTATGCCTGTTTATCAGGACATAAGGCACCAAGGTGGTGACTGGAATTAGGGCAATTCAAAATAAAATTTATTTCATAAACTTTCGAACTATTGACGCTCGTCCACTCAGAGGAAGCTGCGCTTCCCTTATCGAAACTTTAGTTTACAACATACACCACCACAAATTCCGTACGAGGTCTTTTATGTAAAACTACAAATGACATAAGACAACAATTTACAAAGCAAGCCTCAACAATTAACTCTAACTAATATACAAATGACTACAGCCCTAATCCACTATATATTTATATGCATCGGCAACTGTACATTATACAAACAACACAGTTAGAGAGCTTCCCAACCCATTTCACTCCGTCGACTCGCTTCATATCTTGTAATTTAAGGAGTTTATTTTCCCTTTCACATAACAACACAACCAGATCAAGCTCTTGCTATACATTTCATCACGGAGAGTCATTGCCCAAACCTTCCAGTGAAATGAAATTTTCATCCTTGAGTTCAAAAATCACTACTTATTAGATTCTGCATCATGGCACCTCCTAATCGAGTCCACTCAGTCAAGCCGAGCAGTTCTCCATGAGAGTGAAAGGGTGGATTTGAGCAGCAAGCCTAGTGCTGAGGAGCAAGTTGCTCTAACGATTGCATCGGCAGACCGACTCATTTTGCCCACCAACAAAATAAATATCTAAGGAAGACAAGATTATATATTTTAATGAGTTCACTTTATCTATAATTTAGCGCAGAACAAGTACGAGGCAAATTATGTCTAGTCATCAATTATCAGTGATAGCAAATGCATTTGAGAATGACCTGAGAAAAATATAGAGCTGAGATGCGTTGATCATCCGAGAGACAAATCATGCAGCTTGAGAAGTAAATGGCATTCGCTTGAATAACCGTCCAAGGAGCATCATATGCCTGCACTAACAGGAATATAACCAGTCTAAGGTTCATTTT
Organism: Camellia granthamiana; assembly: GCA_036172215.1. Taxonomy (NCBI): domain Eukaryota; kingdom Viridiplantae; phylum Streptophyta; class Magnoliopsida; order Ericales; family Theaceae; genus Camellia; species Camellia granthamiana. The sequence goes on along the minus strand of CM069905.1, from coordinate 23,433,476 downwards.
TTTTTTTTTAAAAGTAAATAATAGCACTTTATTGAAAAAGCATCATGATGATGCAAAGAATGCAAAGAAACTAGAAAAGAAAACAAACACGACTAACCAATTACATCGTTCAAAAAATCTAAAAAAACAAACAAATCTGGATCAACTGTACTCTCCAATCAACTATACATGGTAACTAAAAGCCGATTCTCTAGCCATGAAACAGAATGACAAATCTCTTGAAAAGTTCGCATATTCCTCTCTAACCAAACCAACCACATCAAACAAAATGACACTAACGACCACACCCATCACTTACGCCACCCAACCCGAGCCCCTCTCAAACTCCAAAACATCTCCAAAACCCCCTTTGGCAGCACCCAATTAATCCCAAAAAGAGAACAAATCATCCCCCAAAAGTGCGAAGCAACGGAACAGTGAAGAAATAAATGATCAACCAACTCCACATCCACACAACACATACAACACCAATTCACTAACACATGCCCTCGACGAACCAAGTTATCAATTGTAAGGTTCCACCCTAAAACAGCCATCCACAAGAAGGAAACCACCTTAGAAGGAACACGAGGCACCCAAATACTCCTCCAGGGAAATTCCCCTACCACCTCCCCCACCAAACTCAAATAAAAAGACCGAACAAAGAACTGGCCTTTAGTACCCACCACATTCCAAACCAACACATCTTCCCCCCCTACCCAAAAGCCCCAACCCATAAAAAAAACTGAGCAACTCCCTTAACTGAACAACCTCCCAGTCCTGAACTTGGCGCTGTAGCTGAATGTCCCAAACCACCACATCCCCACCCCAAAAAGTATTGCATTGTTAAGCCCTACCGACATTGTGAAAGTTTGTCTTGTGAACATAACAAAGTTGAGAACACAACCCAAATTTCTAACTTGTGTCAAGTTCAAGTCGTGGTTGCAGGTTGTGTCAAAATTGTTCATGTCCATGGACTAAGAATGAAAAGGCCAGAAAAGAATATGATTGAGGCCTACAATATAGAGATGAAGCCCCAGGGTTGAAGAAATGATATTGAAGTAAATGAAAACTACAAAAGGAATTGATAGCCTACTTTAAATAGTCCCGAAAAGGATTTGTGAATTTAGGTTGATCTGTCATTGGACATAATTTGCAAATCATGAAATATAGTGAAGCTCACAATTAGACATAAGGGCTTTTCAGCAGAGGCTAAACCTGTATAATTGATGCCATGTAAGTATCAATCCTGGAAGCTAGATGTTGAATTAACTGCCTTGTTAGATCTCTGACAAAGTCTTCATAGTCACTTCTAGAAACAGACAAAAGGTTTACCATTGAAAATTTCAGCCATAAGGAAGCCCAAAAGGTCAACCAAACATGATATGTAATGACAGTTTTGTATCGTTAAATGCATACCGGTGGTCAGAGTTAAAACATTGTGTGTTGAAGAGGGTAAACAGTCCTTCCAATTCCATTATTGGGGCAATCTTTTTGAAGGTGTTCTATAAAATAAAAATAAGAGTTAGTTAAGGGTTTCTCCGAGGAAAGCAACAAGTAGAAAAGCAAATGGACTAACTGCCAATCGTTTACCCGGCAAGCCTGCCGAACACTGAGATCATCATCTTGAAGATGCAAAACCAAGCGTGGCAGGGCAGCATGTACCTGAGACCAGCAATTGACATCAAAATAGCTTTTGGGGTTATTAGAACGCAAAAATAGTTGTTCGATTGATTTAATTGATGAAGGGACACTAAGAACTCCTAGCACCATTAGAGTTCATTATACACAAGTACGTTGAAAAGTATGTTTACAAAAGAACATCGAATGTTATTTGCTAGTAAAAAAGAGAGAAAATAAACATATATATATAATTTTTTTTTTTTGATAAATAAATAAACAAATTTTATTAAAAAAACACCAAGAATATGCAAATAATCCAGAAAACCCCAAATGAGAAAATAACCAACTCCAAACCAATCACATCATCCAAAAAATCTAAAAAAGCAAACATATCTGGATCAACCTTCCTTTCTAACCAACTATACAAAACTGTAAGTAAACGACTCTAAAGCCAAGACACAGTATGAGACACCTCTTGAAATGTTCGTCTATTACGCTCCAACCACACTAACCACATCAAACACAATGGCACCAAAGTCCACATACGAAGCTGTCGACGACCAACTTGAGCCCCGTGCCAACTCCACAACATGTAAAACACCCTCCACGGTTGTACCCAAACAATCCCAAAAAGAGAACATATAAATCCCCACAAACGAAAAGCCACAAGACAATGCAAAAAAAATAATCCATAGTTTCCGCATCTTCACAACACATACAACACCAATTGACTAGAATATGACCATGTCGCATCAAATTATCAAGTGTAAGATATACATATATATATTGAAATGAATATTAAATCGCTGATTTGCCTACATGACAGTTTAATTTGTTCAGCTACTTGTCAGAAAACAATAAGAAGACAGTACACCAGCAAATCAGAATCTTTGCTACTCAAGTACATGAAATATAATAGCGTGTTGAAAATATGACTAGATATGACACAGTCAAGTTTGGACAAAACACAGATGAGAGATGAATATTACTACCAAATGGCTGCTTGTCACCATATCCAAGTACTAATTTGAGGTCATTGGAAATCATTTAGTCAAAGCCTGTGTTGCACAGCAATGCATGTCTACCGTCTCACAAAGAAAGTAGGGTCAAAAGTTCTATTCTTATTGTAGACAGAAAAAAGGAATAAAAGAATACTAGTTTATAGAATGAAAGAGGTACCAGTCTTCCCTTTTCAATGGCTATACCTGTACCTCTCTTTCAACCAACAGCCAGTTCAATCATGTATTGGGATTTTTCTAGATAAACATGGGAAAATGGTGCAATAGAACGAAGAAAGGAAAATGCTAGTACAGTTTGCAAATAAGAGCATCCCAGTTTAGAAACCAAGTTAGTTAGAAAATGAGATTACCCATGGTTTTCTACACATGAGAAATACACATAAATCAACAATTTCAAATTTCAAAATCATTAATCAATTTCTTTTCACTAATAATGCATCGAATAGTCTCAAATCATGTGGTCCAAATCAAATAATGCATCGAATAGTCTCAAATCATGTGGTCCAAATCAAATAACAGACCTGCTCAAGAAAAGCCTCCCGTTGTGGCCCAACTGCTCCATAGTTGCTTAGAGCTCCAAATGCTGCATAGGCATTGGCTCGTATCTTCGTGTTCATGCATATCTGTTTCCATTCAATACATAAAATTAATTGCTTTGCCAGATGTAGCCTATATTATATTTTCAGACTCTTAGATAATTTTAGAAACCAGACAGGAATAAAAACATGCAAAGTGGATAATGTACATTCCAAACTTCATCACAAACTTTTTGGCAGCAAAGACCCAATTCCTAGGAATTAAGCTAGATGCATCTCCAAAGCTAAAAGATGCTAATAATGAATGACATTCACATGTATTGGGGCACTCAATGCGCTATATTTGAGTTAGCCATCACTCCCAATTAACATACGAACACAAATTTATTTATTTTTTTGACGGAACACAGTGAAGGTTCTGAATTTGAACTTCGTAATGTAGGGATAATGGTGTAATGGATTGTATTGAATTACCAAGGAAGACGATAGAGATGACAAATAGATACAGGAAGAAAAAAGGACGGGGTGAAGTTGTCCATTTGCACTTGATTCATTAATTACGCCGTGGAACCAATGTCTAAGAACCACGGACAATGCCGACATGACAATTTTTAAATAATACAGAACACGACAAGTGGGGTGGATACAAATTTTATAGTTTATATTTATTATATGCCAAATTTATGAATATTTCATTCAAAGATAATAAATAAATAAATAAATAATGCAACATAAAACTAACTCCGAGAATTTAAAGTTGGAGGGATTAATAGGTATAAATCTACATTGTTTTTCTTTTATTATTACATCTCAAGTTATTTTGTTCAAACTTATGATGTATTATTTCATTTGTGTCTAGCAATGGAAATACAAAATAACACTATAAAATAAAGAAGAGAGCATACTTGAAGATTCCGAAGCCGGACTGAAAGGTTAAGTAAAATGGGTTCAACAGCATCATTGGGTGATGACTCAAGAACCTGTGCAATTGGACATATTAAGTGCATGAAAAAACATGAGCTTGGCTCAAACAGTGCTGCATAAGAAATTAGAAATGTTGGGATAATTACCATTAGCAAGCATGACACAGCAGTTAATTGAACTGATTCATCTGAATCATCAAGCAAGGCTAATATCACTCCAAGAACTTCAGGAGTGTACCGGAGAATATGGATGGATGGTATCTGCAAGACAAAATCTAGAAAGTTCATGCACTCACCGAAATAAAGGAAAATTAAAAAGAAAAGAAAAGAAAAGAAAACAAGTAGCTATGATCAATACAACAAATGTAAAAGCACACATATAAAAGACCTGAACAAGTCCCCTTAGACATAGTCGTCTAACAGTAGGAGAATCATCAGATACATGCCGGCAGAATGCTTCAACCATCTGTTCCAACAAGGAACCAAAACCATCGCTGCACCATGGAATTCAGATTAAATGAGAATTGGAAAAGCATAACATTATCTAAACCAATTCAAGATATATATTGACTTCAGATAAAAAAACACAATTGATAATTTTGGGCATCAGCATTTTAATTATTCTAGATTATGCACCAGCAAAGTTTAAGCATGGAAAGATTAAAAAAATTAAATCAAATTTGTAAAAGTTACACGAACATGATGGTTCCATATGAATCATCAATTACAAATTAGCCCCTACCCCCACCATCACCCCTTCTACTCTAACATCACTAAAAGATTCCAGACAATTCTTTCTACACCGCAGAGAGACAATTTTTTCATTTTTCAAAAGTAGATCCTAAACGCTATATGGAATCATAAACCAAACCAAGATTAATGATCTAAGAGTATCCAAAGATCATATGCTCTTCACTCTCAAAGAGGAGGGGGAACGGGTACTATAGGCTCTCAAAGAAAACACAAGCTTCAAAGAAACAATGCAAAACCTAAAGACAAAAACAAAACTAAAAAGAAAATAGAAAAAGGACACATGTAACAAAACAGAAAAGGAGCATCCATGAAGGCAGATCACTCCAGATTACCTGTAGCGGACAAACTCAGACACTGCTGCAGCTGCAGCTTCCCTTTGAAAACTTTGGGGTCGGTTTAAGGATTTACTTAAAATTAAACATATGGCTGGAACCTGAACAAACCGACCATAAGAGAACAAATTTAAAATGGCATTATAATGAAATCAAAAAGCACACCACTAGAAAGGGTTATCAATTAATGGAACAATCACAAGCATGGATATCGTTTCATATTTGCACCCAAACATGAACAGAGGTGGCATGGGGTCTAAAAGTTAAAATTGTTTTTTTCCTATTCTTTCATTTTGGAGTAGGTAAAATTAAAACACTATAATTAACCACAATCCCCACCAATATTCCATACACCATCATATCCATTGCACAAGGAAGCTGCTTACAGCAGTAGGTAGTCAACCCTCCACCCACTTTTTGTAGAGAGGTCAGTTCACATGACTCAAACCCACGCCACAAGGTTGGCGGTGGATAACACTTGCCATCTCACCAAGTCACGACCTCTAATTTTTATACATCATCATCAAATTTAAACATTGAAACTTTAAAAAGGCAAACAAGAATAAAACAAGAAGTTACTTAATCTTTGGTCACACCAGGAGTGGAGTGAATTTGTCAACTTTCAGGAAAGGTCAAAGCCAGCATCCCAATCCTGATTCTATTATAATGTGAAATGAGGAAACCAAACAAAAAATTCACATTTCATATGCACTAAATAAACTTTTTTCATGATTTCTATTCATAAGGCCAGCATTTAAATTCAAATAGTATTGGATAAGTGCAACATTTCTGTGTGCCTCTAATTTGTACAAGTATTGATACTGATTTGTGAGAATACACAAACAAAAGGAATTATAGAAAGAGAATCCCAAGTAGATCATATTACCTCTTTTGGTCTTTTTATAGAAATACACCCGGCTAAATCTCCAATAAGATTGATCCACTTCTCGTTTTCATTTTGCCCTCTGTCTCTAGCCAAAATCTGTGAATAAATTTTTCCTTTTGTTATTATCCAGCGCATAGTATAAAGAAGAGTCCCCGGAATTACAAAAGATGAGTAGAACTTCTACACATAACTTAGTGTACCTTTCCCATTTCAAGATCACCAACACATTCACAGAATGCTTGAAATGCAATTAGAAGGGCCCTGTAAAGAAGAAAATTGGAAAAAAAGGTCAAATAGAATTTTAAAAGAAAAAAGATGCACTTTTCAAATCTAATAATTATAAGCCGTGCATGTACCGTAATGGTTCTTGTTGACCAAAACTAGCTAAACCATGACAGCTTCCCAGCTGGAGTAAAAGTTCTGCTAAAACAGAAGAATAACTTTGCTCAACAGCCTTTTTTCCTACTTTACCACCACCTCTGTAATAAAGATAGCACATTGCAATATTCAATAGACTGTATAATGAAATTGGAACCTGAGCAATGCAATTGAACACAAACCTGAAGAAGGCAGTGAGAGCAAAAATAGCAGCCTGCAGGATGTCTTTGTCTATGTGACCGTTAGTGTTATGATTAGAACTGTCTCCTTTCTCCAAATCACCTTTAAGTATAGGCATCTGGTTAAGGACATATATTACATGCTCCAGGAACGAGAATGAAAGTACTGTATGCTGAGAAAATGCCTGTATAAATAATCACGAAAAAGTAAATCATGGTATTAATTTTAACAAAGAGGTCATAGAAGAAGACCAAAAACAAACAAAAAAATTGAACAATAGAATTCAAGCATGACTTACATAACATCACATATGATGGAAATCACATTTTATTTCCACAATTTATATTGCATTTTGAATTACAATAAACAAATTTCAAACTATATGACTACATCCTAAGAAGGTGGCATGTCATATTGGACACCGACACGACACAACACAACACAACAGTCGTCAGACAGTTCCCAACACCTGTTAGACACACGTCCAAAGAATGTGCTACTAAAAAAAATTTAGACGAACATGTTTAAGATACTTGGGAACACGTGTCTATCGCTGAGAAACACATGAAACACATTACAAATATGAATAAAATAATTTGGAATCTAATGATAAAAGAAAATTAACATTAATTTATATATGTTCTTCTCCTTTAGACATTGCAAAAATTATTTTCTGTAATAAAAGAAAATTAACATAAAATTATTTCCGTGTCCTACATTTTTTCAAAATTTCTGTGTTGGTGTATCTGTGTCGTGTCACGTGCTTGTTAGACTGCATCACTGTACTTTCTATATTTTTCTTCTTTCTCCCCTCTTCTCTTTTGAATAACTCTATTTCACAACTCAGTGGCATGTAATGTTCTATTTGAAAGTGGGAAGCCTTTATTTTTTTGATAAATAAATAAGCTTTATTAAAAGAGCATCAAGAAGATGCAAATAATACAAATCTTCAAAGAGGACCTACCCCCTCCTAACCAATAATATTATCTAAAAAATCTAACAAGACAAACAAATTCGAATCAAACTTCCCTTCCAACCAACTATACAAAACTGTAAGAAGGCGACTCTCGAGCCACGAAACACTGTGACGAACCTCCTGAAAAGTTCGCCTATTACGCTCGAACTAGACTAGCCACATCAAACAAAGAGGCACCATACACCACACACGCCGCCGCCGCAGCCCCTGCTGCCGACCAACCTTAGCTCCACGCCAACTTCATAGCATATCCAAAACCCGCTGCAGCTGAACCCAAACAATCTCAAAAGGAGAGCACATAAGACTCCACAAACGGCTAGCCATAGAACAGTGCAAGAACAAATGATCAACAGACTCTACATCAGCACAACACATGCAACACCGATTCAATAGAAAATGACCATGCTGCACCAAATTATCAATCGTAAGATTCCGTCCTAATGCCGCTTTCACATGAAGAAAGCCACCTTAGAGGGAACTCCTGGCACCTAAATACTCTTCCAAGGGAAATCCGCCCTCACCTCCCTCGCTAAACATCGGTAGAAGGAAGAAACAGAGAAACGCAACGCCCTTTCGCCCCCACCACATTTCATCCCAAAAATCTGCCCCCACTCCAGTTACACCCAACCCATACAAATAATCCCAAAGCTGCAGCAATGGGTCGTACTCCCAGTCGTGGATAGGCCGCCGCAAATGAATGTCCCAAACCACCACACCCTCACCCTCCAAATAAGATACAACCACAGCGTCCTGATCCCCTGTAATTCCATAAATTAGTGGAAAACGAACCGCTAGAACAACACCGCCACACCACCTATCCTTCCAAAAGCGCACCCTCCTTCCATCGCCCACCCGAAACTCCATCCTCGCCCAAAATTGCCCTCGCCCCAATTCAGTACCTTTCTATAAGCCACACCCATAAGAACCAACCACAGCCCCTACCCCCCCAGTCCCCCATTCCCCTTTAGCTAATCCGTACTTAGTAACCACCACCCGTCTCTATACCCTCTCCGGCTCCAAAACAAAGCGCCACAGCCACTTACCCAACAAAACTTTGTTGAAAGTCACCAATCGCTGGACCCCCAACCCCCCTCCCTCTTTTGGTTGACAAATCTGCCCCCAGTCCACCAATTGATAACGAAAATCATCCCCTCCACCACCCCACAGAAAATCTCGCTAAAGCCGCTCCAACTGTCGAGCCACCGATACTAGAATGACATGCAAAGACATAAAATACGTCGGAATGCTACTTAACACACTCTTGATCAAACCTACCCTCTTTCGATAGATATTGCCTTTTCCAACCCGCCAACCGACGCTGAATACGCTCCACCACTCCTTCCCACACCCGTTGAGCTTTAAACATTGCCCCCAACGGCAAGCCCAAATAAGTAGCTGGCAAAGCTGACTCCTTACAACCCAACACCGCCGCTAACACCGGCAAATTTTCCACCTTCCCCACCGGAATCATTTCCGACTTCCTGAGATTCACCCTAAGGCCCGAAACTGCCTCAAAACACAACAAGACACATCGTAAATAACCCACCAGCTCCGCCACGGCTCCACAAAAAATCAAAGTATCATCAGCATACAGCAAATGAAAAACACAAATAAGCGCCCCTGTGAGAGGACCTACTAAAAAGCCCTCTAATAAACCCTCAAGAACAGCCCTATCCACCAATCTACTCAATGCCTTCATCACTAAGATGAACAATAATAGAGACAGAGGATCCCCTTGACGAAGGACTCTGTAGGTTGGAAAAAAACCCGTCAGTGTCCCATTGACTAGAACAGACATCCGCACAGTAGAAATGCAACTGAATCCACTTCTGCTAAGTCTCTCCAAAACCCATACACTTCAAAACATACAGAAGAAACTCCCACCGAACATTATCATACGCCTTCTCAATGTCCAATTTACAAATCAAACCTAGTTAGCCATATCGAATTCGGGAATCCACACACTCATTTGCTACCAACATTGCATCTAGAATCTGGCGACCCCTCACAAAAGCATTTTGGGACTCTGATACCACTGCCTGCTAAACCCTTCGAAGCCCATTTGCCAAGACTTTAGCTAAAAGCTTATATACACTTCCAAGCAAACTAATAGGCCTAAAATCCTGAATATCCTCTCCCCTCTCCCCCCCTCCCCCCCTCCCCCCCCTTTCTTAGGAATCAAAGCCAAGAAAGTCGCATTAAGACTTTTTTCAAACTGGCTCGACACAAAGAAAGCCTCTAAAGTGGCCATCATATCCATCTTAACCACACTCGAACAATGCGGAAAAAATGCCATAGTAAAGCCATCCAGACCTGACGCCTTATCCCCACACATCACCCGTAAAGCCCAAAACACCTCTTCCTCTGTAACAGGGCGCTCCAAAGCCATCCTGTCCGCCTCCGAAATCATATCAAACTGAACCCTTTCCATCCCTGGCGGCCACTCCCCTGCCGAAACAAATGTTGATAAAAATCCATAATCCCCTCCTCAATCTCCTCTGTCGTATTTAGATCGTGACCCTCCATCCACAACCTGTGAATCTAATTCACTCGATGATGGGCATCCGCTATCCGATGGAAGAACTTAGTATGCCGATCCCTATCCTTGAGCCACAAGCACCGGGATTTCTGCCTGAAACACACCTCCTCCATACGAGAGATACGGACATACTCTTGTCTGGCTATCTCCTTTGTAGAATCGTCATCAGCTGACAAGCCCCTATTAACCTCTATTTCATCCAAGGACTGGAGTAAAGACACCACTGTCGCCTTCTGGCCCTCTCAACGGCCAAACACCTCCTTATTCCATCCTTTCAAATCCCTTTTAAGCAGTTTCAATTTCTGAGCCAACATATAACTAGGTGAGCCTATAACTACATAACTAGTCCACCATTCTCGGACCCTCTCCAAGAAACCATCCAAATGCAGCCACATATTCTCAAAACAGAAAGGAGTAGGGCCTCTCCGAACCCCACCACTATCAAGTAAAATGGGCCAATGATCCGACACTGGACGAGGGAGGCGAATCTAAGTAACATCCGAAAAATGCTCCTTCCAACCTCCAGAAATGAGAAATCGATCAATCCACGACAGACTCTGCCCATTTGACCAAGTGAAACTCCCCCCTTGAAGAGGCAAAGCAATCAACTGCATCTCATCAACAAAGGAACAAAAAGATCGCATCCACTGCTACCCCCTATAGCTCCCCGCCCTTTTAACCAGCCACCGCACCATATTAAAATCACCCCCCATGCACAAAGGCTCTGACCAACAGAAAGCCACATTTTCTAACTCAGCCAAGAACTCGCCTTGGTCTATATTCCGCACCGGACCATACACCCCAGTAAACACCCACCGAAATTGATCCTCTACACACCGAAACAAACAAGACAAAAAGAAACCGCCCACCTCCTCCGCCTCCTTCATAATGACCCTGGAATCCCAACAGAAAAGTATCCCTCCTGCAGTACCGATAGCTGGCAAATGGAACCATTCCACAAACCGTCCTCCCCAAATATTGCGTACCACCACCTCCCCTAACACATCCATCTTTGTCTCCTGTAAACACACGTCAGCTTGTGCACTACGCAGAGTTGCTTTTACTGCCAACCTTTTGTACCTATCATTCAAATACCGCACATTCCAAGAAAGAATTTTTAATCTTATTTCAACGTAAGTGGTCCCCCACGAGGTCTCCGAGAGTCACTACCCACCTTTGACCCTCCATGGTCATAATTAATAGAACATGCAAGATTCTTAAGCTCCCGGTTCCCTTTCCGCCTGGTTTCCTTTCTAACTGGTTTCCACTGATTTAACCCCCTCCTTACTAGGAGTCCCTTTCCGCCATGATTCCTCCACCGCTAAGAATAAACATAGTGTTTCCTCCTCATGCCCTTCGAAAGACAGGCCCAATAACTGACTAACCTCACTGATTTGTTCCAACACCTACTCCGAAACGGCGTCAGCTGAAGGTACCCCATTTCTCTCCAGCTCTACACCATTATGAGACAGGTTCAGATTCGGACCGTGAAAGACCCCCTGTGCACCAACCTCCACACTCAGTGGTTGTACCACCATCGGCACCAATTGATTCAGGCCTTCCTCAGTATCAAAAACAACCCGATTAGCCCACGACAACCCACCACGCGGCTCCTAACCAGATGTCACAACCTCCTCTTCGAAGGATGAAAAGTTAGACCGAAAGCTGCATCCATCGGCCTCCAGAGGATACCCAGATTCCGGCGCATCCCTGTTCACCTCATGGCACACCACTGTTAGCATATTATATTATCATATTACTATCTGAGTTATTAGTTTGTAATTATTCTATGCCTCAGCGCTCCCTTGTAATTTTTACAAACTTTAATCTATAAATAGGGGATGATATCCTAATCAAACCCTAAGCTGGTTACTTTCTACAATCCTCACGGTATCAAAGCAAAACCCTAATACCTAACCCTAGCTACCCATACTGTTCCTATTACAAATCGGCGCCACCAGCCATCACCGGAGCCACCAGTCACCACCAGAGGGGCTTCGGCTTACGCCGACAAAGACCCACGTAGTTTCGGGTGGGTTGATGCCTATCTAGGGTTTCGGCTCACCCTTGTTGGTCGAAATTAGCACCAACGATTACTCTAGGGTTCAAAACTGACCTGGGTTGGTCCTCTGCCTCAATTGACTCCTCCGATGCCATCGTCTCTTTTCACAGCTTCATCGTCAGTCGATCTCCTCTACTTGGTCAGTTCGTTGATCTCCTCTACTTGGTCAGTTCGTCGATCTCCTCTGTCTTCGTCGATCTTCTCAGTTCGTCGATCTCTTTCGTCGATCTCCTCAGTTCGTCGATCTTCTTCGTCAATCTCCTCTGTCGCCTCCTCTTCTATGGTATAACCTCTGTTTGGTCCCTCTGCTATGTCGTGTATAGGTGTTTGATCTTCAACACAGTTTGTTAAAAAAAAAAAAACTTTATGGTTTCTTAATTTTGTTATGCTTTTATAGTGGTCATTATGTCTGTTCTTTCACCACCACCTTCCGGGGTTTGTGATTGCCACTGGTTTTGTTGCAAGTTCGGTAGTATAGTATCCATGGCAAATTCCACCAGTGTGTCCCCTACTTCTCAAACACCTAGGAGTGAGAGTCCCATTATACCTATTACCATGCCTGAGAACCCCAACCCTAGTTTGAAAATCACTTCTTCTCTATTTAATGGTTAGAACTATCTAGCATGGTCTCAGAGTTTGACTATATTCTTGAAGAGTAGAGGGAAGATGGGTATGTTGATGGCAGGATACAGACACCTAGTACCACTGACCTAGGTTATAACCAACGGAAGATTACCAACTCTTTGATTATGGATTGGCTTATTCATTCGATGGTTCAAAAAATTGGTGAGGGCTACTTGTCTATGGAGATTGCCCAGGATGTTTGGGATGATGTGGCTGCCACCTATTCCCTCAAAGGGAATCTCTCACAGGCATTTGAGTTGCGCCGTTCTATTGAAAGCTTACTTCAAGGGGAGCAGACTGTTCTTCAGTATTTCACCTTCCTCACCAACGGCTGGAAACGCCTTGATCACCTGCAAGACTATAAGCCTGTTTGCCCTGCTGATTCTATCGGGTACAAGAAGTTCATTGCACAGGAACGGGTCTTTAAATTTCTAGCAGACCTAAATGTGGAGTATGATCTAGTTAGGGGTCGAGTTCTGAGTATGGACACTCTTCCTTCACTTCAGGAGGCATCTGCCTATGTACAGAATGAGGAGAGTCGCCGGTCTGCTATGATGTCCCCTGTCTCTACTGACCGCTCAGCATTACTGTCTACTCCTCGAGATGGCCCCAGCCTGACTCTCATCCCTCCGTCTGCTGCTAAGAAGTCTGTATTCTGTGATTATTGTAAGAAGCCGCGGAATACTCGTGAGACGTGTTAGAAGCTTCATGGGACTCCATTCGGGGGTCGAGGTGATCGGTCTGGTTCTAGAAGAGGTTGGTCAGGCCAGTCTAGAGGATGTGGCTCCTATTTCCGGGCTCATCAGTCTAGTGCCGTTGATACACTTGATTTTAATTCTGCTTTTGTTGGCCAAGCTTCTGATGCTGAGCTTGAGGATGCTCTGCGCGAATTGCTGGACCGCCGGTCTTCTACTGCTCTCAGTACAGCTTCCTCGTCCTTTGCCCGCTCAGGTAACTTTGCCTCTTCTCCTTGTGTTTTCCTGTGTCATAAGTCTTTGCCTTGGATTATTGATTCCGGTGCCTCAAATCATATGTCTGGCTCCACTGATCTTTTCTCTGCCTATAAGCCCTTTTCAAGTCAGGACAAAGTTAGGATTGCAGATGGTATTGTTTCTTCCATTTATGAGAAAGGTTTAGTCCAAGTCACTCCTACCATACCTTTATCTTCTATTCTCCATATTCACAATTTTTCTGTTAATCTGTTATCCTTGAGTCGTCTTACCCAGGATTTGAATTGTAGTGTGACGTTTTTTTCCTGATTATTGTCTTTTTCAGGACCTTGTCACGAGGAGGACGATTGGCAGTGGTAGTGCAGAAAATGGTCTCTACTTCCTGGATCAACCGGACAAGCTTGCTTATGCTTCCACCACGTCTTCTACTACCCTCGCTGATTTATGACTGTGGCATTGGCGTCTTGGGCATCCTTCCTTTTATTTACTTAAGCATTTATTTCCATCTGGTTTCGCAAATCATCATGTGTCTGAATTTCTTTGTGAGTCTTGTCAACTTGGAAAACAATACAGAGCTTTTGCTCCCAGATCTAATAAAAGTTCAGTTCCTTTTTCATTAATACATTATGATGTTTGGGGTCCCTCTCGTGTTATGTCCGTGAAAGGTAATCGATGGTTTGTTACATTTATTGATGATTTTTCTCGTACTACTTAGGTGTATCTCATGAAAGATATGAGTGAGGTTTTCTCTGTGTTTCGCAATTTTCATAAGATGATTTGTACTCAGTTTGGGGCCACTGTCAAACTATTTCGTTCTGATAATGGCAGGAAATACATAAATTCTGGATTAGGTCAATATTTTTCTACTCATGGCATATCCATCAGACCTCTTGCACCAATACCCCTCAACAAAATGGGGTAGCGGAACGCAAGAATCAGCATCTTCTTGACATGGCTCGGCGCATGTGTTTTTCTATGAGTGTGTCTCGGCCCTATTGGGGCGACGCTGTTCTCACCGCTGCACATCTTATTAATCGTCTTCCGACCCAGGTCTTGCAAAAACAAGCTCCTCTTCACATCCTCCTAGGTTCCTAGTCCTTATTTTCTATTCCTCCCAAAATATTTGGTTGTATCTGTTTTGTTCATAATCACTCTTCTACTCGTGGTAAGTTGGACCCTCGCTCCCTCAAGTGTGTTTTTCTTGGTTACTCTCCTACTCAAAAGGGGTATAAGTGTTACCACCCTTCTTTTCGTAAGTGGTTTGTGTCCATGGATGTTACTTTCTTTGAGTCCCAGTCCTATTTCTTGTCCTCTCCGGTGTCACCGTCCTCATTTCCGGGGGAGCCTTGGTGTGAAGTGAATCCTGTGCTTCCTATGGTGGAACCAGTTGTTCTTGCACCACCCTCTTCTACTGGGACTATAGAACCCAATGTCACTAAGGATAGGGAAATAGAACCCAATGTCACCAAGGATAAGGAAGGGCATGTTTATGTCCGGGACATAAACAGACAGAAAGTTAACTAGATACAAGGGACCACTTCTGCTCCTCCACTGCCATTTCCTGCTTCTGATGAGAGTCTAGGTAACTTTGAATCTCTTGAGTCCATTGATCTTGATGTTCCTATTGCCAAGAGGAAGGGTGTGAGATCTTGTACTCAACATCCTATCTCACATTTTGTGTCCTACCCTCGTTTGTCATCCTCATATAGAGCGTTTGTGTCAACTATTTCCTCTGTTAGCATTCCTAACCATTTTCAAGACGCTCTTGCTACCTCTGAGTGGAAACTAGCCATGATTGAGGAAATGAAAACACTTAGGAAGAATGGCACTTGGGAATTGATTGAGTTACCTACGGGCAAACGATCTGTGGGATGTAAATGGGTATATACTGTGAAACACAAAGTAGATGGGTCTATTGAGCGTTACAAGGCAAGACTTGTGACAAAAGGGTTTACTCAGACATATGGCATTGATTATCAAGAAACCTTTGCACCCGTGGCTAAGATGAATTCAGTCAGAGTACCTCTCTCTTTAGCAGCTAATCTAGATTGGCCGCTTTATCAGTTTGATGTCAAGAATGCCTTTCTCCATAGTGACCTCGAAGAAGAGGTATATATGGACATTCCTCCTGGTTTTGAGGATCATCAGACAGAAGGCAAAGTATGCAAGCTTCGGAAGTCATTATATGGTCTCAAACAATCTCCAAGGGCTTGGTTTGAGAGATTCACTCAGGCTATGCTTAAATATGACTTCAAACAGAGTCAGACAGATCACACCTTATTTGTGAAACATTCCTCACATGGTAAGACTACAGCACTTATTATTTATATAGATGACATAGTTCTTACGGGCAATGATAGTAGGGAAATACCTCTGTTGAAGAAATATTTAGCTAGTGAGTTTGAAATCAAAGACTTGGAAGCTTGAAGTATTTTCTGGGAATTAAAGTTGCTCGCTCCAAGGATGGGATATTTATCTCACAGAGAAAATATGTGCTTGACTTGTTGAAGGAAACTGGGATACTTGGCTGCAAGGCATGTGACACTCCACTGGAATCTAATCAGAAATTGGGAGATAATGAAAGAGGAGAAGCTGTTGATAGGGGGAGCTATCAACGATTAGTGGGTAAGCTCATTTACCTATCTCACTCCCATCCTGATATTGTTGTTGCTGTCAATGTGGTTAGTCAGTTTATGCATGCTCCTCATCAGATTCACTTCGAGGCTGTCATGAGAATCTTGAGGTACTTGAAGTCTGCTCCTGGTAAGGGTCTTTATTTTTCAAAGTATGATCATCTTCGTGTGGAAGCCTATACAGATGCTGACTGGGCTAGATCAATAACTGATAGGAGATCGACTTCAGGGTATTGCACCTTTGTTGGAGGCAACCTAGTTACTTGGAGGAGTAAGAAACAGAATGTGGTTACCAGGTCAAGTGCAGAAGCTGAGTTTAGAGCTATGACACAAGGAGTGTGTGAGCTTTTATGAATCAAGTTATTGTTGAGTGATCTAGGTATTGATCAGACGGACTCCATGCGGTTATACTGTGATAATAAGGCCGCTATCAACATCACTCACAATCCGATTCAACATGACAGGACAAAACATGTTGAGATTGATCGCCACTTCATTAAGGACAAACTCAGTAGTGGTACCATTTGTACTCCTTTTGTCCAGTCTAGTGAATAACTTGCTGACATTCTCACCAAGGGAGTTGGGAATAAGCCATTTCATGACATATTAGGCATGCTGGGCATGAGAGATATCTTCGCACTAGCTTGAGGAGGAGTGTTAGCATATTATATTATCATATTACTATCTGAGTTATTAGTTTGTAATTATTCTATGCCTTAGGGCTCCCTTGTAATTTTTACAAACTTTAATCTATAAATAGGGAATGATATCGTAATCAAACCCTAAGCTGGTTACTCTTTACAATCCTCAACCACTAGCTGAAGACCCGAAGTCAGCACCACCTCCTCCATCTGATGCGCAACCCCTGAAACTGTGGTCAAACTCCCTGATTTCTCCGACAATCCAGACCCAGGCCTTGGCACCGACCCATCTAACTGCAATTTCGATGGCCCAGTTGCCTTTGCCGTCAATTTGTCACCTATTGAAGTCATCGACATCCAACGACCCATCGTCTCTGACACACAGGCAGGCTGATTCGCCACCGAAAGATCCAAACCCATATCGTGATGCAAAGCTTCAAAGACCTGTCGCATTGGGGGGTCCAGCGCCTGACCCGTTAGATTAGAAACTGCCCTAGTGGACCCATGAAGCCCAGCCTTAGAATGATTCTTGGCCTTGATCAAAGTTAGGCCCAACTGGGCCCCCTCCCCCACTGGCCTCTTGGAAGACTCGACTTAGGCCGTAACATTATATTCCGCTGGGCCCAAGCCCATAGTTCGACTGGCCTGGGGCTTTATTACAAATGTTGTGCGTCATCCCTAATACGCCGCACGTGGATTTCCCCATTTCGTGCCCCCAAATCTTAATACAGTTGGACGATCCCCAGATCTCCACCAGATTTGTCGATCGTACTGCGCCAAATCTGCACCTTTTCTATTGCACTCCCACGCCACAGCGCCGTTGTCCGGGAAGCAAATTCCACCTCTGGCCCTATCTCCGACCAGACAAGCAAAGAAAATCACCAAGAGCCCCACCGGACTAAAATTCGTATTGGAAGCCCTTCTGACAACCCTCGAACCTTCAAACGAACACAACCCAGGAGATCCATCGTCTCATCCACCGCCAAAAAGCTGCCACACCTGTTCCCAATGGCTCGATACGTTGGTACACCATGAAGATGAATTGTTAAGCTCAGGACTTGAATCCAGTGACCATTGGCCAACGTTGGCAACTTGCGTTGGCCGCAACAAGCAGTAGGTGACCACCAGTCCAAGACAAGATCACGCCTATCAAAAGTCCACTTCCGTCGCAACACCGACGCTGTGGCTCGCCTTGAGGGGAAAACGAACAAGAAGTATTGGCCTCCAACACTCAACACCTCCACCTTCCCCGATGCTCTCCACCAGTGATGCACCCAGTCGATAACAACAGAAATCCCTAACCCCTTTTCACCTTCCTCACCCACCCTACCCACCAAGGTCCTATCAAGTAACCGAAGCCAAACCCCTTCTCGGGCACCTATGACCACCACGTCACTATGCTCATTGGACTGAGAGTCGACCAGCCGCGCAAGGGGCACTTCCTCTGGTACCACCGCATGCTTCAACACCTTTTTAGCCTTAGCCCACCTATCCCCAAAGGCGAAGCCTTCAATAACCAAGGCAAGCCCCTCCCAACCATCCCCAAAACTGGAATTTGGGATGAAAATCTGCTCTCGCTTGCTCCCTATCGTGGCCACAATTTGCACCGACGAACCACCATTCTCCTCTCCTCAGACCTAGACTGCCACTGTCCTACATCCCCCAATAAGTCTTACTAGATAGGCCAACCGGCCGACATCTCGTGACGCCTTTCGGAGCCTCGCGACAAACCAAACCACTTCAAACCCACCAGGATGAGTGCCCTCTGAAGACCTTGCCCGCGTTCCACAATGGACAATCGGCGCCACCCAATCCAATCCAATCCTCCTCAATCTCTTCGAGTTCAAAGGAATGACCCCCTAAAAACAGAATTCTCCGGCGAGGGCCACCACGCTGCTCTGCTGAGAACATTTCACTAATGATAGGAAAAAATCATTTTCCCACTTCTATACGGATTTAAGAGTATTAACAGAGCACATATATATTTATATATGATAGTCTAGGCAAGATGACAAGAGAACTGAAACCCCCAGCATCAAGGTTGATAGACCATCGTTGTTAAAACTTTAAGCACGTTATATTCAATCAAGTGATTAGAAAGCTTTTTAAGAAATCAACAGAAAGTCAAGCTTTTGACATGTCTTCAAATTCTGAACAAAGCTTAAGCTTAAGCTTTTGGTGATCTAACATGATATCAAAGCTTAGGTTGGAAGAGGTTTTGGATTCAAGTCTCTCCGTTAGTATTTGGTCCCCGTTTGCATTCTTTCTCCTATCATTTGCATTCTCTCTTCACTCAATGTATGGATGCTTGCATCTCCACGTACAAGACGGGTTTGCACTTGAGGGAGGGTGTGTTTAATAGCTTGATATGCATTGTTAGGCCTGTTTCCTAACAACTTAAGCTTTGGGGATAATTGGTGATCTAACATCAACAACACTGCCATATTGAACAAAACTATCTCTCTTTCGCACCAGCAACATAACAAAAGAAAAAAGAAATACACCTTTTAAGCATATAAAATGATGATTCAATATATGTCTCTCAACATCAATTGGGACTCACATAGAATGCATCCTGCATTGGCCAGCCACCATGTAGTCTAGATATATCCTTTGAAACTATATCCCTTCCTGCTGCAGCCAATACTTCATTGAAGACAATTTTCGAACTAGTGTTCTCGGCCAGGGAACAAATCTTATGATAGTTAAGAAAATACTTGCAGATATAGACAACTGTTTGTGCAGAGAACAGAATCATTAAACAACAACAAAAAGGAACATTTTTAAAAAGGTGGATTAGATTTAGATTAAAAAGGATACAGCACCAAGTGTTTCCTGACGTAAATATTTCTCAGTTACATGGACTGTAGCGGAGATCAAAGATTGAGTTGTCCTGTTGTCATATAACATGTATTAACTATCTATGAAAATTACAGTATCTATTTACTGACTATAAAAATATATGATTCAAAAACTTTTACTCACTCCAATGTTTAACGTACTCACAACCCATGCAAAACAGCAAAACAATAAGCGGAAAATGAAAAGCGAAAAGAACATAACCTTGATATATCAGTTTCTTTTAGCTCATTCCCCCGTTTGGTAAAAAACTCAATGACTGCTTGGATAGCACCTTCTGCTGACTGCTTGACCTTGTCACATATAGCTACTGAGCAACCATGCAGAGTAGTTACAAGCTGCAATTTGAAACTGAAAATATCATGAGGCTATTGCAGTGTGAATTGTAAATTCAGTCATGCAAATGAAGGAAAATGTGTTGCATTATATATATATATACGTAATAAAATAAACCTAACCTCATCCTTCGTCAATAAAATACAAACAGAGGAAACAACCCTGTTGAAAACCTCTGATGGATCTATAGAAGCATCCTGAAGACAAATACAAACTCAGAATAGGAAAACACGGTATCCTCAATTTCCCTTCCATTGCTCCAAATAAAAGCCACAGAAAAAAATAATTGAATAAAAGAAAAACTCGGATGCACTTACCCGCCTCAAGATAGCAATAACATCCTCAAGGGAGGACAAAGCATTATACGACGATTCTATATTTACTCCAGAACTAGATGATACAGGCCTTGGTAATGAAAGAGATATGCTGAAGAATAGATCAAGAATCTGCAAAGGGAGATAAATAAAAATAATAGATATTGTTATGTAATATGTGCCACAAGTTAGCAGAAACTATAATAAAAGCATACAATTTATCCACGAAATGATGATAAACAATTTCATTCAAGGGAAACTTCACCAAAACCACAAATAAAGACTACTGACCTGAGCTGAAAGTTTTCTAACTTCAGAATTTGTATCCACACATCTTGGAAGATAAACTATGACCCTATCCCCGACACACAAGGCATCACGACTTGGCAATACATATACGGCTGGCATCAAAAGACACTGCAGACAATTAGTAAACAGCTAACCACAAAAGATACAAAGTTCTTTGGGAAACACAATTACATGGTAAGTTGGAAAAATTGCGATTCAAAGCGTGGTCGAAGTGCTTGCTGTGTGTGCAACTTCCATGGCAGCCAAGTGTACAATATCCACTGGAACAAAGGGTCCGAAACTTTAGAAGCATCTCATGCACTGCACGACATCCTCTTATTCTCTGACACTCCACAGGCGAGGAAACATATTGATCAATCTGTCTAAGAATATGCAAAAGCTGCTCTGCTCGGCTTCTTCCATCCTCACCACTGATGATGACACAGATTACTAGTTAGATGATTTACACAAGAATCCTATTACATGATCTATATGTGTAGAGAATCATATATACACAGATGCAAACAGATACGGACTTCCAGTGCAGAATGAGACTTTTAAGATATTTCATCCCCTTCGAGTCTGACCCATCACATTAGAGGTCTAACATCAAACAAATTCCTGTCCGAGCACTCCTCATCAACCAACACCCTTTCCGCATAACCTACCTCCATCCCACCAAACCTTGATAACTATTTGCAGAACAAAGTTTCAAAGATTGTTAACAGGCTACATCCAAAAGAGTTAACAAGAGCATTAAGGTTTGAAGGTGTGTGATAATGAAACTACTGAGAAATAGGACTTAAACAATTGAGTGTGGTAACCACTATTAGATCGCTTGCTGGAGACACGAGTGAATTTTCAATTATTGTAGGGTTACACCAAGGATCAACCTTAAGTTCTTATCTTTTCGCTTTAGTTATAGATGAGTTGACGCGCAATATTTAGGATGATGTGCCATGGTGTATGCTTTTTGCAAATGATATCGTGTTAGTGGACGAGACTAGAAAATGAGCTAACACTAAGTTAGAGATTTGGAGAAAAACACTTGAATATAAAAGGTTTAGGATAAGCAAAACTAAGACATAATATATGGAGTGTAATTTTAGTAATAGTCACAATAGAAGCAGAAGAGAAGTGTAGATTGAGAATCAAGAACTACCTAAGAGTGAACATTTTCGTTATTTAGGATCGATTATCATAATGACTGGGGAGATTGGAGCAGATGTGGTCCATAGAATTAAGGCGGGTTGACTTAAATAGAGGAATGCGTCTAGAGTATTATGCGGTAAACGAGTACCCATTAGACTAAACGGGAAGTTATATAGAATAGCTATTAGACCAACGATGTTGTATGGGACAGAATGTGTGGCAAGAGTAAAAAAAAACAGAATTATGAACGAGTATATTCGAGAATGGGTAGGAGTAGTACCGATAAAAGATAAGTTGCGAGAGAATAGATTGAGATGGTTTGGTTATATACAATGGACATCAACAGAGGCAGTAGTGAAGAGGCGCGATATAGTGACAGTAGATGGTAGTGTTAGAGGTAGGGATAGACCTAAATTAACGTGGACTAGTATAGTAAATAGAGATATGAATCTCCTTAATTTGACTAACGAAATGGACTTGAATAGAGTTAAGTGGAAAAGAAAGATTCATGCACCCGACCCCATTTGATGGGGCTTAAGGCCTGGTTTGATTTAGTTCGATTTGGTTTGGTTTGGTTTGGTTTGGTTTAATTTTGCACAGACCAAAAATGTTTGTTTTTCATGGTCATGACCTAGCACATTGGTTGTGGGGCCCCCATGAAGGCTATGTCTTATTTTAGCAAGACTTTAAAAATTGTTTCCCATAGTTTAAAAAGGCATAATCATTCACTAAAACAGAACGAAATTTAATATGACTTTCATAAGGAAAATTGGCGTACTCAACTATATCATTGAGCACCAACAATATTTGCTGACAGAATTCAATCCAAAAGGACAAAGTTGGAACATGACCAAAGGACGCCTTGATGTTTCAAAAGCAAAATCAATACAAAGAGCCTTGCAACAACGAAATTTACAACAAGAAAAATACCTCGTGAGAAGAATAGCACATAAGAGTGTGATAAGATTGTCTATAAGGGGATTGACAACATCTGCTGGATCAATTGGCAAAGCAAAAAATCCCAAGGTCGCCTGGCAATTTTAAAAGAAAATATTCACACAACTGGCAAACAAATAATACTAGAAAAGATTGGTGATAAAAATATCACAGTAATTGACAAAACTTGCACCCTCATAACATGATTTCTTGTTTCAATTGTCAGTTTGGGCTCTACAGAAACCAAAGTTGTACAGGCACTCAATGCAAGGGCCTGCAAAACATCCACATTCAGAATGCAAAAAAAGTCAAACAGTTCCACCAAGAACTGAAGAAATATGAAACAAAACTGCCTGTTCAATACAGAACAAATGTGAGCAAGTAAGCGAACCTGAGTGCGCAGAAGTTCAAGGCTAGAATCAGCAAAACCCTCATCATCATCACAGCCCATCAACGTTAATGTATAATCAAGCAATTGGTCCCTTCTTTTCAATGGGAACGTTATCCCACTTTCAGCAGCATTAATGACGGCACGACCTGCATTAACAAACAATGCTATCAACTTCCCAAGATTGACCACTAACGAAGTAAAAGATCCATAGTCATCAATATTGTAGAATATGTATCGACAGATGTAAGAGAAACATACTAATATGACACTTAAATATTGTCAAATCTTATATAACAGATAAAATACATGATGGCCAGTATGACCTGACACATTACATGACACTCAAATATTGACAAAACTGTATGATATCAATAGACAAACTACACAGCACATGCATTAGACGTGCAATATGGCTGCATGTTGCAGCTTTTGTGGAAGGAAAAATAAAACTTGTTTTAAGCTATGATAAAGAATTTGAGTTTGTAAAGTTAGCATGTTCTCTTAAAAACCTATATAACCAGATTTGTATTCTTGTATAAAAGAGAGGATTGAATGGCACCCAATCCCAAGCAACAGAAAGAGAGGATGCATTTTTGTGTGGAAAAGACCCCAACTAAAAACTCAGAAACCTTGAAGAAACTTTAAAAAAGATTGTAAATGCCTTTTTTAAATACCTCCCTTGTGCAAGTGGTCACCAACTATGGGGACTCAAAATGGGACTAAGGCCCACAAGTCTTAGTATTCATCTGTGCACTACGGTTAAAAAGAATACTTAACAAAAGGTTTCTGAAACAGAAAAGAAGCATGCTTTTACATAGTGAAAATACAAAAAGCAACAAATAAATGAGAGAAAAAATATATCATAAAAAGTTGTATGCTGAACTATGACAATTTCCAAATCCCCCAAAAATAAAATTTGAGAATCTCTTTTCTAAAGTGTTCATGTTATCCTTATCATTTAATGACTCTAAAAAAGAGGTAATTGCAAACTTTAGTAATTCAATAACTGTAGAATATTCACATATACAAATTCACTAAGGATTATCAAAGATAGAGATGTGAAAAGCACAAACAAATCCAGATTATAATATCAGAAAATAAGAGTGAAAATAGAGCACAGAAAACATGAAACCAAAATAATACACTTGAGGAACTTCACAAACCTAGCAAATCAATAGCAGTAATAACAGCCTGCTTTGCTGTAGGATGGCGCACATGAAGAAGCCGTGAAAGCATATTTGTACCCTGTAAGCAAGAGTAATAAGCAAGGAGCATAATCCAGAAATTGTCATGCAAATTATCACATACAATGAATTGATATTAACATCATCAATACATCCAATACTAGAAGCATAAAGAAAATTTCTAGAATCAAATAGAGATGTAGGCTTATTATACACTGGGAAATGCAAAGAAGCATAAAGAAAATGGTATCATACCACAAGAGCATCTATTCTAGCTTCAATAACAGTTGATGGAGCATATCTTGCTGCATACCCATACATTAGGGCCAAAGCAGCATGTATATCATCAGAATCATCCATCCTAGCCTTATCAGAGAAAAAAGACAGAAATCTGCAGCCAACAGAGCACCATAATGATCAGAGAAACAGACTTAAAATATGCATGTAAAAGCTTAACAGATAGATAATTAGAGTGCATAGATTAGAGAGAAAGAGAGACAAATACATACATACATATATATATAGAGAGAGAGAGAGAGAGAATTAAGGTAGAGAAGAAAATATTGTCTTCAATGAGACAACAAATTGTTCAAGAACAATAAGTTAATAGTGATTAGTCATTAATTGTTATTGTTCAAGAACAATAACTAATAAGTTGTAATGAATTAGTTTAAAAGTAACTTGCTTCTACACTAGAATTCTCTATCTTGAATGCAACTTTTTCATCTGCAATCTGTATGAGTATTATGCTGTTTATCAATGTATTCTAAAGAGACTCCACCATCCTTTTGCATACTTTAAGTATTTATATACACTTGTGTGCACCCGCATTCACACACATGAACACACAGACACACGTGTAAACATAGAGAGTAAAAGTTATCCAATTGTCCTGGCATATACCTCTGAAAGACACTTTGCCCAACATTATCAAGAATGTCTTTCAGTTTGTCCAAAACAGTATCCAATTGGGATGCTGCAACCTGGAAGTAATAGATAACAATTAGCTTTAGACATGGTTAAAAATAGAAGAAAAAGAACAAAGCTTTAAAGTATAGATACCAATCCCATGGCTTTTGCCAAACCAAGCCTATTACTCGGGAATGCAATATTAGCTTGTTCATACATCCAATCAATCTTGTTACGAACATACAACCTGTCATCAACCTTCTGAAGAAGCATGCCAAGACACCTGAAAAAGAAAAAATGAATTTTGAATTTAACCAGTCCATCAACTTTTAAGAGGCTCAAAATAGTTGGAATACCTTCTGTCATTTCACAACATTTCAGCAATTCCTTTAATATTTCAATTTCTGAAATTACGAGTGCAGGTAGACTTCAGGAGGCCAACTACATTTGCCTTCTAAAACATTTTAATTAGACCAACAAAATTTCCTTAAACATTATCAACTGATGTTCCATGAGTTATTAATTTCAGCTGATCGAAGACTTAGAATATGTTCTGGAGGGCTGCCTTAGAGGAACAGTTTGTTTTATTCGAGATTGAGAAATGAGTGGTCTTCGTGTTTGAGAGCAAACAGCAATTTCGGACATAGAGAACTAGCTATCTCACTGCTTGGCATGTTCCTTTTCTTTTTTTTTTCTCTCTCAGTGAGGTTGGTTCTATATAGAAGAGAGGGAAAATACATACACAATACAAGGGCATACCCCAGGCAAACGTTCAAAACAGTAACACTGTGAGACAAACTCACTAAACAGACCAACAACAAAGCTTCAATAACAAATCACATCTACATTCATTACAGACAAAACATCGAACTCCAAAACATATATTCAATGGGAAAAAGCTTTTCTTTATTTATTTATTTATTTATTGATTATAAAATTCAAAGAGAAATTAAGCAAGCAGAAGGAATTCAATGCACTAATACCGGTGAAGTAGCCCAGTATGCTCGTCATCAGGCTTATAAAGTTCATATTGTTTGGAAAAAGCATTTCCCAAAGAAATCACCCAATCATTATCTTGAATCACATCCAAAGATTCTGCAAGAAACTACCACCAAGAAACAAAGATGTATTAGTGCTATGTGGTACTAAGGATGGCCAGCAAATTCATTCCTTTTTATGTTCTGTTTTTCACGTGGCACGTGAAATGGTTATTTTTATTTACTTATTGTAACATCTCAAGTGAGCATTTGAGTTTTCATGTTTTTAAAAGTCAAATGCCAGAGAGATTATCCCACTTATGAACATCATTATCTGATTCCATGTAATGATTTTCTACAATGTATGCTTGCAATACTGATAAAGAGACCAACAGGCATCAAAATTTACTCATCAAATTTGTGAAGGGTTAACAAACTTACATTGATTATCATGTCATCCCAAGTTTCTTGATATGAAGGATCCTGCTTTAGGTCTTCCGTGTCACTCACATAGGCTTTCATTTTTGGAATCTAGAGCTTACAAAACAATGCAGCAAGTTAGAATCCATAGCAGAATCATTTTCTAGGGTCTTTTTTTTTTCCTTCATTTTTTTCCTGATGAGCTTCATCTATTGATAGAAAATTTGCATTTATTTACATCAAGTGTAAAGCATTCTGCAATATCAGTGATGATATTTTCAAGTAGTTAACATGGTATTGCAAAACAGAAGCTACTGAGGCCTATTTGTACAATCTGTATACTGAAGCCTTCTCCAAATATTGAAAGACTATCATGATAATGCCATGGATCTAGGAAGCATGGGTACGCCGGAAATATTTCCGTACAAGTACTGGGTACTGGTATGCAAAATACGTATATGGTACTTTTTGAATATTGGGTACGGCTTTGGGTACTTTTGTGGGTACATCGCGGCGTATATGTAACTCTTAAAAAATGTATGGGAACTGGAACAATTATATTGTGCCTATCTTAAGAAACTTTAAAAATAGTGTATATTTTCAATTATCAAAATTTTAAAAAATACTTTGGGTCCTTTTTTGGCTTCCTCTTCCCTGGACTCTCCCTCTCTCCTCACTCTCTTGGAGTACCCATCTTCATTTCTGTTTTTTTTACCCTCTTTGTCTATTGTTCACTGTTTTTCTAATTGCTATTTTAGTTATTTTTTGCATTTGATTTTCTAATTATTATATACCATGAACTACAAATTACAAAAAAAAAAAATATGGTTGTACCTTGACCATAACTATATCCTATTTCTTTTTAAGTTTTGCCATATTGGCCTACCCGTAACGTATGCATACCCACACCTGTGCTTCCTTGCCATATATTCATGAAATTACACAAACAAAATGATGAATTCTCTTTATTTAGAGAGAAAAACAAATGAGGAAATAGATCAATCAAAGGAGTCTGTTGTTCAAAGCACCAATTTCTTGGTTTATCTTCTTATCTTGTTTCACATATTAGCTTCTTGTATATTACTTCTTGAAAAGACTTGGTGGCCATTCAAGCCATAAAAGTTATTTGTCTATGGCATTTAGAAGTCTGGTCCCCTCAATATGATCAATTATCCATCTCTCTCCATCTATTGATGAACTCTTTTACTTTGCAATGGGTCATATCATATCATAATAGTTAAACAAAAATTTGTCATGTTTGCTGGGGTTTAGCATTTGACATTCACATTATCATGAAAGTTTGCTGCATAAATTGAACAATTGTACCTATAATGTCAAATATCTCTAGATATTTCACTCACCATCATAAAAGCTTTGTTCCCATAACAAGACTAACATTTAAACACAAAAGAAAAGCCAATAATACTTCATACTTCAAACTAAATAGCGAATACATAATTCTATACCTCATCTTGCCAAAACAAGTTGATATTTTTTGGGAAGAGAGGTGCCAGATAGCATAGAACCTACAAATAGAAAATGAAAATTGAATCAGATGTTTCTACAATCCATTTATAACTCCATTTTTTTCGATAAGTAAGAGTATATTATATGACAAAGCATCAAGCGGGATGCCACCATGTACAAAAGTAAGTTAATCTAAGACAACCTTTCAACAAAAAGGCCTACACACTCAAAAAAAGAATATATATATATGTCTACGATTCTTACAAGTTAACAGAATCAACAAAATCTAAAGTTTGGTCAAGATTAGGAAAAACCCTCCAAGTCCAACTATACTACAGTCAAAAAGGAACTCTTCAGACTATACCGTAACTCCTCTACTCCTTGGAAAGTCCTACTACATTGGCCCCATATAAGCCACATCAGGCCCAAAAGATTTAGCAACCAAGTTTTCCGCCATCACTTACCAATCCTGCTACCCCGCCATCCATGCATGACACCAACCATATCTCTTGGGAAAACCCAACCCATTCCAAACAGAGCCAAAATCAATCAGCACAAATCCTTTGTTACCCGATAATGGATATGCATATGAGAAACAATTTATCCACCACACCTATTAAGACAGCAGCAGTTAACAATTACTTGCTGATAAGATTGTTTATAGTCAAAATCTTCTGAAAGGTTGCATTCCACACAAAGAAAGCAATCTTAGATGGAGCTCCAACTGCCAACATGCCTTTCCGGAGGGAATTCACTCCCAAAAAGGATTTCCCCTTGAACTTCCGCTTCTTAACTGCAATCCAAGCCATAGAGTCTTCACAATATCCAACTCTCCTGATCCCATAGAGCATATTAAGAAGGTCAATCCATGTCCCAATCTTGCACGTGACTTCTCAACTCAATGTCCTAAAACTCATCCACCCTTGTGCCCAAAAATAATTAGCCACCGAAGCTGATTTATTGGTAGCAACATAGGCCCTCTGCAACACAACCTCACCACACCACCTATGCCTCCAAAACTTGACCCTTTCTGCCCTACTGACCTATAAAACTTGAAAACTTGATCCCCCAAAATTTTCCAAATATCTTTCGACAACCCTCTTATTTGAATGAACCCCTTATTTGCGTATCCATCAAAAAAATTGTATCATTGTTAGTATTGTAAGCATGTGGCAGCTATGCTCACTGCAGAATGACAATACTTCACATAATGAATGAGCCTCTTATTTGAATCCTAGAAAAACATTTGAAATTTGAGAGAGATCAATTCTAAACCTCATTTTTTCCAAAACAACTCAAATGTAGCACTTGTAATAACTAAACGAGCTTAAAAAGAAAATATTGATCTATGTTTGACACATCAATGTGATGTAGAATCACTCTTCATTAGTCCATAATAAGACACACTTACAGTCAAAATATGAGGGGCCTGCTGCTCCCTAGCAAGAGGATCATGCAGAAGCACCACCAAGCGGGCAAAGAGTTCCTGAATTTACGCACATCACATAGACGTTAACATTGAGATTTCATATGTAGGATCATAAAACAAAGTATTTAATATATCAAGTACACCAGCAGAGATTTCACCTCAGGATTTGGAATATCAGCTCGATCTTTACACTCAGTAAGCATTGAATTACTATAAGAAGATCTATGTCTACACAATTCTGAGATGCATCTGCAAACCTGTGAAAGTAGCAATTCATACTCTTGTGCAAAAAAAAAAAAAAAAAAAATTTGCTACACTGCAAATCCGATTTCAACACACTAACAAAATGCATGCAGAAGTTCTGACACAAACCAATCCCCAATTTCCCTAAATGACAAATAATGATGCATGACAAGTCCTACCGTGGCAACTGCACCAGTGTAAGCCTGTGGAATGATCATCTTCAGCAAAAAAGGCCAGAGGATATGCTGCAAAATCAAATACAGGAATGAATGTTAGTCACAATTGGATATTCTGATTACCAACAACATATGACCCTATAGGTGAAGTTATATCACCAAGAAATGAGAATGTAAAACAAACTTTAATTATTATAGATCAAATATCTATTGTACCTCCATTTCAGGAATGGTAATGGTCACCAAAAGTAGACCTTTTTCACAGATTTCTCGTAATTCTGTCAGACAAACCGCCCCAATATTACCCTGCAAAAGACACTAAGTGCTTAACAACTACAGTGAATTATAGATGACTATACTCACATAATGATTACATTATTCAAAGGGATCAAACTCAAGGACTTGGTTTTAGAGCACCAGAACTGGATACAATGCATTAATTCATGGATCCAGAACCCACCCTAACATGTCAAAAATAGTCAATGCCAAAATCATTGTGATCGCACTTTCTTTCTTTTTTTCTGATGATGATCAACCTAATATACTTCACATGGTGTATAAAATTCAAAAATAAACTAAGTAGTAACTCAAAATTGCATCTTTTTAAATATCAGGTGTTAACCTCATATCTCCTGTATGGGAAAGCATAATAGACACCAGTTGACCTAAAGGCTTCCTTCGAGCTTTCGAGATTATTTTTCTGCTTATCTGATATAGCACAATGGCGTACAAGAAATTCAACAAACAACTCCCCAGATGGACCAACCAAATAACAATGTGAAGCCATAACCATAATCAACTGCCACAAAAGCAACAAGATAACATATTAGAAGTTGAAAGCGGAAGTCTTTTATTAATGCCATAACAAGAGCTATGGCTATCAGTTCATAACAAACCTCCGAAAGCGCTTTACGAACCCCCAAACTTTGCTCATCTAGCAACAACTTTACAGCTTCAACAAGTGCAGGCCTTTTACTATGCCAAGCTTCGGACAACCTCCACAAGAAAAAGAAAGTCAGTTGATATAGGATATTTACTAATATAATAAAGACAAGGAAATGAAAGAAACCTTGGCAGTAGATGCTTTAAGACACAAAGTGCACCAAAAGTCAAAGATTCTTCCTTCAACCTGCATTTCTGGTAGTAACAACATACTCAGATTCATGAAATGGAAAAGGTGATGGCAAAGATAATAAATTAATTAAAATATTATAACAGGAAAGCTAATGGTACACCATGCTATTTTATGTTCCTTTTCCTTCTTTTTCAGTCACATGCATGAATGAAGGAAATACAATGAAGCTAAACTTGCAAAGTAATGACCCTCGGAAAGTTATCTAGCTGGGAAATGGTACCCACATTCAGGAGGAACATGAACAAATCCTCAGGGTATAGCAAGCCAACTGTCATAAAGCAATGCTGAACTTCATTGTAGGTCTGCCACATCCAAAAAGCAAGGCAAGAAAAGAAAATTTGTTAAAAAAAATACAAGAATTGCTATCCAATCAAACATAAAGCACAGCACACTAATATGTCAAGTCACACTTGAAGGCAAGAAACAATGGTTTTCCATTAAGTCAATGAATACAATACAAGTATCTAAAAAATTTTTAAAAAAAATCATCCCAACAGTCATATATGAAAATTAGAGCATCTATAATTACTAAGAATAAGAAGCAAGAAGAAAATGTAAAACAGAGACAGGAAGGAGAAAACTGAGGTGAACCCAACCTTATAGTACCTTATTTGTTGAATATTCATAGAAAGTATGCAGACAAGCATACACAAAATGTCAAACAAAATTCAGAAAGAAAAAGATTGAGGCAAATCCCACCTTATCATTGTTCATAAAAAGTATCAAACATACAGGCAGGCCATACACACATACGTGCATGCCAAAAAACAAATAATAATAAATTGAAACTAAAGGCTGCTGCAATTGAACAAAATGAATTCACAAACGTTTCTACAAAAAATTGAATAAAGCAAAAAGGAAGGAGTAAGAAGTTGGACTTCGATAGCACGCAATAATCAACTTTATCAAATTCAAAGAATGAAGAAAATTAACATAGCATTGGATGGGTTGATGCTATCATATAAGCAAACCTTCAATCCCACTGAGAAATCTGAAACATCTTTGCTGTCATTATTAATGCAAACCACTGGAAGAAGTGTTGACAAAACAACTGTCAGGTCCTGCAACATACAACATAGAATAACCATCAGAAAAAGAAGCTAACCCAAAAAAAATAAAAATGAAAAAGTATGTACATCTAACATGAATAGATTGATAAAAGGAATTGATATAACAACATTTTACAGAATAAGAGATTTTGATTTGGTGGCTGAGTAACAAATAAAATGAATATACAATCTCACGTTGAATAGGTCATCGGAGATGACATTGGAAGCAAAATTTGTGCTGATGTTATAGCAATACACTAGTAAGCCACATGACAAACAGAAAAATCCCTAAAGGTCTTGTTTGATTGGGGATATAGAGGGGAGATCAATTTTATCCAGGAAACTAAAGCAAGGCAATGGGGAAAAAAAAGGTGTTTTTCAATGCTATAGCAATACACAAGCAAGTCGCAAGACAATACACTAGCATAGGCAAAAGACTAGCAAACTAGTGGAGTAAGGCACTTCCCTAATATAGTTTTCTAAGCCATTTACAAAGTGGCAAGAGGAAACATGACCCCTTACTAAAGCAATCATAATGGCTAACTAATGGCCTCTAATAATTACAACAAAAAGAAATAGATGGAAGTTTGACTATAATTAGATAGCAGACGCAACAAAGGAATTATGCATCACCTCAAAATCAAGCAAAGGAGGACCACTTTCAGACAGTAAAGAGGCATTTAGGAGATTGTGGAGACTACATGTTGCCACAAAGGCAACATCAAGATCTTTCTTATACCTGATTGCCAAGAAAAGCAAAAGAAAAACGCAGTAAATCCATGCTGTGTACCATCATTAATTTAACAAACTGTTCAACCAAAGATTGGCACATCTGCACAGTAATATAAACATTTTCTCTAAAGCATCTTACTGCAAGTCTAGCTTACAGTTCCAATATAGTGGGAACAAGTCTTGGTAAAGCCAACTTCAGTTGTGTTCGAGTTATTAGACCAACCATCTCACCCAATGCCTCCACAGTAGATAGGCGTACCTTTTGCAAACAAAAAAAACTAGGTTAATACATGGAACTCAGAAATTCAATCTATTCATAAGCTGACTGCCAAAAAACAAAGTGAAGGAGAACAAATATCAAGGATGCACAAAGCACGACCATGTTCCTAAGTATCAACTGATACTGAGTTGCAGCACGTAATACCCATCAATATTGACAAAGTCAAATATGGATCTATGGCATGGTACGCTACTCAGCTGAAAACAACATATTGGATGAGTTAGGATATCTGACACTACCATGGGATACCAATACAGCTCTACGCAATAAATTTATAGCTGAAAAAGACATATACACACCCTTTTTATCTCTTCCAGACAATAGTGGGATTAATCAAACCAATAAGTAAAAAGAAATATATGATATAATATAACTGTGCACATCCCAGATAGATGCATAGGCAGTAAATAGATAAATGCACACTTCATATGCAAAATAGGACACGCTGCAATACAGAACCACCTGGGTTTCTTCCGCAAAGCAAAGATTAACAGAAGTTTATTTTCCAAAGCGAAAAGAACTTAAAAAGTTATTGAGAACAAACAACGAAGGTATAAATGTACAAAATAACAAGAGAATAATACTTCTAAGGATGGAGGGAGACAGGAACAAGAAAACAGTTTGAAACCTTTAGATCCCGTGAAGTTGCCCAAACTCTCAATAAAAGCTCAAAAGAAGAATTCAAAAATGACCTGCAGCAAATGACATTAACAAAAGGTTGTCAAAAATAATAAGCATCAAAAATTAACCAGAGAGCAAATAATTGGCCTCACATGACATCACTGTCAAGAAGTGAAGACAAAGGGAAATCCACACCATACTGCCAACAAGCCTGACACCAACACTTAAAGGCTGGAAATGAATAACAAAGTTAAAAGTTAGCTAGCCAAAAAAAAAATAAAAGAACTGAAAGATGTTAAATGCCATAGTGTTGTATCTCCACAATATCATTTTTGAAAGAAAAAAAATGTGCAAAATGCTTAAATTCAGGTTGAACACAAACTTCTAAACAAGTAAACAACTGAATTAAAATGGTGAAGGTAGGTCAGTCGACCACATTGCACCAGCTGATTGACCAAGATTAACTAATTGAAATTACCTAATCTCGTCAACTTTACGGCTTTTACTGTGGTACTAAAGCATTCAAACACCATAATATAATCTCTAGCTATGATGAACTGGAATCATTAACAGGGCCGGCCCTGGCATGAGGCAGATAAGGCCTCTGCCTTAGGCCCCCAATTTTGGCCCAAAAAAAGGGCCCCAAAATTTAAAAAATTGTTATAGGTCTAATTTTTTTTTTTTTTTTTTGGTTTTAAGATCAATTTAAAGGGCCCCAAATGTTTTATTGGGCTCATGTATAATTTAGCCCATACTTATTTATAAATATGTTTGGCCCATATTTGTTAAAATGAAAATATATAAATAAAAAAAAAAAAACAAAAACTGAAAATGTGTTTTACCCAATCCAAAGTTTATGTGTTAGTGTTTGGCCCAATCCAAAGTTTAAAGGGCCCCAAAACTGATCAAATGTATTTAAAGGCCCCAAAATGTGTTTGGCCCAACCTAACCCAAACCAAACCATACATAGAAATACAATATACATAGCATAGCAGTGAGTGATGAAACAAACGAAGTGCCTCTGTTTTCATTCTGTGTTCTGTTCAACGAAACAAAGTGAATCACTCTCGACTCTCCCTCTTGAAGGCAGGCGACAAAGAGCATAGCATAGACTCACTCTCCCTCTTTCACACACTCCTCCTCCGGCGATTCACTCTCTCTCACACACTCTCTCTCATGTAAGTCCTCTCTCTCATTATCAGATTTTATTAAATAAAGTTGCCCTAATTTTTTTTTTTATATTCTTTCTTTATCAATTAGTGGAATAATAAATTTGCCCTAATTTTTTTATTACCTTTTTTATCCATTAGATTTTAGTGGAATAAATAATTTAGCCCTAATTTTTTTACCTAAGTATTTATCAGTTTTAATTCAATAATTTGGTTGCCCTAATTTGTTTCATTAAATTATTTTTTTGTAATTTATTTGCTATCAGATCAGTGGATTGTGATTTGTGGATTGAAGTGTTTGTGATTTGTGGATTGATTTGAAATGTTTGTGATTTGTGGATTAAAGTGTTTTGTGATTATAGCCATGTTTCCTAGGAAGTATAGTTCTGGAAATGAAAAGAGAAAGAAGAGGATGAAAGTAGAGCAATTAATTCAATCTCAATCTGGAGCACTTGATAAATATTTTGGTACCAAGAAACAAGTAGATATTTTGGGTTCAAATGACAATGATGATGAAGATGTGGTAATTGAAGAGCCTACTCATTGTGTGAGTAATAATGAGAATGATGATTTGGTGATTGAACAACCTAGTGAACATATGAATGAGAATGAGAATGAGAATGAAAATTTGGGGAATGTAGAATCTAGTGAAAGTAAAGATGTCAATGTTGAATGTGGACCTCTAAACATTTATGACCCTAGTAATTGGGATAAGATTGATCAAAATTTAAGGGATTTACTAGTTGAAAGAGGTCCAATAAGAGATAATGGTGTGAATTTTCCCCTAGATGACAAGGATAGGCATTTTTCTTCTACATTTTACATGCGACAGTTACCAAATGGAGAGAAGCAGGATAGGAAGTGGCTAGTATATTCAAATGCTTCAGACAAAGTGTTTTGCTTTTGTTGCAAGTTGTTTAAGCAAGATGGGAATAATATTCATTTGGCTACTGATGGATTGAAAGATTGGAAGAATATGGGCAACAGGCTTAGAAGTCATGAAACTAGTAATGAGCACTTTATTTGCATGAGCAAATGGGTTGAGTTGGAAAGTAGATTGAAGAAGAATGAAACAATTGATAGAAGTGTTCAAGAACAAATCAACAAAGAGAGGGAACACTGGAGACAAGTGTTACTAAGGATAATTGCTATTGTGATCACTCTTGCTAAAAATAATTTAGCTTTTCGTGGAGACAATGAGAAGATTTATCAAGAAAGAAATGGAATCTTTTTAAGCTTAATTGAAATGCTTGCTAAATTTGATCCAGTAATGCAAGAGCACACTCAACGTATTCAAAGGAGTGAAATTCATTACCATTATCTTGGCCACAAAATCCAAAATGAATTGATACAAATGTTAGCGAGTGAGATCAAGAGTACGATTGTGGCAAGAATCAAAGAAGCGAAATATTTTTCAATAATTCTTGATTGTACTCCAGATGTTAGTCATGAAGAACAAATGTCTCTTGTGATAAGATGTGTAGATGTTTCAACTAGTCCGGTAAAGGTAGAAGAATTCTTTTTAGAATTTTTGAAAGTGGATGATACATCGGGGTTGGGACTTTTTAATGTACTTAGAGAGGCATTGCACACACTCCAGCTTGATATTGGTGATATAAGAGGGCAAGGATATGATAATGGCTCTAATATGAAAGGGAGACACAAAGGTGTACAAAAAAGAGTACTTGAAATAAATCCAAGAGCATTCTACACGCCATGTGGGTGTCATAGTCTTAATCTTGCCCTTTGTGATATGGCTACCTCTTGTTCCAAAGCTATCTATTTCTTTAGAGTGGTACAACGCATATATGTGTTGTTTTCATCTTCTACAAAGAGGTGGAAAATTTTCAAAGACAATGTGGAAGGTCTCACACTTAAGCCATTATCACAAACTCGTTGGGAAAGTCGCATTGAAAGTGTTAAAGCTATACGGTACCAAGCTCCACAAATTAGAGATGCTTTAATTCAGTTGGAAAAAGAAGCTGATGATGCCAATACAAAGTGTGAAGCTGAATCCTTGGTTACATCTGAAATTGAGAACTTTGAGTTTTTGCTTGGCATGATTATTTGGCACAATCTGTTGTTTGCTGTTAATTGTGTTAGCAAGACATTTCAAACTGAAGACATGCATATTGATGTTGCTATACATCAATTAAAAGGACTCATTACATTTCTTGAAAAGTATAGAGAAATTGGATTTTTGGAGGCCATGATTGAAGCTAAAGAAGTTGCAATTGAAATGGAGATTGAGCCTACATTTCGTGAAAGGCGTGTCATTCGTAGAAAGAAACATTTTGATGAGAATGTTAGTGAGGAGGTTGCACAATCAGCTGAAGAATCCTTTAGAGTTAATTATTTCATATATATAATCGATCAAGCTCTTTCTTCACTTAAGAGTAGATTTGAACAATTTCAAATATATGATGAAACTTTTAGATTTTTGTTTGATTTGAAGAAGTTAAATTCTACCAATGATGAGTGCTTGAAGACTTATTGTGCTAATCTTGAAGACTTTTTGAAACATGATGGGCTTATGGATGTTGATGGGAGAGATTTATTTTCTGAGTTGAAGGTCTTCAAAGAAATTTTGCCAAAAGAAATCAATAGGCCAATTGAGGTGATGAATTATTTGAAATTGATGGATGGTTGTTTTCCAAATGCCTGGATTGCATATAGAATATTATTGACTATTCCAGTTACCGTTGCCTCTGGAGAAAGAAGTTTTTCAAAGTTAAAATTGATCAAATCCTACCTTCGATCAACAATGTCACAAGAAAGATTGAATGGATTAGCTATATTGTCTATTGAAAAGGATTTGGTAGATAAATTAGATTATACAAACTTAATTAGTGATTTTGCAGCTAAAAATGCAAGAAGAGTAGTATTTAAGTGATCGTTGGGTTAATTGTAAGCTGGATATTGCTAAACTATAAAGCAACAAAACCAGTTTTTAATGTTTTTGAGTCATTGTACTGATTTCTTCCTATCTTAATATATGAAAGTAAATTTTAGTTTATAATTTTAATGATTATATGTTCAAGTATACTTAAATAAAAAATTTGTGGATACTTACCATTTTATGCATAAATTTTTTATTAAAAAAAATATATTAGAGAGGCCCCATTTTCACAGTGCGCCTTAGGCTCCATAAATCTCAGGGCCGGCCCTGATCATTAAAGAAGAAAACTGAATTTACTCTAGATATTGGGCTGAGAGAAGAATTTTTCTGGTTAATACTAGGAATGCACTAGGATAGCTACAGCAAGAGAGGGGAGGAGAGCAAAAGTGTCGATTATAAAAATATCCTACACTCTTGATCATCTTCAAAATAGCATTAAGTCGACATATAGCAATCTACAGTCCTCTAGCTAGTGCCCTCGGAATATGATTTTTAGCACAGGTTCAAGTCTTCACGCTGACATGTTCTGAAAAATGTCAAGGCAAATCATTTAAGGATGCATTTAGCACTCAAAGAAGGTATAAAAGTCAAAACGTGACATGCTATATGGCACCGAAACAAGGGGTAAGTCTCAAAACATAACTTAAATTACAGATAAGTCAAATAAGTTATCGATTCAATCCAGGATTTAGGTAAGTTTCACGTAAGGTACTAATTCGCAAATCTCCGGAATTCATAGCATGACTCTGTTTTCATTACTAAGTCCATCTAGTATAATAAGATCCACTCAGTTTTATATTTTCTTCAATTATAAAGATCATGCTACAAATTAATGAAACCCAAACAAGTAAACTATGTGATATGTAATTTAGTTGTGTGATGGGTGAAGCTCACAAGAGTAGAGATGGGTATGGTGGAGATGATTAAAAAAATAATAATAATAAAATTGGGGAAAGCTAATGATCATCTCAGGACTTTAGGATTCAGTGCTACTTTGAATGGTCATTGACCTGAGGTGGAGACTTGGAATTCTTGCTATTCAAGTGCCTCTTTCTCAAGTATCTTTAATGGCCCAGAAACCCCATCCAACAAAAATGAGAAAAACAAACTTTTGTCTTCCTCCCAAATCTATGGAGGACTACACAGGAAACACATTATCGTCCTTGCTCATCCTTCTGACTAAAACATTGAGTAGAATGGTTAAACAAGCAGATAAGGAAGCTTCTACTCAGGCTATAAAGTCTTTCATTATAGCAGTCCCATAATTCTCTATAACC
Organism: Camellia granthamiana; assembly: GCA_036172215.1. Taxonomy (NCBI): domain Eukaryota; kingdom Viridiplantae; phylum Streptophyta; class Magnoliopsida; order Ericales; family Theaceae; genus Camellia; species Camellia granthamiana. The sequence continues at coordinate 23,394,199 of CM069905.1, read as the reverse complement.
TCCATTGAGCAGTATCAACATGTGAGTATCACTTTTATCATCTTCTAGCTTGTGTTGGGGCTTCATGTTAATCTTTAAAAGTTCTGGTTATACATGTAAAAGAAGAGATTGACCTTTTCTCTTTTGCATGGGATCAGGACTGGTTTGGTTCTTGTTTCACTCATCTAGATCTTCTCCATGATGGGAAGAAAGCTAAGATGTACCCAGAAATATGTGGATGGAAAGAAATGGGATCTCAGTTCTCAGAAATGCAAATATGTGCCTAAGGTTGTTGAGCACTATATTCGTCCACTTTCCTTCTATCTCTACTTTCAATCTAAAAGAGGCAGCTGGGAGACTGGAGATGCAAATAGAAGTTTTCTCCCCTCAAAAGATGGGGGCCTCACCATTCACCCTTATGATCCTCAGTAAGGGGCATTGGAGATTTGTTCAAGGTCTCTAACAGCATTAGGCATTAAGTCAATAAGTTGTGGCTGGAATAGTAAAGGGTCCTCTTCTCATATGGGTCAAATATGTGCCAAAGTTTTTTAAGGCGACTATGTAACGTGAGGCATTTTATCCCTCGTGAGACAAGACATAAGCCTGGAGGCATCAAGGGATAAGCATTTTAAATTTTGAATTTTATATTTAGAAAATAAATTAAATATTTCAAAATTAAAAAATAAATATATATATTAAAAATTAAATATAAAGGTATAAATATATTTCTCCTCAAGGCGTCAAACATTTCACTACAAAGAAGGAAGCTTGCCCTCATTGAAACTCAAATTGGCATTTTTAGGGGGGGGGGAGGTCATTCACTTAATTTTTTCTATAGAATGTATTTGCAAAAGTGGTTCTTTTTACCTTTTTATGTTTAAACCATCTATCAGACTAAGTTTAACAAGAGCCTAAGAGAAGCTCTTCATATGTGTATTCCTAATATGCTAAAAGGCGTATAAGGCTCTTGCCTCATATTACGATGCACAATATTTTTGAAGAGTATAGCCTAAAACTCAAAGCCTTGATGTGTTTTTCACTAGCCTCGCCTCGAGGCAAGCATCAATAAGCCTTTTAGAACTTTGATATGTGCTAATGTTAGCCATCCCATTCATATATTCAGCAACTATTTGTCCTTTCAAAGGTAGCAGCCTTTTGCATGTGGCCTGCTACCCTGGATAAAAAATTTGTTCTTGATAAGCTCAATGAGAGACAATTTTCGTTAAATAGAATGCCATTTGCCTTCAATCAGTCGAAACTTCTGATCATCTGCTTATACATTGAGTGCTCACTTCCTATTTGTGATGTAATGCTTTCTTTGGTCTCCCGCATTTACTTTCTTTCCCTCCCCTTTATGTAATGTAATGTGGTTTTGGTAGCGGAGCATTAAGGCAAGCTGGTGCAGCATCTACCCCCAGCTGGAACTGCCCAGGACATTTGAACAAAGAACTTCAGAATTCTTTTGGTATTCTTCCCTTGTTGATAAAATCAAGTCAAGCTTGTTTGATAAGGCCAGTCTTCATGTGTCTTTGGGATGACTTAGAGGAATGTTATAGGTTTTTTCTCCTCTAATATGGTGAATAAATTGCCACACTCAGCATCAGATCATTCTCCTATGCAGCCATTTTCATTCAAATGTCGGAACATGTGGATTATACACGCCAAGTTCTTACAAATTTGAGAGTATTCCTTGAAACAGAGAGAAGATACTTTAAAGGTGTTAACACCCAAAAGGTGTGCCCCACATAGGTCTTCCCCAGAACACCCCCCCCCCCCCCCCCCCCCCCCCCCCAAAAAAAAAAAAAAAAAAAAAAAATTTTTAGTCTGTTGTTTTTTGGGCCTCAAAGTGCTTCACCCTCATCTCTTTTTCTAAAATTCTTAGCTTAGAAAAGCAGGGGAAAACAAAGAGCAGTCTTGGCACTCTTATATGGTTTGAGTTAAGAATGGAAACATGCAAGACTTGGCATAAAATTTGGCTTGCAAACTATCCAGTTCAACCCAATCAAACATACCAGGATAAACTGGCATAGTTTCGTGAACCCAAATTCAATTATCAATTGAAATAATGGAGCCAAAAAGAACTCATGATACCATTTGCAAAAATTGGCCGGTGGGCATCTCTAACATTTCCAAGAATAGGAAGAATCCATGAAAGTACACCTTTCAGGCGTGGAGCAAACTGCAATGCTTCAATTAAAAAAGAAAGTTCATTACACACTTGAGTTTGAGCAAACGCATTGTGAAAATTCAAAGAAGAAGAAGAAAGTTTGATGACTAACCATCAGCAGAAGCAAAGTCTGCAAGCACTTGAACCATAGATGGAAGAGCTGAATTTTGTCCGGATAGATGAAGAAACAATTCTTCCATCATCTGCAAAAGCATAAAACAGAACACAGGAAGCTCCAACAAGGCACAGAACAAAAGTTAAGAGAGAGGGGGGTAGTGAGAGAAATGTATAAGGTCAAGAATATTCAATTGTCTAATAGATCAGAGTAAAAGTAAATATGTACAGAAGAGACTGAAGTAGCAGAAAGTCAATCTGTGAAACAATATTCTGAAAATGTAAAGGTTCTAACTTCAGTGACAAAGAGATGTAAGCAGGGTTGCAAAAGTATACCACTTCAGCAGATTACCAATGGTATTCTGACTTCAGTGTCAAAGAGTTGTAAGCAGGGTTGCAAAAGTATACCACTTCAGTAGATTACCAAGAGTATATACTATAAGTGCATATGTAAATGAGTGTGTAATAAATATTTTATTTTGGTTAGTGAAAGTATAAGAATCAAGCAAATATTTTAGCACAGAAGTGCCAGGTAAAATGCAGAGAGCTCTTTTTCAAATAACAGAAAGATAAGTTAGAAAAACTGGTAGAAGTTCAATGATTACACAATATTGTGAAAGATAATGCTTGACTGTATTATCATATTGCATTTCAGACTTCAATCACAGTAGAGATATCACCATCTCCACTTCTTTGGATAACTAATTCATTTTTTCTTCTTACTTCTGATGTGCAGCTTTCTTTTCTCACTTTACCCCATCTTGCTTATACATATAAAGGCAAAACAATAAATTAAAGAAGTAAATACAAAAGCCAGTATTGTCATTTGACTTTAATGAAAAAGGAAAGAAAAGAAAGATAATGCAAATAAAAAGAAAGGTATTCAGTTCTCAATATCATGATTCTACGTCACTACACATATATAACCTACCAATGAAACCTCTCATCAGTTCTAGCAACCAAATCAAAGAAATTACCAGGTCTGGCAGATGTGAGCCTATTGCAACAAGTACACCTGCTGCAGCCCTTTGCCAGTCAGCATTAAGTTCCTGGAAGAAGGTAAAACAAAACAAAAGGAGAAATAAGACATCATTCATGAAAAATAAATTGCTGGCAAGAATCAAAATCAAAGTTCATTTAAACCTGATAAAGATTAAGGATTGCCAACATAGTTGAAATAGTATACAATAGCATCACTATTTCTATTACCAAATAAAACGTGTCAAATCAGAATCAATACGACCCAAACAATTAAGACCAGGGGCGCATTGCTGGCAGAAGGGACAAGGCAATTGGTGCACACCTGAGGTGAGCCGGTTGACCCAACCCCACAATGCATGCATGTCGCCTAACAGCTTCCCCAAGAAGAAAAAATGAGATTATGCAAGGCGAAGAAAACCCCAGTGGTTGGAGCCACTTCTACAACTGAAGCCATCATACATTCATCACCGAAATGAATTATAGTCTATCCAAGTGTGAAATTGTTGACTATTAATTGATCTAACAACTGAAGTCATTAGCGAGGGGCATAACTTTATTATTTATCTCCTTCATAAGTGGGCCAAAAAAGTGCAAGAATTAAAATCTAACACAAAATCTATTGTCTACTCTAATATCATGTTATATTGTTGACCACCAACTCATCTAAAAGTTTTAGTTGATAAAGAGGTAACTTTATTATATATATTCTCAACACCAATAAATATGCCAATTGCCAATGATACTAGAGTGATGCAACCTATAATTAAGTTTACGGTGGCCTATGACAAAGGAAAGCTTGTACCATTAGGGTTTGGAAAGGTGTAACAAAGATTTGGGTAGATGAAAAAGGACTGAGATTAGCTTGGTTTTAAAAGATTTCAAGGGGGGGAAAGAGGGGGGAAAGTGTTGGAAATTTCACTCCAAAGCCTCAAAAAAACAAAAATGGACAAAATCTATCCCATCTATACATCAAAAGCCTCTACAAAATCCAAAATCAAGCCAATTGATCAATAATGCCCGAGAACCAACTATCCAAAAAAGATAATATTCTACTTTTCAATTTGAAAATATGCACTTCATTCCCATCAAACGTCCTCCTATTGTGTTGTCACCAAACAATCCACATCAAAGCTAAAGAGACTAAAAACCAAGCCTTCCTCCTTTTCTTCCCCACTCTAACTCACCAACAAGAACCAAGAAGATCTGCCACCTTCTAAGGAAACCTGCTCTACATCAAATAAACCAAGAGTCAAAGTCCAGAATTCCCGGTGAATAAGGAGATGACTCCCTGAACCGACGTCTTATTCCCTTTCATGGATTTGAAGGCTACAATGAAAGGGCACTCCAATAAACTCCCTCCCTCAATTGTGACCTGACTAAGCTCCACAAATCATCCAAACCTGGTCTCCAACTCCTAGTCTCTTAATAAATATCATCATAGAAGCACACAATACCACCTCTAATACCCTCCTTAATGATCAGAATTTGTCCCTAATAGGGATCTTACTAATTAGATTAGTTCTTCTATGACCATTAGCTATTTGGTAAAAAAACGTAGTGTTTGTCTCCTTCCTTGAGCCATAATTGTTTCTATTTATGTCTCCAACTCCAATTGATCTCCCCCAACTTAGTTGTCTTCTCGAACTCCTCTTTCAGATGACTTATAATTTTTCCTCTTCCGTCAAACCAGCACTCCCCTCCCACTCATCCAAAACTCAAATTTCCTCCAACACCCTTGTGCCTTTTGGACCCCAAAACCCTAAAATCCTCCTTATTCCACCCTTTTAGGTCCTCCTTCAACAACTTCAGGCCATGTTTGGTTTGGTTTGGTTTTCAAAAACTTATTTCAAAAAAAAAAATTTCTAAAAAACTAAAATTAATTTGGCAAAAGAAATAAAAAAATCAAAAACACTTATCATTTTTATATAATTTTATCTTATGGGAGACCATAAATAAATTTTAAAATTATATTTTTGATATTTATTTTTCATCAAACTCGTTTCTATTCTTGAAACAATAGCACTGTATGCATTCTCTGAGCCAATACTCAAATTTCTCTGTTTTGTATAATTTAATATCTAACCACGCCTATCAGTGGCTTTATACCTAAATTTCCAAAGATGATGAGATATCAGAAAGTTTTTTTTTTTTTTTGGATAAATAAACAAATATTATTAAGAAAGCATTAAGATGATGCAACAAATACAAAATGGCATCCCCTAATAGGGGAAAAAACCAGAAGCAAGCACTATCTAATCATGTCATCTAGAAAATCTTAAAAAACAAACAAGTCCGGATCAACCTTGCTCTCCAACCAATTATACATAACTACAAAACGATTCTCTAACCAAGAAACATCATGATAAACCTCTAAAAAGGTACATCTATTTCGCTCCAACCAAATAAGCCACATCAAACAAAACGGCGCCAACAACCATACCCGTCGACGCCCGATCTGAGCACCTCGCCAAATCCCGAAGCATATCCAACACCCCCTTCGGTTAAATCCAAGCAATCCCAAAAAGAGAACAAATGAAATCCCACAACCACAAAGCCACCGAACAATGAAGAAACAAATTGCCTGCCGACTCTGCATCAGTATAGCACATACAACACCGATTCACTAAAACATGCCCACACCACATCAAATTATCCAACGTGAGATTCCGCCCTAAAACGACCATCCACGTGAAGAAAGCCACCTTAGACGGAACACTTGGCGCCCAAACACTCTTCCAGGGAAAAGTCCTTCCACTCTCCCCCACCAAACCCCAATATAATGATGCAACTCAGAACCGCCCCTTTGCACCCACTCCACTTCACACCATAACATCTTGTCCCACCCCAGTAATCCCTAACCCATATAAGAAACCCCATAACTCCGTCAACTAAGCAACCTTCCAATCTTGCACCTCCCGCCGTAGCTAAATATCTCACACCATCGCACCCCCCAATTAAGATGCCACTGTAGCCTCCCGATCGACCACAATATTAAAAATCAACGGAAAATGGGTCTCCAGTAAAATCCCTCCACGCCACCTATCCTTCCAGAACCTTACCTCATCCCATCCCCCACTCTAAACCCTACTCAATTCCAAAACTACACCCTCCCCAGCCAAATCCCCTTCCATAGCCCACAACTATGGGTACCGATCACATCCCCAGAGATCTAATCCCCCCCTTCCCACCCTATACTTAGAAGCCACCACTTTCCGCCATAATCTATCATGCTGCAAAGCAAAACACCACAACCATTTCTCTAACAAAGCTCTGTTAAAAGCCACCAACCTCCAAACCCCCTACTTGCTTAGGTTGACAGATCCGCCCCCCAATCAAAAAATTCAAGTAGAATAAAACATTGTTTACCAACCAACTCATGTTGCTAAAACTACCAAATTTTCTATTGTTTATTATTCATAATTAGCTTGATCTCCTTAACATCGAGCACATTACAAAATCAAATAATTTAAAAAATAAATTCTAGTGATTAATTTTCTTCCAACTTAATTATATAATAGTCACTTCTTCACATATACATTGTTAGGCCCATTTCCTAACAACTTAAGCTTTTGGAACTAGTGGTGATCTAATATGGTATTAGAGCTCAGGTTAGAGATTTGAGTTCAAATCTCTCCATTTGCATTTGGTTCCCATTTGCATTCTTCCTTCTCTATATATATGGATGTTTGCATATTCACATGAAAAACGAGAGGGCACATGATGAAGGGTATTGGTTAGCTTGATATACATTGATTTGTCCATTTCTTAACATTTTAAGCATTTGGGGACTAGTGGTGATCTACTAGATATTGAGGTGAGGCTCACAGTTACATACTGCACATTACTTTCATACCAAAGGCAATGTGTGACTTTGCTTCACAGCATTAAGCCAATGGACTTCAAGAACGGTAGTTATTTCGTCCAGAACAAAAAATCTCTCTTTGGATAAACCAAAACAAAATTCTAGCCAAATTTTTAACAACAGACAAGCTTGTATGTTTTCAACTTATTAATGAAGAACTCTGTAGAAAGATGAACATGTAGCTGCATGCCTGTCACACATACACTCCAAAAAAAGGACTCCTTTTTTAATACTTTTCTTAAATTTTCTGTGTTCTTCCGATGAACTGCATATGAAAGAGTAAAGAAACAATTGAAGAAGAACTGATTTCATCTTAATTGCTGCAAATACATCAAAAACGATAGATAAATAAAAACAAATAAAACGGTGCTCAAGTAGGATTAAAATGAAAACTCAAGTGCATTATCAATTTTTTTGTGTGTTATCCACCATATTCGCCAATTTTGAACTCCTTTACTATCAACAATGCTAATGCCACAAAGTTAAAGTTGTACCTTGGAGGAGATCATCTCAGCAGTGGCAATCTTGGCGAGCTTTGCCATGTCAGGAGGATCAGCATCTTCTTTATCCAAGGCACGGATTGCGACAGCCATTACTTGAAAAACACCAGCCATATTCCCAAAACGCTGAAACATTGCCAATTGCCCAATTACACTCCACATTTTCTAGATAAAAAACACAAGCATAATTCAGATTCTAAACAATAACACATGAATAGAGTAGTACCCGACGACCTCCTCGAGAAACAGTAGAGCAACAATCAAGAACTAGAAGTGGGTTCCTACAAATTGCAAAATCAACAAATTATGAAAAAAAGGGTTCACAGAACTCCCAATCTCCTTCAACTATACATAAATACACAATTACACACACACATGTGTGTGTGCATAAATGTAGGGCTCTGTGTGAGAGAGAGAGATAGATTTAATACAGGAGAGCGATGTCCTTGAGAGAAGCCATGGAAGCTGCTCTGACCATGGGAGATTCATCAGCCAGAGACGAAACTAGAACCCGGACTGCCTCTGCAACAGAGAAAGAAAGAGAGAAAGATCAGAAATTAGAAGAAAATGCGAGAAATTCAAACATGGAAGAAAAGAAGGCTACTTTATGCGCAAATATGAATATGTGTGTGTGTGTGTGTGTTAACTGTAAAATTGGGGGTACCTGGAGCAGGAATTGAGTTTCCGGAGCTTGAAGAAGCCATTGATGAGCGATGCGAGAGAGAGAGAGAGCGCGAGAGGGGAAAAAGAAGAAGGTGCAAGTATAATAAAAAGACAACGCAGGGACAGCTCTGCAATGTGGGTGTTTGGGAAGATATTATTTTAATAAATTATTTTAATTTTTGATTATTTTAATAGATTAAAATTTTTGCGTTCAAAAATATTTTAAATTTTTTATTTATTTATAATCGACTCTAACATTTATGAGAAAAAATAAAATAATAATAAATTTAATATAATATTTTATCTTATTAATTGTTTAACCTATTTTATATCTTCTTTAGATTTTAGTTAAAAATAGCCGAAACCCGCCAAATAGGGCCAATGTCCAGGTGGGGCTAATTGACAATTTTTTTAATGAATTAAAAATAGACATAAATTATTTTTATATGTAAAAAAATTGAAAAGAACATAAATAAATAAATCTAATGAAAATAATTCTTCACACTATTTTAGTACAAAAACATAATAATAATATAATTTTACTATTATTTATGACTGCTTGGCATGCACTAAAAGGCTTGTTTTGTGAAGTTGGTTAAAAATAATTTTTTGATTTTTTAAAAAAAATATGTAAAAAAATAAAGATATAATGTGACCCAAAATAGATTAAAATTATATTTTAATCAAATTCTCAAATTAGCCAAAACAACATATGCTATTTTAGTATACGTTACCATATTTGAATCACTATCATTTTATTTGAGTCACATCATCTCTCTATCACATTATAGTGTTTGGAAAGTTACTATTTTAGTTTTTGACTATTTTAGTAGGTTAAAATTTTTGTGTTTAGGAAGATAGTTTGATTCTTTTATAGTTGAATGCGATGTTTGTAAAAGAAAAAGTGAAATAATTATGAATTTAATATAACATTTTATTTGATTGATTATTTTAGCCTATTTTGTCATTTTGTAAATTTTAGCCCAAAAGCTAAAAAAAGTCTTTGCCAAACACCTCCAAACCCAACTCATACTTTGCATTTTTTTTTTTTTTTTTGGTAAAAAATAAAAAAATATACTTTATTTAAATGATTTCAAACCCCTAGTTAAATTTATCAAAAAGTATTCAAACTTTGAAAAAAAATAATAATAATTTATTCTTCTGTCAACTCCTCTACCATCTCTATCAACTCACCACTACTACCTTAAGCTGCCACCATTGTTTTCTTTACCATCTCCATGCTATCACTTCCTAGTCCCATTTCATTTCTTCACTTTTGCCCTAGTCATTATCTTTTTCTTTTTCTTCTCTAAACCCTATACTAAAAAATCATATATTTGAAAGACAAATTATTTATTGCAAAAGTGATCGTTGGTTGCAAGGGATAAGAAGTTGATAAAGATGCTACAAAGAAAAGATAGAAGAGCAAGTGGTGATGGTGAAAGTAAAGATAATCGGAAAGGAGAAGAGTTGTAGGGTGTTGTAAGGTATGAAATAGTACTATTACAGAATAAGAGAGTGTTACGAGGCCAGGAATTGGTAGAGAATATAAATAAAATCGTGGTTAAGAAATTAAGACTCTGCTTGGTTGTGATTTGTAAGCGTGTTTCTACACGTGCGTTTAAGTATGATGTTTGGTTGTTGTTTTGAAATCAATTTTCACGAGCTCTGCAGAGAGCTCTGTGCATCAGCCACAAAATTTTATCCAGGGGAAGACCGCCCGAACGTCCTTAGGGACATTCACCCAGATGTCTTCCGTTGTACAGATTTTTTTTTTTTGGCAATTGATTTATATAATTGGGAAAAATATTTTTTTTAATATTTTTAATTTTTAATGTGCTTTGAAATAATTTTGAGTTGTATGTTTAGTTATGAATTGTAAATTTTTGTATCACATATCAAAATCACATCAACAATTCCCTACTCAAATCAAACATCTTTTCAAAAACTATTTTCAAAACTCTTTACCAAACAAATTTTCTACACTCAAATCATAATTCTACAACACACAAACTCAAAATACAACTCATACTCTCAAATCACATTTACAAAACACAACCAAACGCAGGCTAAGAGACTTGTTGTGACAGAAGTTGTAGCAAAGTTGTATAGATATAGAAATGGGGTTTGAAAGTTAGAAAAGTGCATAAAGAGATAACAAAATGTTAATGAATAAGATGAAATGATTCTTTTTCTTTTTTTTTTGAATTTTAGAGACGTGTGTAATTAGAAAATAGTGTAAGGAAATAAAAATATCATGTGACTAAAACCTCTTTACAATAAACAGAAATACAGTTCATTTATAGTTTAAAAAAATTATACGTTATTTCAATACACTTATTTGTGTATAAGAATAATATTTGAGGGCCACAAAATGTGTGGCTCAAATAGCTCGAAACTGTTAAAACGACGTCGTTTTGCGTCGTTTTGGCAGTTTCGAGCCATTCGAGCCACAGATTTTCGGGCTTCCTACCAGTGCTGTTGTATATAAAATATATAATTTTTTCAAGTCCTGTGTCAACAAAATACTTTTTAAGTAAATGCACAAGAAATCATGTATTTTTTTAAATTGTTTTTTTAATTAGGGTTGAAGGTGCCTTGACTACTGTTTTTGGTTGGTAAAAGTGTAGTTAGGGGGATTGTTTGCAAAAAAGAAATAGTACCTTAGGCATATCAAGCATATCAATCTTTATGAAAATATTGAGTATGATAATATGTGGAATAATTATAAATATGCTCAAATGAGAGGGTACTTGAGCAAAATCCAAATGGCAGACATGACAGTTGAAAAAGTTGATGCGAAATGGGCCAGGCCTGGTTGTGCTACAGTTGGGCCTCCAAAAACATGATGGGTTATCAATAATAATACATTGCTCCAAAAAACAAAAAAACGAAACAAAACAATACAAAACAAAAAGTCCAAAACGCTTATAGCCGATACACAAGGCCCAGATCACCATATTGTAATTGTAGCCACAAAATTATTATTATTTTATTTATATTTTGGTAGCTGATGGGATTTGATTTTTGGCGTTTCCTCCATAATTCACATAATTTCAATAAGCCCAAGAAAACAGTGCCAAAAGTTATTTATTGAGTAAAAAATTATTTCCAATTCCCAAAATCATTTTTTATTATACCATATATTGAGAAAAAAAAATGAATATCAGTGATATTTTGAATAATGTTTTATGTGTCACCAATGCATTACTCTTTACCTCATTTTGATACAAGTCAATGAGACTTGTTCAACTGCATCAAAAAATGTGAAAATATGATAAGAAATAGAATTATATGTCACATTTTTTTAATAGGGTCCACTTTCGAGAGATTTTAGTTGGAGTGCAATAATAAAAAAATAAAAATGAACTAATAAATTTGACATTTTGGTTGGATTGCTTATTTTTAAATATATGTTGTCGCACTTAAATTTTAAAATCCAAGTGTGACATATGTCAAATTTAAAGATGCTAAAATGTCACCAAAATCTTGAAATAAATTTGGCATCTCCAGATTTAAAGGTGTTATTGAAAATGCTCTAAGCTTGTTATGTCAATTTTCTAACTTCAACGGTCATCATAAATAAAGATCCTAACATGTGAACAAAAGTTAGCACAAGTAAAGCAATAATTAGTGGTTTGGTATTTGAACTTTCTTGTAATTTTTTTAATTTTTTAGTTTTTTTACGAGATGAAAAAAATTTAATGTCTCTAAAAATATATTTATTTTAGAAACTTTTTAAATTGTATAAAAAAATGTGATTGACTGATGTATATGACTTATTTTGCCTTAAATTTTCATTTTGCCATTGGTACAAAACGGAAGGAATATTGGTCTTTTTTTACACATAAATTTGGTAGCCTTTTACCATCCACGCCAAACACAAGTTGTGTATTGAATTTTTTTATTTTTTATTTTAAACTTTTTTAGCGTAAAATTAAGGGGTTGTTTGGGGTGTCCTAAATAAGTGCATTTTTTGTCTTTTTGGACTAAAAAGTTAAGAAAAAAAATATGGTTGTTTGGGTTAATTTTTTGACTTTTTATAAAAAAAATGTGTATTAAAAAATTATATAAATTAGTGTGTAGGGGAAAATTAGGATTGGGAGTTGTGCAGCCGTAATTTTTTACTTTTGGTGAATAGTGATAACTTTTTAACTTTTTGAATAACTTTTTGACTTTTTAGCTTTTTGACAACTTCCCAAACTTGGCCTAACTTCCCAGATGAAGTCACTATGAGAGTCAAATGACAAACTTTATTTCTTATATTGGTATGAAGTATGATGTAGAGTAACATTTTAAGGGTACATGATCAGTCGGAGGGATGGATTGAGTCTAACCTTGACATAATATGGGTTAGGCGACAGAGTCTTCTCTAGTGTTGTTTGGCAATCCCATATACCCTTGACATAGTATGGGTTTGTTTGAGAATTGATTTTTCAGTAGTTTTTTATTTATTTATTATATATTTCTTATGAAATGACATGTAAAAAATGTAGAGAGAATGAGTTGATTTTTTTACTTTTTAGCTATTTTAACCAATTGCCAAGCATGGCCTTATATGCGTTATTGCTTTATAATCCAAATTCATTTCAGTTGTATGTAGCTTAGCTCTTGTAATGTAAGACCTTTTGACTTTACGTTCAGTGAATCCCATCCATGGACTTAAAGTTGCAAGCAAGTCAGGGCATCATCTATAGGTTCTGAACTGCTGTTGACAGGTTGACGCAGTTCACCATTTCAAAATTCAAAGACTGTGGATTCACTGCTTGAGTGGTGGTCCAGCAGTATATAAGGGTGTGTAGGATCTGAGGCATGTATTTGTAGAACTGCATGTATTGAATCACTGCTCAAGCGACGCCAAACTAGTTATAAAATGCATAAGATTTTATCATTTCCAAATTTGGTTGCATCCTCTACATATGAAATTAGAGCAGGATATGGTGAATTATCATCTTACTATGGCGCTGTTTGGCATCCGGCTAAAAAGGCTATTATAGCCTATTTTTCAAAAATAGCCCAAAAGCCCCAACTGTAGGTAATTTTTTCAAAAAAAAAAAAAAAAAAAGAAAAGAAAATAGGCTGCAGCCGGACAGTGTAGGCACAGCCTACACTGTCACAGCCGGCAGTGGTCATTTCAACAGCAAAATTATCATTTTGCCCTTTCATATTAATTTAAATAATAAAAAGTTAGGGATAAATTTGTCATTTTACATTTAAACATCATTTCAACACACTTTTCAATACAACAACTCAACTAAAATAGCCTCCCATCTTCCCAAACACAAAATTAAAATAACCTACTAAAATAATCAAAAAGCCAAATAGCCTCCTAAAATAGCCACTTCCCAAACGAGGCCTATATATAGGTGGTAGATGTGTGGTCTTTTGGTGCTTTCGTCTTTTAATATGACTTTTGGTATTCATGAGGTCTGACTGATTTGTTAGGAGTAAAAATTATTAGAAGCAAGCGGAAAATATGGGTTGTGGCTACTTTGTGCCTTATGGGATGCATTTAAAGGCAGAGGAACAACTGGTCCTTGAAGGAATTTAGAAATCAGGGCACCTTAACTATGTTTCTCTGTTGGTTGATGGAGGGTGTTGGATAGCTTGGTGTACATTGTTGGGCCCATCTGATATTTTTCTAACGGTTTGATTTGATCTCTTGACTTGTGATTGACTAGAGTGTACAGTATTTAGCAAATGCTTGAAATTTGAATTGCCCAAAAAATTGCTTCTCTCCATCTACCCATCCATTCCCTTGCATCTATGTAATGGTTGGTCTGTTTTGCTAATTTGCTAATTTTATGCTCACTACATTTCATGAATGTCTTTAACACCTTACTGACATAGTCACTTACCTATTACAGGGTGGAGATGTGTATGTTTATTCGTATGTTTAAAAGGTTTAGTTGACAGAATTAGTTTCTTGATGATAATTACCCCCAACATGTTTCAGTTTTGATTCTTCTTTGTGTTGTATCTCTTCGTTTCTTTTAAAATGAATATGAATTTATTGAAGTCAGTTTTAATTTTGAATTTTCTCTATAAAATGGATTTCATTTTTTTCCAAGTTGGCATGGTTGTTACAAATGCCTTGATAGCTGCAATGAAGGTTGTTGATAGGTCCTTTACAGATGAGGTAGACAATGTGCCTGTACTAGCTACTAGTGTTGCCTATGGTGTCTATATGGCAGTTTCCAGCAACTCACACTATGTTGGATTAGAATTGAGTTGTTTCATGCATCTTATTGAGTTGGCTTGGTACAAAATTACTTTTGGCGAGGTATAGATGACCTTTTTTGGCGTAGTATGGATTACTTTTTTGGCATGGTACATATTACATTTTAGCATGATATTGTGGATATTATTTATTTTTTTGTGTACAGAGGACATGATTTTTGTATAATCCTCTGTTTTGTATGGAATTATTTTTTTGAGGTTGGATTATATTCGGTTTGTATGAAATTTCTATTACATTTGAAATTTGACTTTAAATATAAATATTTTGAATGGTTGAAAGTGAAATGTGTGCACGTTGTGGAATGAGTGGTAATATAATTGGTATATGTATTATTTGATTGCATTAATAATGAAATAAATATAGGTTATCGAGAAATTAATTAAAAAAAATACTGAATAAAGTTTTTGGCGACTAGACGTTTAGTAGCCAAAAAAAAAAAAAAGTGAAGTTTTTGGCGACTAAATATTTTGGCAGTCAAAGAAGTAAGCACATGTTTTTTTGTGACTAAATATTTAGTAGGAAAAAAAAAAAGAAGACTTTTGCTGACCAACTAATTAGTAGCCAAAACAAATTAAGATGAGAAAAAAAAAAAAAACTTTTGCCGACTAAATATTTTAGTCACGAAAAAACATGACATCTTTTGGCGACTAAAATATTTGGTGGCTAAATGTGACATAAAAAGGTGACTAAAATATTTGGTCGCTAAATGTACGTATTAGCAACCAAACATTTTAGTTGTTGAAAGTGAAATTTAGTTTTATTTGGGAACTTTTGGCGACTACAATTTTAGTAGCCAAAAGGTGTCAATTAGGGACTAAGTTTAGTAACCAAAAAAGAAGAGAATTAGTGACCAACATATATTTAGTCGCCAATACTATCGCCGACAAGCTTTCAGCGACTAACGGGGTGACTAAAAATTTTAGTCGCCATTGACTCTCAGCGACTAGAAAAAGAGGTTTTGGCAACTAATTTTTTAGTAGCCAAAGGTGTAAATTCCTCTACTGAAAAAATATATATCTATATATACATATATAATTAGGATTCTTATATATCATCAAAATATTTTATCTAAATTCTTCACCTATGTAGTTTCTCATGTAACATATAATAAGTCATGCTATTTTTAAAAGATATTAAGTCCTACAAATCATAAATAAAGCAAAATAAAATGGTGAGAAAAATGAAATGATAAATAGATTTCTCAAAGTTATTGTAATGAAGAGCTCTAACACATTTGCCTTGCAGGGGTTCATTCAACTACCTTCACAATAAAAAAACCACTGTCCCCTACACAATTTGGCCGGGAATACTAACCGGCCAGGGTTCACCAGCGTCATCAACCGGGTTTCAATTGGCATCTCAAGCCTCATCATCAGTTAATATCCAGTTCCGTGGTCTGGCCGAGTTTGGGCTCGATTCGTTTTCCTCCAACAATGACGGAAGGTTCACTTGCCGGAGTGGCCATTGCGGATCTGGCCAAGTAATGTTGGAAGTTAATTAAAGTTTCAAAATTTAAAATAAGAGATTATGCCTTTTAAGTTAAAAGACACAAATTTAGAGATATACCTGTTGTGCATGGGTATATAAAATTCTACAATCATTAAGACTTGTTTTTTGTTTTTATACATACAATACATATCACTATTTACCAAAAGGCTACGGACACACGTAATGCATAGATGAAAAGAAAATATGAAACTTAAGAAATTAAAAAATAAAAATTTGGATAGTTGCATAAGATTAATTTGGGTACCAGAAAATCCGTGATATAAATTTAAATTTTATAAAAAAAAATAATAATTTGGACACTCCACTATTTACAACCCTAACCTTAACTCTACCTACCACCACTTTTGGCCACTGTCTCCAGCCTCCTGCCACCTCTCAACCTTTTTCCCACCACGTCTAGTCCCCCACCACCCTTTGCCCTCTCCACCTCATCTCCACCACCCATCAGTCACTCCCTCACACACACTTTGTCACTCCCCATCCCTTCTAATATTTAAAAGTTATAATGACACAATATTTATAGACTGTACATATTTCAATCACTACAACAAAATGCAGTTTTGGCGACCAAAAATTACAAATTCGTCGCTGAAAGTAGGCCAATGGGCGACTAAAAGTGAGTTAGTAGCCAAATTTGATCACTTTTGGCGACTAAAAGACTTTAGTCGCCAAATATAGGTGTTTTAGCGACTAAAAGTAAGTTTAGTCGCCGAATACAGGGTTTTTAGCGACTAAAACAATTTTAGTAGCCAAAGGCGACGGTTTTTGGCGACTAAAGACAGTTAGTAGCCAAAAGTACAACTTTTGGCGACTAAAAAATAGTTTAGTCGCCGAATATAGGTGTTTTGGCGACTAAAAACAGATTGGTCGCTGAAAGTGAAGCTTTTTGGCTACCAAAAAAAAATTAGTAGCTAAAAACTGAGTATTAGCGACTAAAATTCAGTTTAGTAGCCAAAAGGCGACGTTTTTGGCGACTAAAATTAGGTTTGGTCGCCAAAAGTGCTGAGTTTTAATTGGAACTTCTTTTTTTAGCGACAAATAAATAATTAGTAGCCCAAAATAATACAATTAGCGACTAAATAATTGTTTTAGTCCCCAAAAGTGGCCAAATTTTTTTTTCAGTAAATAATTTATTTTTTGACAGAAATTAATTCAATTAAAAAAATTATATTTATAAAATATTATTTTGTATTCATAGCGGTAATTATACTATATAAATAATATATATTGCACATATAATCATGAGATGGTTGAGTGGCATAGTGGGTGGCGTGTTGTGTTTAAGGCTTGGAAGGTTGAAGTCGCAGGTTCGAAACCTTTGGGAGCTCCTGAGGCAGCACAGTGCACTGTGGGTTATTTGTTTCTTTTTTTTGACAAATGCTTTTGGCGACGAAATACTTTGGTCGCCAAAAGAGTGGCAATTGTATAAATAATAAAAAAAAAGTTAACTATTGGCGACTAAAATTTTAGTCGCCAAAGGTATAATTTCCGAAAATGGAATTGAGCATTGGCGACCAAACCTTTAGTCGCTAAAAACCTGCCTTTTGCCGACAAAAAGACAGATTAGTCGCCAAAACCTTCTGCGACCGTTTATTGGCGACAAAACTGGCGACCAAAAAAATTAGTCGGGGAAGGTTAAAAAGCCACTTTTGGCGACTAAAAATCGACCTTTGGCGACTGAAAATTTAGTCGCCAAAGGTGTATTTTTTTGTAGTGAATGAAATGGAGATTATCAAAATTTTATATAGAAGTAATCAATTTATTTTATATAATATTGTTGGAAAAGTTATAAATCCAAAAAAATAAAAAATAAAAAATATAATGTCTTACATAGATTTAGATTTATTATTATGCAGGCTAAATTCATAATAAATTTGGTGCATACATTTTATTTTCAGAACATTATGCATTTTTGTTTTTGGTGTGCAACATTACTGCATTGTTATTGTGGAGTCACTGGTGTGAGCCTGACTAGAGAAATGCAAACATCAAGAAATAAGATTTTAGTATCTAACATGATTATTATTATACAAACAAAAAACTCGGTATAAATTTTTTAAAGAAAATATTTTGATCTTCTATAATCATTTCATTTCAAATTAAAATACCTATAATATTGGTTTACAAAAATGCTATTTGTATACCATTTTCCTTTGTAACAACTACAGGACATAAGAATTAAAAGTAATAACTATAAAATTTCAATAATATGAGAAATACTAACTAGTATACCAACAAATATTTAATATTAAGTAGGATCCACGTCAAGTGGTGAATAATATTTTCAAATTATTGCTACCACATAATTTTCATGGGATTTTCTTTATAGAATAAATGTTTATAAATATTACAATGTGCTGAGGACAAAATGAAATTTCCTTTTTCCGTTTAATGAAAAATTGTGCTAATATGGTAACTAAGTGACTTAGTGTACGAGGTTCCTGCAAAAGAGAAATTTAGAAGAACAATATACATATATATATATGCAATTTTATACTTTTGTGACTCGAATCCATACTACTAGATATTAACGGCAAATCTTATCATTAACAATATTTACAATTAGTCATTTTTAAGACTTGTTGTCTATGCATGATAGGACAGAGTTAAAAAATTTTAGGCTTAATTAATGGTGGGCATGCATTAATGTGCATCAAATCAAGTATTTTTTCATGAGAAGGTGAATGAAATTGAAAATAATTAATAAAGAATGATATACCAGAGAGGAATAAGGTGGTGGTAAATGCAAGGGTAAAGAGAATTCCCATAACCATCTGTACGAGCACAGAATAATCTTCTTGTATAATCTTGTTGACCAAGTTTGTACTTCTCCAAATGTCGTCGCTTTATCACCTGAAAATACAAACATGAACTAACCGGCGGGTGTGTGCCGGAAACCCCTCCAATGCCAAAGTCAGCAAGTAGACAATAGACAATAAGCTCTATGTATTTGAGAATAAGGATTGCAATACCTGTCTATAGGTTTTTGCATGAGCTTTTATAGATTCTACGTGGCACAGTCCTAGCAAGACTCTAACTCTCCTTAGTAGAGTCCTCCCAGGAGTCTCATACTTAAGGATAATGCTTATCCTTAGAATACCCTCCTCACTGCAAGCCAAGTGAGATGACACATGTCTTTGCTCGACTTTCTACCGTCCAACCGGACTACCTCTGCTCTGTCCGCCAATGGCTTAGCCGTACAACACGCAGCACCGTGAAAGCTAACATTGTATGGTTGTCCTCCTAGCTCGGCACTCCTCCTAGCTGGGTTCTCCTCTCTGTTTGACTACCTTGCTCAGTAGCTTGGCCATAGCGTTGACCGCCACTAGGAAGTAGCCAAGTCCTGTAGCTAGATCCCGTGGCTAGGTCCCATAGCTAGGCCTCGTAGCTAGGTCTCATAGCTCGGTCTCGTAGCTAGGTCACGTGGCTAGGTCCCATAGCTAGACCTCGTAACTAGATCCCGTAGCTAGGTTTCGTAACTAGATCCCGTAGCTATGTCTCGTAGCTTGGTCCCATAACTAGGTCCCATAGCTAGGCCTTGTAACTAGGTCCCATAGTTAGGTCTCGTGGCTAAATCCTATAGCTAGGTCCCATAGCTCGGTCCTGCAGCTAGGACCCGTAATTCAGTCTCGTAGCTAGGTCCAAAAAATATGGACATTTATTAGTTTGGTCAAACATCTTTGACCGCCACTCCAACCTAGCTCGGCCCAATTTGGCTATGCAAATTACCCTCTCACCATCACTGATTGCTTATAAGTTAGCATATCTTTATTTAGTGATATGAGGCATTATGGGTATAAAAGGGTTTATATAGATGTATCCCTATATAACTTTTTTTTTGTTTTTGTTTTTTGCAATCACTATTAGTTATCTCTAGCAGATTCTATCTAATCTTCATTGAGGCACAAAAAAAATCCATTGTAACTTTTTGTTTTATTTTTTATTTGATTCATATAAAATATTACAATGAAATCCAAAAAATTACAATTATAGTAATAAAGATCAAATATTACAATGAAATCTAATGAATTTCAATCATAATAATAAAGATCAAATATTACAATGAAATTTAATGAATTTCAATCGTAGTAATAAAGATCAAAGACAACATATTTATTTATTTATTTTGTTCAGCAAAAAAGAATTTATTGATGATTAAAAGAAGTACACCACTAATACATCAATAAAGAAAAGACAAGTGCAAAAAACATCATAGCTAAACATACTCATCCCAACTAAGTTGGCACCAATATGAAAGCCCAATCATATGCTAGCATTTAGCCAATTTTGGTGAGAGATCAAACAGAGACTAGAGTGGAGGAAAAAAACAACCCAACCAAAATATAATTGTAAATTACACCGTTGGTCCCTCCAGTTTGAGTGAAATTTCATTTTGGTCCTCGTAGTTTCAATTTGAACAATTTAGTCTATACACTTTTAATTTTGTTGTAATGTGATCCCTCAATTATGCATTATTAAAATTTTAAAAGGAACAAAAATCACGTGCAAAAATAAAAAAGACTAAGGTGAAATTCAAAACAAACTATAGGGACCACCGGTGTAATGAATATATTACACCGGTGGTACCACTTACGACGGCACAACTTATCGTCGCAAAAAGGGAGTTTTTGCAACGGCACCACTTGTCGTCGCCAATAAATCGGGTTTTAGTGACGACACCACTTCCTGTCACAAAAAAACAAGTTTTGTGATGGCAACAACTGCAGTAGCAAATAATGCACGTTTTTTGCAACGGCAATCCCTGTTGTCACAAATAAAGCTATTTTTTGTGATGGCATGAATTGCAGTCGCAAATAAAAGAGTTTTTTGTGATGGTAATAGGTGCCGTCGCAAACAAAAAATTAAAAAAAATAGAAAAAACGATACTGTTTTGATATAACATTTCTCTTTTCACCCATTTTTTCATCTTCCTAGCTCTCTGTCTCTCTCTCTTACTCCCACTCATCTCTCTTTTCTTTCTTTTTCTCTTTCATTCATCACTCTTTGTCTATTTGTCTCTCTCTCTCTCTCTCTCTCTCTCTCCCTCTCTCTCTCTCTCGCCCCCATTGTATTCGCATTGCTCACTTTCTCCCTTCACTTTTCTCGATTTATCGATCTCACTCTCAATTTATCGATCTCTTTTTTTTCTCCCTCTCTCTCTCTCTTCTCTTTCAATCGTTCATTTCTCATTTCTCTTAATCACTCATCTCTTTCTCTTAGCCCATTGTTGTCAAAAAAGGAAAAAGTCAAAAAAAATGAAATGGGTCTCTCTCTCTCTCTCTCTCTCTCTCTGTGTGTCTCTCTCGTTATCTCTCATCTCTTTCTCTCTCTCTCTCTCTCATCTCTCTCGCTCTTTCACTCATCACTCTTCTCTCTGGCTCTTCCATCTCTCTTCGCTATCTATCTCTCTTGCCATCTTTTTTTTCTTTCCCTCTCTCTTCTCTCTCTCTCTTTCTTTCTATGTCTCTCTATATCTCTCTCGTTCATCTCTTTTTCCTCTATTTCTCTCTTTTTGTCTATCTCTCGCTCATCTCTTGTTTCTCTCTCTCTCTCTCTCTCTCTCTCTCTCTCTCTCTCTCTCTCCCCCACTTATCTCTCTTTTCTCTCAATCGCTCATTTCTCTCAATCACACTCATTTCTTTCTCTTAGCCCATTGTTGTTGAAAGAGGAAAAAGTCAAAAGATGAAAAGGGTCTCTCTCTCTCTGTCTCTCTTTCTCTCTGTGTCTCTCGCTCATCTCTCTCGTTTCTCTCTCTCTCTATATCTCTTGCGTTTATTTCTTTTCGCTCTCTTTCTTTCTCTCTCTCTCTTTGTTTATCTCTCACTGATCATCTCTTGTGTTCTCTCTCTTTTTCTGTTTCTCTCTCTCCCTAGCTCTTATTGCGCAGCAAAATGGACACAGAGGTTTTTGGCAAAAAATGATTTTTTTGAGACACAACCTCCTCTTGTCGCAAATAAAGGTTTTTGGCGACGGTAATCCCCTTGTCGCAAATAAAAAAAATAGTTAAATGACGTTGTTTTATTGTTTAAATTTTCATTTGTGATGGTGAAACTTGACGTCACAAAAATAAATAAATAAATAAAAATCTGAGCGCTAAGCTTTTTTTTTCCCTTCGTGCTCATTTTTCCCCCCTTCGACCAAAAATGCCCAATCTCAAAAATCCCTAATCTTTTGAACCAAAAACCCTATAAAAAATCCCCATCTCTTCTTACGACTCTCTTTCTCTCTACTGTGAGCCGCGACAAACGACGGCGAGCATCGAATCGACGGCGTCGAGTAGTGTGAGACGGCATCGAGTAGCATGCGATAGTGGTGAACAGCGTGTGATGGCGGCAAGTAAGCGACGACAGTGCGGCGTGTCTCTTTTCAACTCTCTCAGTCAGTCTCAATTGCTGAACCAGGTTAGCTCTTCTTCTTCTTCTTCATCTTCATGTCTCTGCTCTGCCAGGTTAACTGAAATTTTTGTTTAATTTTATAAATTCATTGAAAATTATGTCATATAGATTTGAGAGATTGTCATGAGAGGAGGGAAGAAGTATATATAATTTTCTTTAATTTGATATAATTATCATTTTCTTTTTACTTGACATGAGAAGCATCTTTTATTTATGTGGGAAAATGATTTATTCCATGGAAGCTAGCTTGCTATATATATCTAACAATTTGTGCCTTTTGTATTAAACCCTTTTATACGTGCATACATGCGTAAGCGAGGAGCCCATCTACTTTGAGGGCAATGAATGTGAGAATAGGGTAGCTTATTCTCCATTATTTTCTTTATAGTATATACACATTTATCATCATGTTCATTGATTTGAAGAATCTTTGGTTCTATATTCTGACCAGCAAGACAAAATCATAATAGGAAATGACGAACCCAAAAGTGGCTTTCTGTTTTCTGTTAGTGCTACGTAATTTTTTGGGGCCTTGTAATATACGGAGATACATTTTCCAATTTTTGACACAATATCCAATCATTTTTCTATATAGAAATTCAGGCATTACATAAACTCAACCACCTTCATCCCAATTTCTTGTGACAAAACTTACAAACAAGTAAATAGAATAGAAGCAAAATATTTCAAATAATGACTTGGTTATGGGGTTCTAGTCTGAACCCATTTGAATTTGGTCTTGGAAGTAGTAACAATTTCTGGGATTTGTTTTTTAATGGTTTATGCCATGTTCATTTGCATTCCTTTTTTGATGCTTTGATTTGAATTTTGTGAGGAATAAAATGCCTTAATTTTGTTTATACTAAGAAGTTCATAAATGATTATGGTCTGCTTCAGTCAAATTAAACTAAGAAGTTCCTAATGGATTCATTTCTTATTTTATATTTTCTTGTAATTCTACTCATCCATTCAACTATCTCATTTCAGCTACACTCTTTTCGTAAGCATGATTTTTCTTAACTACCAAAAATTTAGTACCATAAATTAACAGATCCTTACAGCTATTTTATAAAATTTTCCCTTAAACTTAATAGGAATATACTATGTGTAGAAGAGATATTTAAGAGAAGTACAGAGGATGGATAAGATGTCACGACCCGCTCCCCGTACCCAAGGGTTAAGTATCGTGATGGCCAGTAATTGGAGGTTACCTCCGGCCAATTCATAAACAAATCAATAAACGCGAGCGGAAGAAATATTTAAATAAGGGTACCAAAATAATCATTGGAGTTTCTATTTTTATTATAAAATTTATTAACCAAAAAGGCCGATATTTACATATAAAAATATCATAAAAATACTGTGTGTGTATATTCCGCAGCCCCGCATCTAAGACTTTCTAAAGGCTATTTCTGAATTGCATTGTTTCCTGAAAATTGGTAAACAACTATAAGCACATGGCAGAGTGAGAAATATTATACCAAGAGTATAAGGGACACGAAATAACCATGGATAATTAGTTAGGTCAAAACATTTAGGATAACTGAGTCGGAACAAATAATCCTTTAAGTAGCAAAACTGAGATTATGTAAATAAATAACCATATTCATGATAATTTGATAAACAAATCATTTAAGTAGCGAAAACTGAAATACAGATATTATGTAAGTAAATAACCATAACCACGGTACTGAACAGAACAGAACAGAGGTCACTGAAGTGACAGTCAGAACAGTGGTACGGATTCAAGAGGTGGCTCATACGGATTCTAGAGGTAGTTCCCACAATAGTGTAGCACTTAGTTTCGCACAGCACTTTGGTCCACACATAACAAAGGTACGGATTCAAGAGGTGGCTCGTACGGATTCTAGAGGTGGCTCCCACAATAGTGTAGCACTTAGTTCCGCACAGCATTTTGCTCCGCACAGAACAGAGGTCAATGGATCAGAGCGCCACAAAGTAACCAAACAGAGGCCAATGGTTATTTAAGTCCCCCAAGGCGTGGGACTCCCGTGGTGGTACTTACAAAACATAATTGTATATAAGGTCATAGCCAAATATTCTTTAAAATATAAACAGACATATCCATGGATTTCTTTTTAAGCAAATAGGGTTCAGAAATAAAACCACGTAATTGAAATTTTTATAAAACATAACTTTTATTAATATACTAATAAAACATATTTGTATAAAATAAATTTTGGTAAGTCAAAACATACGTAAAATACATTTTGGTAACTCAATGTATAATATAACTCACCTTAACTATAATAACTTACTCTTTCTTTTCACTATTAAGGACCCTTTCAGTTTCCACCATTTTTTCCCTTTCTTTTCCTTTTCTTTCTCTCTTTCTTCTCTTTCTTTTCTTTCCCTCTTTTCTTTCTGTCTCTTTCCTCCCTTCTTCCAGCGATGCCTCCTCCCTTTCTTTATAGGGGGAGAGTTGATACGTGGCAGATTTTAATAATAATTAAGAAGATTTATTCTTATCTTTAATAGATATTTAGGATAATTATCTTTTGACCTAATATTTTAATATAATTATATAAATAAATTAATTCTTAATTAAATTATACTTTATTTTATACTAGCAGAAAATTAATTATTTATTTTAATACCACACCCATTATTATTATTATTTATATTATCTATATTATTATTATTATTTATATTTTGATCTCTAAACTTTTAATAATTATATTATTTTACAAAATTACGCATAATAATATATAATAAATTATATATTTTTTTAACTGAGATTAAATAATATTAGTATAATTTTTATAGAATAATTAAAAATTTGGGTTGTTACAATCTTCCCCTCTTTTAAAATTTCGTCCTCGAAATTTGGCATGTGTAAGCTATCCGCTGCGCACTCTGATAATTATATATTAGATGATTAATCTGATAGAAAATACTACCTCAAAAAAAAACTGTACCAAAAACAACTGACTATCTAGTTGTCAAAAATTAGTTTGGGCCAAAATGAGAAATAATGGGTGACTTAAAAAACTTTTTCACTCGTTTTGTTTACGATAAGAATAAATAAAAAATAAAATAAAATGAGAATATAATGACAGAATCATATACAGGAGATGAACTTTTCATTGATGAGAAATAATTTCAAAATTAGTATCTTTATAATTTGAACCCACTTTTTAAAAAATATCGAAATAAATTTTTTTTTGAATACTGAACTGAAAATTATATGTATTTAATTATATTATAATTTTGGTGGGTGCTTGAGTCCGACATCCTTCTATATATTTTATTTCTTTTTCTATAACAAATATAAATTATATATGATATCCTTCACAAATTAGGCACACTAAAAAAAAATTATTATATATATATAATCATATAAAATTATAATATAATTAAATCGACGAACAAAATATAATATTTAGGTGCTAATTATCCGCTATCTCACTTCCTAAATGTGTATATGTCCTATGCTCCAATGATTTTTTCTTTTCTTTTTTTTCTTTTTTTTTTTTTCTAAAAAAACCATTGCTCTGATACCACTTGTCACGACCCGCTCCCTGTACCCAAGGGTTAAGTATCGTGATGGCCAGTAACTGGAGGTTACCTCCGGCCAATTCATAAACAAATCAATAAACGCGAGCGGAAGAAATATTTAAATAAGGGTATCAAAATAATCATCGGAGCTTCTATTTTTATTATAAAATTTATTGACTAAAAAGGTTGATATTTACATATAAAAATATCATAAAAATACTATGTGTGTATATTCCACAGCCCCGCATCTAAGACTTTCTAAAGGCTATTTCTGAATTGCATTATTTCCTGAAAATTGGTAAACAACTATAAGCACATAGCAGAGTGAGAAATATTATACCAAGAGTATAAGGGACACGAAATAACCATGAATAATTAGTTAGGTCAAAACATTTAGGATAACTGAGTCGGAACAAATAATCCTTTAAGTAGCAAAACTGAGATTATGTAAATAAATAACCATATTCATGGTAATTTGATAAACAAATCATTTAAGTAGCGAAAACTGAAATACAGATATTATGTAAGTAAATAACCATAACCATGGTACTGAACAGAACAGAACAGAGGTCACTGAAGTGACAGTCAGAACAGAGGTACGGATTCAAGAGGTGGCTCGTACGGATTCTAGAGGTAGCTCCCACAATAGTGTAGCACTTAGTTTCGCACAGCACTTTGGTCCGCACATAACAGAGGTACGGATTCAAAAGGTGGCTCGTACGGATTCTAGAGGTGGCTCCCACAATAGTGTAGCACTTAGTTCCGCACAGCATTTTGCTCCGCACAGAACAGAGGTCAATGGATCAGAGCGCCACAAAGTAACCAAACAGAGGCCAATAGTTATTTAAGTCCCCCAAGGAGTGGGACTCCCGTGGTGGTACTTACAAAACATAATTGTATATAAGGTCATAACCAAATATTCTTTAAAATATAAACAGACATATCCATGGATTTTCTTTTAAGCAAATAGGGTTCAGAAATAAAACCACGTAACTGAAATCTTTATAAAACATAACTTTTATTAATATACTAATAAAACATATTTGTGTAAAATAGATTTTGGTAAGTCAAAACATACGTAAAATACATTTTGCTGACTCAAGGTATAATATAACTCACCTTAACTATAATAACTTACTCTTTCTTTTCACTATTAAGGACCCTTTCAGTTCCCACCATTTTTTCCCTTTCTTTTCCTTTTCTTTCTCTCTTTCTTCTCTTTCTTTTCTTTCCCTCTTTTCTTTCTGTTTCTTTCCTCCCTTCTTCCAGCGACGCCTCCTCCCTTTCTTTTTAGGGAGAGAGTTGATACGTGGCAGATTTTAATAATAATTACGAAGATTTATTCTTATCTTTAATAGATATTTAGGATAATTATCTTTTGACCTAATATTTTAATATAATTATATAAATAAATTAATTCTTAATTAAATTATACTTTATTTTATACTAACAGAAAATTAATTATTTATTTTAATACCACACCCATTATTATTATTATTTATATTATCTATATTATTATTATTTATATTTTGATCTCTAAACTTTTAATAATTATATTATTTTACAAAATTACGCATAATAATATATAATAAATTATATATTTTTTTAACTGAGATTAAATAATATTAGTATAATTTCTACAGAATAATTAAAAATCTGGGTTGTTACAATAGAGTTGGATTGACTTGCCAAATAGGATGTCGAGGGAATACATTAATGGGATTGATCAATTCCTTGTGTTTGCCTACACCAATAGGGCTGAGGGTTTGATGAATAGTTATCCGCGTAGGAAATGTGAGAATCGATACCATCTTGTATGAGAAGGTGTGCGGGAGTATCTGATTTTGAATGGTTTTTTAAAAAAGCACAAACATTGGATTAATCATGGAGAATCTTACGTATCTCTGCATGGTAATCAAGAGAATAAAACATTGGCTAATTTAGACATTGGGGATAATATGGTTGGAATGATACAAGGGTCTATGGGAAATCCACATGCTGGTACATGTGTTGAGGGTAATGAACCACAAGCGCCTAATCTCCATGCATCTAAACCCCAACTCAGTCCAAATGCAGAGACTGCAAAGTATTTCAAACTTCTTCAAAGTGCACAAAGTGAATTGTATCTGGGTTGTCAAAAGTTCACATCTTTGTCATTCATTGTTCAACTTCTACATTTGAAGGTGCTTAATCAATGAATAGACAAGTCTGTTGACATGTTGCTTAAGTTATTGAATGAGGCGTTCTCGTTGGGTGTGAAACTCCCAGACTCATTATAAAGCTCAAAAGGTCACAACAAATTTGGGTTTCAGGTATGAGACGTGGGATGCATGTCCCAACAGTTGCATATTCTTTCTAAAAGATGATGCCAATCTTGATAAATGTGTCATATGCAACAATTCTAGATGGAAATCAAATGGTGATGGTGGTTCAAATGGTCTTAACCAAGGTGGCAAACGAATAGTTGCAAAACAGATGAGGTATTTTCCTTTAAAGCCAAGGTTACAGAGGTTGTTTATGTCATCCAAGATGGCCAAGTTAATGAGGTGGCATGCAAAGGAACGAACTAACGACGGTGTCTTTAGGCATCCTGCTGACTCCCTTGCATGGAAAGCTTTTGACCGTCGGAATATTGACTTTAGTAATGATTGTCAAAGTGTAAGGCTTGTCTTAACATCTAATGATTTTAACCCATTCAGGACAATGAACATAGTTCATAGCACTTGGCCTATTGTGCTCATTCCATACAACTTGCCGCCATGAATGTGCATGAAGCAACAACTCTAATTTTATCTGTGCTTATTGACAGCTCGAAAGGACCTGGTGACAAGATTGATGTGTATATGCAATCGTTGATTGAGGAGTTGAAAGAACTATGGAATGACAGTGTCTCCACATTTGATGCATCAACAAATCAAATGTTTCAAATACATGCAGCTTTACTATGGACAATTAGTGATTTTCCTACATATGCAAACTTGTCAGGATGGAGCACTAAAGAAGAATATACATGTCCTTGTTGCAATAAGGAAACTACATCGTGTTGGTTGAAGCATAGTAGGAAACAATCATACTTGGGTCATCGTAGATTTTTACCTAGTGGCCATAAATTCTGAAAGGATAAAGTATCATTTGATGGTAGTTGAGAATTCAGACTCAGACTAAAATTGTTGTCTAGAATTGAGATGTTGCTACAATTAGAATCTGAGGGTATTTTAACCCAATACAAGAGGGATGACCCTAAAGAAAGGCATAGGAGACAAGTAGAGAAGGAGAAAACTGGACATCGCACCCATCGCTAGAAGAAAAAGAGTATCCTTTATGAACTGCCATATTGGGAGCACAATCTAATTAGACACAACCTCGATGTGACACATATAGAGTGTAACGGCCCCAAAATAATACAATAAATACAACCCAAACATATATTAAAAACAGCATGAATTAGAGTAAATAATCTTTTACTTACATGAAGTTAATAATATAAAAGAGTTTAACATAATTAAATGCCCTATTGGCTTACATCTTTCCAAGCCTTGACTTGGTTACACAAAAGGAGACTAGCTCATACACATTTAGCCCTAGGCTTTATAAAAAATATACAATACAAATTAAAGAAGATCTTGCCCCTAAAATATCCCTCCAAGCTATTGCCTTGGTGGAGGTAAGTCACAAACACCTAAAAATGTTATTCCCAAATAGGGTGAGCCATAGCCCAGTAGAAATCATCTAGCACAATATATGAAAGTTAGCAAAGGTATAAGTACACTATGCATACTCAACGTAAGTGATAGAGATATCCACAGTTTATATAATCATAAGGTACCAATTTCTATTCATTTCATTACATGAATCAGTTTCGTTATCTCTTTAATAATCCAAATGAGACTTCAACTCATTAGTTCTACCATCACATCAACAATGCATGAGCACTTCAAACTTTTCTTTCACGAAAATTTCATTCGTGAGCAGCCGTCAAACAAGACCCATGTAAACGTAGGCTATACAAGCACTACAATTGCCATTTTACGGATATTTCGTTAGCAGGCTAGGCACCCATATATAATTTCGGAACTTTCATCGAGGACACTCCGACCAACTTAATTATAATGGAGTCCAACCCCTTTCTCCTCCCAAGCAATCATTCATACATATGCAATGTATTTAAACACAATATCAAACAATGGAGCACATCCCCTTTCCACTCCCACATAATCATACATGTACAATGTATATAAGCATACTCATATCCAATGTCAAGCAACAAGAGATTAGTTTCAATTCACCTAATCCTCATGTAATTTCTACAACAATCATAGCTATCCTCCACTGATAGCCCAATATAGTTATTTCTAAATAGATGTTCATTCACATGACAGATAATTTATTCAAATTTCCAAAAAATGAGTTAATACATAACTTATCCCATCATTTATATCAATACTCTCTCAATTTCACATTTTTAATGCCAATTTCAATTATCTCTATAAAGTAATCATGATAGTCATTTTAGGGCAAAACTTCCCCTTTTATTATCAACCCAAATATCATTTCCAACCATTGTGATCCAACACCATTTCATTTTCAAAACCCACATTCATGTATTTCATGTTTAACAACAATCCCTTTTTCCATATATACCCAAACCCTAGGTTTGCTTATAACACCCTCAAATCACATCATTGTTGCACAAGAATACACATAACTAAGCTAAATATCATATGAAGGTGTAGAAAAGATCCCTACCTCAAAAGAAGAAGATGAGTCAAACAACAGAGAAATTCCAAGAACGCCGAAACTCACTTCTATTTGGACCAAAATGTAGATCTTGACGAGCTCTACCTTTTTCTCAAAGGCATTAAGGTGAAAAGATCAATGGATCTAGATGAAATCTAAGAGAGAAGGTTAATTCTAAAGAGAGAGGCTCAAGAACAAGCTTTATGGAAAGTTTTAGAGAGAGAGAGATATATATGAAAACGTGACTCAAAATATCATCTTCTCGGACTATTATACGCGCAGTCCGCTCAAGCGTGGAAAGCCCCACTCAAGCGTTAGACACAAAGTTTGGCTCGAGCGTGAAAGTTGGTGCTCTAGCGTGGAATGCACATTTCCAGAAGTTTTGCAGACGAAAGTCCCCACTTGAGCGTGGGACTGGACGCTCGAGCGTCCAATGCACTTTCCCAATATTTCAGAATTGCAAAAGAAATGCTAAGAGTTTACAAATCCCACACGAACGCAAGAATGGCCGCTCGAGCGAAGGAGCAAAATTTGTGAAGCCCGCTCGAGCGCAAGAATGCCCGCTTGAGCGAAAAAGCCAAAATCTGGGCAATAAAAGTTTGGAAAAACAAGCAACCAACTTATCCCAAATGCACAACTACAACCCAATAACAAAATAAAGGAGAAGACAAGGGAAAGAGATATGAATAACTATTCAAAACCATACCAACCCGAGTCCGGAATACAATAAGTAACGGGTTAAAACCGGAATCGCTATAATAGAGAAGAATGTTTGTGACAATGTGTTGTGGACAATATTAGAAGTTACAGGAAAATCGAAGGATAGTGTTAATGCTTGGTGTGATTTAGAAGAAATGAATATTAGGAAATCCCTATATTTGCAGTTAAGAGGGTTGAATAAAGCTTATTTACCATCAACATAATTCACGATGACCAAGGATGAGAAAGATTTGTTCTTGAAAGTGTTGAAGGAAGTTAGAGTTCCCAATAGGGTATTCATCCAATATATTGCGTCATGTGCGCTCACAGGATAGAAGTATTGGGGGTCTTAAGAGCCACAATAGTCATATTCTGACTAGCCACCGCAGCGACCACCATCAGAGGTGCCATTAGTGCCATCGCATCACCCACAATCAGTGGCACCACAGCAGCTATTATCTACTTAGCCTCCATGCCTATCATCGATGCGTCCACCATTAGTGGCACCACAGCAGCTATCATCCCAACTAGAGTCATCATCTTCACAGCCGACCGCAGGTATATAAATTTGCTTTGATTTCTATGAAAATTATTTAAATATACATTTATTTATTCTCATTATATATAACTTGTTTATTCTCATTGTATCTTCTAGACCCTTCGACTTCTTCACAGCCCACCTCAGGTATAAGAATTTGATTTGTATCAACGTTATTTAAATTTGCATTAATTTGTTTATTATCATTGTATATTGTTTATTCTTATCGTATCTCGCAGGTCATGTTAGTTCTTCATCAACCTCGACTAGGCGTGGTAGAAGATGTGCCAAGGGCATTAAGGAGCGGGGTACTGATACAAAGTTGGACATACAATTTGACGAATATTACTGCCTAATAGGAGATAAGTATCTAAGTTAACTACTCAACTTGGCATTATTGTGCGCAATGGTAACATTGTTTCTCTTACTTTTCTTGACTGTATCATTGTACCTGACGATATTCTTAATGCTATCTGAAAGGATGTAAAGGTAAAAGTATATTTTTGTCAAAAAATTCAAATTCCAAAATTGTGTTATTATTATTTAAACTTTTAAATTGTGTTTTGTAGGACAATTTGAATGTATGTCCAGAGGAGTATAAGTTAATCTGCATGAAAACATGCAACAACATATGGAAGGATCACAAGAATAAAATTAAGGCCAAGTATTTCAAGCCTAGAAGTTCTGATCCTAAACTGAAGGATAATGTTTTTTTGCACATTGTGCCAAGCCAGTGGGAAGAACTTGTGGAGTATTGGCGTCCTTCCGATGTAGAGATATAAAAATAAATTATATGTATGATATGTAAACATGCAAATCATATTTATATACTTACATTTGGTGAACTTGTTACAGAAAATTGCAACTAGGAATGCTAAAAATCGGCGAGCTCGCGGCATACCTCATACCATAGGGCGTGCTACTTTCGCTCAGATCCAGCATGAGGTTTATATTTTATAGTTTTTGTTTTTGTATATAAATAAGCATTATATATTTCCAAATTATTAGGATTCTAATTTTCATATTTCTTAAAAAATCTAAATGACTAGCAAGGAGGAGTCTACTGATAAGATGAATGTTTAGCTTATGACACATAGAGCAGATGACCCTGAGGTTATCCAGACCTTGGTAGTTTCCAAACACCTAACATTGTATTTAAATTTTATTTTTTATTTTTTGTGTGTCAACCATCTTAATTTGACATATACTTGTATGTCTTATTCAATACAAGATGAATTTAATCGTCAACTTTCCATGCTACCTGAGGATTGTCAGACTTTAGAGGCTAGAAATGCCATTTTCCATGAGTTGATAGGTCATGACGGACATGGATATTGTCGCACTTACGGGAAAACTATGCCTCGGAACGCGGTGTATAAAGATGGTGTTGGGCCATCACGGCCAACACCCTAGCTATCGACTATTGTTCAGATCACTCAGCAAGTTTGTGCAGAGCTAAGGGATGAATTGAGAGAGGAGCTGAAGAGGGAGATGCGAGCAGAGTTCTCTACACATTTACAGTAGATGAGCGATGAGATGATGGCCATTGTGTCACAGGGGGAGAGTGTGGATCGCAACAGACAAGTTCGATATAAATTAAATTGTTTGATAATTAAATTTTCACACAACATATATACATATATATAATAAAATTCAAATATGACTAGCACATTATGTATGGACTGTCATAGGTTCCTGATGCATCGAGTGGCGATGGGGTATTTAAGGAATCTATGGGAGATGAGACTCCATATACACCACCACCAGAAGATCAGGTATAAAATGTGTCCTTGCATTCTAAGTTAAGAATAACCATACATTAACTATACACAGCCCAAAAGGATAGAGGCTAGTTACATAATTAGAAAGAAAGACAAAGAATTTTCCATTGTTAAGTTTCCCACTCAGACTGGTTCACCATTGCAGCCTGGTCCATGTGTTCCTAACATGCTCTATCGCAACAAATGGGGCAGCACACATCTTGTCCCAACATAGATTAATGCAGCTTGGAAGAACCAAGAGTACACAAATATGTAAATACTGACATTATTCAAAGCAAAGCTCATAGTGTAAAAAATAAAAATAAAAAATGAGACTCTGAATGCACACTAAAGACATATCTCAACAAAGAGAAAACAAAATTAAGGCTTTGGACAAGACCATGACAGTGTAGAAGATGTGAGTATTAAAAACCTACAAACAAATCTCAGTCCTTTGGATAACTAAGTCACTCAACCCACAAAGGTAAATAACACTCAACAATGATAGCAGGTAAATGACACAAAAGTAAATCCTAACATGACTGCCTAGGCATGAGAGACTTGTGGGAGAAAACAGGACTTGAATCGGGTTCCCGGTTTGAGAGTTAGAGCCGGATTTCAGTCTAGGCAAATTAGTTCCTTAAGAAACTTAGAATTTAAGGTGTTGACGCCCCAAAATCACCAAACGACGTCGGATTAGCACAAAACTTGGCACACACGACCGCCTAGGCACGAGAGACTTGTGGGAGAAGACGGGACTCGAATTGGGTTCCCGGTTTGGGAGTTAAAGCTGGATTTCGGTCTAGGCAAACTAGTTCTTTAGAAAACTTAGAATTCGAGATGTTGACGCTACAAAATCACCAACGGCGTCGGATTAGCATGAAACTTGGCACACACAACCGCCTTGGCACGGAGACTTGTGGGAGAAGACGAGACTCGAATCGGGTTCCCTGTTTGGGAGTTAGAGTCGGATTTCGATATGGGCAAAATTATTTACTTAATTATCTTTATAATTGTATAGTAGTTAAATTTTTATATTTTTTTGTAATTAAGATATTAACACATAATTATATTGTCATTAATTATTTTTGTTTTTTGTTTTAAGATATTTCCCGCATAGGAGTTTGCTTATTGTGGAATGCATGTATGTGAAGAATGCGACTAACTTTTGTTTTTGTTACCCACGGAGAATGATGAGGAAAAATTTTGTTTTTGGTTTATGTTATTTTGGATTGTGAACAACATTATGTATTTAAACATTATATATGTATTATGCAACATTATGTAGTAGGGTGATTTTGCTGATGTCTAGTTATGAATGCAAGAATATTTTTATTATGGAGAAATTGTTATTTCTATACAGGAATTTTTATATTATTATGCAATTATTGGTTTCTTTTTCAATTTTTTTTTCATTTAATACAAGTGATTTGAATTTTTTAAATAATTTTATTTCATGGATTTTTTTTTTTTTTTTTTTGGGGCCTACGGCACCACATCGTCACAAAAAACATTAGAGCTAAATGTATTTTTTTTGGCGACATAGGCAATGTCATCGCAAAAAAATTTTGGCGACAGAGGTCATGCTGTCGCAAAAAAAAAAAAACATTTCGCGAGAATATTTTTTTGCTATCTCAAATAAATTTTTTAGCGATGGTAAAACATTGCCATCACAAAAAGTCTCATTTTTTTTTACATATTATAGGCGATAGTAAAACGCCATCGCAAAAGCCAACATTTGCTGTCGCAAAAAAAACATTTAGCAACACCTTCTGTTGTGACCCCGCTTTTGCCATTGTTAAAAGTCATTTGCCGTCGCTAAAAGTTTTTTGAGACGACATTAGGAGTATTAGCAACAACATTTTGCCGTCGCGAAAAACTGAAATTTTTATAGTGGGTCCTTGTAGTTTATTTTACATTTTTATCCGTTTTAAATTCTAACAATAAGTGACGGATGGATCATATTGTAACAAAATTAAAAATGCAGAGATCAAATTGTTCAAATTGAGACTACAAAGACTAGAGTGACATTTCACTTAAACTATAAGAATTAATGGTGTAATTTACTCTAAAATCAATACGAAGAAACTCTCAAAGTATAAGAGAAAGCTTGGTAATAAAGATTAAATACAACATATCTATCTATACTATTATATATGAAAAGCATTATTGAGTGTTTGAGTTTCAAAGTGTCAATACAATTTTCTTAATTTTTTGAATTAAAAAAATGTAAAAATACACATGTCATTAAATTATTAGTCATTTAATCAATAGGTAATATATTTAACATTTAATCTTACCATCTTTAAAACATTAGTGATTTGATCAATATGTTAATATATTTAACATTCATTTTAGCTTATGAGATTTTATTTTTGGTGTTTTCCATGATAATTCATATATTTTCAATAAGTCCAAAAAAAAAAAATGTTCCAAAAGTTATTTATTGCGCAAAAAATTATTTCCAATTCCTAAAATCAATTTTTATTTTATTATTTATTGAGAAAAAAGTTAAAACAAGTTAAATAAACTAAATTAAATAAAGAAAAGTAAATAAACCTATAAATAGAATATTTTAAATAAGAACAAATAAGCAGAAATAAAATAAACTTATAATCGTTTACTTGGCTAATCATTTTCTGGAAGTAATCGGAAAATACATAATTGTTTACTGAAAGTAACTGGAAAATACAGCTTCTACTTGCATCCTTAAACACTAAATTTTAAAAATAGCAAACAAAAATTTTTACAGACACTGAGAGAAACCGCGAAAGAAAATTATGAACTCTTTCCCACTTTGAATTGGCCTTGACTGAGGAGCTTCTTTTATAGGCAAAGTGGATAACTGTTAAGCTTGTGAACTTGGAACTGTGAGGCCTGTGACTTCGAAAGCTAGAAAATACTGTAAAACTTGTGACTTCTGAAAAGCCTGAAAATAAGAGGTACATGGGTACTGAGAGCATCTTTCTGTGGCCGAAAACTTTTTTACTCTTTTTTTTTACTTGCAATGAAGGAACGTGGCTGCATAATTGACTGATGGGGAATCAATATATCAGTAGCTTTTCTCAAAGTAAGAGTAGTGACTGAAGCTGATGTATATATATGGAATCTAATGACTTTTTTAGGCATATGGGTCATGAGCATTTTGGAATTGTGGACCATATGGATCATGACTGGTTGAGGCTTTAGAGGAGGCTGAATCATTCGAGGCTTCATCTTTAATTTGTGACTTTGCTTGGGACATCAATAATTTGGCCATTTGGATCAATTTATCACTAGAGGTTGACTTAGGCTTTGCTTTGGGCTTGGCCTTGGATAACTTGGAGTTGGAAGGTTCAATGCTGGTTGATGGGCTTCCTGGCCTAACTGTAGTGAGAGGAAGTGGGCTTCCTTGTGTGATTGAAGCATTTGGGTTTTGCTGAGACTTGACCATTGCAGGAGTTGGGGCATGAATGTTAACTAGGAATTCCTATTAGACTTGTTCAATAATACGATGGGCTTTGAATGCATTTCACCATTTAACAAAATGTTGACGACTGACTATGTTATTGGATAGATTGTATTGCCATTTAAAAATCCAAGGGACTTTATATTTGGCCATGAAATAGAGTAACCAAGGAAACCGACTTTTATGCTGGCTGAGCTTGTAAATTGAAGAGAAGTAATTGACTTGTTCTATTAACTCAGAAGGGATGATCTCTGGGATGGCACCATGCCGTGACCACCATCTCAGGAACTAAGAAGAGAATTCTGATTTGAATTTGTGGTCAAATAAGAAAAATCAAGAATGACTGTATGACTTATTTTGATGTAGGAGGATTTTGAACCAGGCATCAATGTAATTATAGTAACTATATTGTATATCATGGTTGGGAAGGTCTCGAAGTAGAAAATGGAGACCCCATTCTTCCATGGAAACAATATTATGAATGTACAAGGAATGATAAATGATTTTACTGGTCTGGACTCGATCATAGATAGGTTTAATGACTATTGACTTATGGTGCAAAAAAATATCTTTATAAAAGGTTATTGACTTATCGGGATGGGAAGGAATGAAATACCATCCATTAAGGAGATAGGATTTGACTAAATCAAGAACATTGTGGATATTTTTGTGGCCTGGCTCTTTGTAAAAAAAGATTAAATGACTGTTTAAGAACATAATCTGTTCTTGGGGTAGACTTGTTAGGAGGCATTGGCGTAATTGACTAGCAGGCGAAAGAGTCTGAAACTAGAGCCAAAGTGTAACTAGGTTTAGGAATATTACCAAGAATTTGGTATCGGTTGACTAGATCAATTGGAGGTGCAACAATGGGTTGACTGGACGGCACAATGGCAAGAGTTTTTATAGGAGGTTTGTAGTTGACATCTGTAAGAAAAATGACAGAAGTAGATTAGCATCCGCTGAGGACATCTAATCTATCCATATGAAAGTTAACTAGATTAGTGTAATGAGCAATGAAATTGCGATAACTTCTAATCTAATTGAATTGAAGGTAAGGGTCCAGATGAAGGTAAGGGTCATTTTGTAATGACTTTAAATAGGATATTTTAAACTTATAATAGCATGTAATTTTGCGGTGTCTTGTGACTTGTAATATGTTTGTAGAACAATAAGGAGTAGGCATGATGCTCTATCCTTCCTGTAAAAATTCTCGGGTAAGGAAATCAGGGATAGAATTTTGACTACCAGGAATATATTCAATATCAAAATAAAAAATACTTAAAATGGATTGCCATCGACCAAAAATATGTTTACTAGCAATATTTTGAACATCTTTTTCCAAAACATATTTAGCACTTTTGCAATCAACACATAATAGAAATTTTTGATTTAAAATGTTATTTTGAAATTTACTAATACATAGAACGATAGATACAATTTCTTTTTTAATAGTACTATAATTCTTTTGTGCTTTGTTCCAAACACCAGAATGAAAACGAACAATTTGTTCGGATGACTAGGAAGTGATTTTTTGAAGGAGAATGCCACCATAACCAATATCAGAGGTATCAGTCTGAATAATTTTGAACGAATTTTCAGTAGGAATGCCAAGACAAGGTAAGGTCTTGACATATTTTTTGACTTGTTGAACAATAGCAGTATAAGTAGAAGACTAAGGAGGAGGATTATCTTTTAACCTATCAAAAAGGGGTTGACAAGTTATCCTAAGGTCTTTGTAAAATTCAGCAATATAATTTAAGGAGTCTAAAAACCGTTGTAACTGGGTTTTGTTTAAGATTTCATCAGAGAATTTAGAAGCAAACTCAACAGATTGACTGATAGGAAGAATAGTACTTTGGTGGATATCATAACCTAAGAATCTAACTTTAGTTTGGAATAGCTTAATCTTAGGAGTAGAAATAACTAGACCATTATATTTGATAATAGGGAGAAATGAATTAAGATGTTTCCAATGTTCATCTAGTGACTTAGAGAAAATGAGGATATCATCTATGTAGACAATGGAAAAATGACTAAAGGGATTAAAAATTTCATTCATAATGTTTTGAAATTCACTGGGAGCATTTTTTAATCCAAAGGGCATGACATTCCATTCGTAATGGCCAAAAGGTGTAGTAAAGGCAGTTTCATATCGATCATTAGGATGAATTTGTATTTGCCAAAATTTACTTTTAAGATCAAATTTGCTAAAGATGATAGCTTGACTAAGTCGTTTAATGAGATCTTTTTTATTAGGGATTGGATAGCGTATCCATTCTAAACTTTGTTTAATGGTTTATAATTAATGACCAATCGTGGAACACCACGTTCAAGTTCAGCATTTTTATTAACATAAAAAGCAGGGTAAGACCAAGGCGACTTACTATTACTAATGATGTTAT
Source organism: Camellia granthamiana (assembly GCA_036172215.1). Taxonomy (NCBI): domain Eukaryota; kingdom Viridiplantae; phylum Streptophyta; class Magnoliopsida; order Ericales; family Theaceae; genus Camellia; species Camellia granthamiana. Next base: position 23,354,685 of record CM069905.1, on the reverse strand, counting down.
TTTTTAATAATTCATTAATTTTTTTTTTGCACATTTCCACTAATTCATGATTCATTTGAATAGGTCGAGACTTAGTAAGAATTTGTCTTTCATTAAAATTTTTAATATAAGGGAGTGTAACTACATGTTTTTTCCTAAGCCAGAAAGCACTAGGTAAAGTGGAACAAACGGTATTTTCTAATTGGTTTTTAAATTTATCAATTTTTTATATAAGAATTGGATTAGTCAATTGAGTTTCAATTCTTTTGTATTTTACTTCTTCTTTGAGAAATTTGAGTTGTTTAGTTAATCGATTAATAGATTGGGATATAGAATATTCTTTTAATTGATTTAATTCTTTAATTTCAGGAGCAGACAAAAATTTAAAAGTCACTATTTGACCAAAAGCTTGTGTGGTTATTCCATGGTTAGTAGTAGTAAATGAATATAGTAAAAAGATAAACGGAGCTCCTAGGATGACTTTGTTGGTCATATTTTTTACTAGAACAAAGGATGTTTTAAAACAAATATTATTGTGACAAATATGTACTTTGGGTAATTTATATTTAATATGCATTTGACTTCCATTAGCAGAACTTAATTGTTCACTAGTTTTATGATAATATTTTGTGGGGATTAAACCTTCTTGAATACAATTTAAATCAGCGCCGGTATCAATGAGGCCTATGACTTCTATTTTAAAATCATTAATAACTAGTTTGACTTTCGAATGCCATTTTTAATATGAATTCTATTAATAATATTTAAACGATGACTATAATTGTGATTATCACTATTAGATTTAGTTGATCGATTATCAAAGATGATGTTGCTAAGATCAAGATTAGAACTAGATTCTTTTGAAGAAGTATCATTCGATTGTTGGAAATCACTAAGACTTTTATTGATTTTTGATATTGCAATTTCTTCTTCTAAGGATTTATCTTTAGTTTTTAATTCTTGAATAGTTAATTTAATTTGGTTAATCTCATTTTGTAAGTCTTGTAAAGTTACTTCTTTATGTTTATCCTTTCTAAACCTTTCTAAAGTAGTGGTTAAACTAATTGTAGGTTTATCTTGATGATGTTTTTTTATCTTTATTCATTAGCAAAGATTTGAGTTTATTCGTATATTTTCTTTTTAATTCAGGATTTTTCTAGTTTACTAATTAATTCTATTAAAGAATCTTCTTCTTGTTGAGATTTAGTAAGAATATTGACTTGTTTATAGCAAGTATCATTACATCCTAATTCAATTTCATCATCCGTATTCTCACTAGGAGAATAATTAGTGGAAGTATCACTAGAAGGAGTAGTATCGCTAGATGTGTGACTAGAAGTATCAAGAGATTGATTGGCAGACTTGGTTAGGTTAAATATGTCAAATATTTGTTGTTGATTTTTTTCAATAATTTGTAGTTGGTTAAGTTTAGTAGCCTTAAGTTTTTCTTTTACTTTGCATTTATTAGAATAATGAACCTTTTTTCCACAATTATAACAAGTAACATTTGGGATAGAAGGTGACTTTTTCTGAGAGTTAGTAGATTTCTTCTGATATTTCTTTTTGGATTTAATATAATATTTATCAGTTGATTTAGAAGGAGAATATTTCTTTTTATATTTAGTGAAGGATTTATAGGAAGATTTCTTTTTACTATTTTTATGTCGAGAAGGTGTTATGGGAGGTAAACCATATTGTTCACAGAAGTTACCTAATTCATATTTAGTTTTATGTTTGTCTTTAGGAACTTTTTAACTAAGTTTCAAATCTATGCACATTTTTAAACCTTATTTTTGAATTGTACTAATTATATCACCATAAGTTAAATTGTCATATTCTATAATACCAGTAGGTTGACTAAGGACATCTCTAATTTTATGGGCAAAAAGATTGGGTAATCCATTGATAAATTTTTCTTTCCAAAATGACTTAGTACAATCATCTCTAAGCATTACTCTAGAGGTAAAAACATCTTTATACCATCTAAAATCACTTAAAGTAGGGCAAGTTAAATTACTGAGTTGATCATGGATTCGGGAATGGATGTTAGTAGGTGTTCTAATAAAATGTTTGACTATAGTGTAAATTAAAGTATTGATACCATCAGGTATACTAGATCCTATATCTTCGTCAAAGATAGGAAAACCATTTTAATTGAATTGAACAGCATGTTGAATAGATTCTCTTTGATCAGAAGTGAGATATTTATCCCACCAAGATTTGAGCATACCCGCAAAACCATAGGTAATCAGAGTAACAATTTCAGATTGAGTGTAATCAGGATAATTACTAAGATAACTATTGGCAACCATAGACAGATGATTTAATTTTTGTAAGATTTGATGTTCACTAAGACCATCTATATTCCATTCATATAATTTTTTAGCAGAAATATAAAATTGATTGCTAATATTAGTTTCTTCAAATTGAAGATCGGGAGGTGTAGGTTTAGTATACCAATTTTTGGTAAGAGTAGTAGGTTTAGCTTTGGAATGTGTGATTCGGTTAAGATTAGTGGCCTGGAATTGTTGGGCTAAGTGATTAATGTTATCATTAGACGTGTCGGAGTCACTATTGGGTTCAATAGGTGGTTGTTGTGTTGAGACAGTAATTCCTTTATCTGTAGAAGAGGTAGATATTTTAGTAAATAATTTTTCAATGGCTTCAACAGTAGTAGTATCTTGGGTGACTAGGCTTAATCGCTTCCGTGTGCTAGGAAGATTAATAAGGGGTTTATCTAAAGGTTTGCTAGTAGAAGTATGACTAGTTGAGTAATCTTCAAAAGTAGTTTTTATTTTATCTAATTCCTTACCAATAGTTTTTAAACATTGATTGGTATAATTATTTTGTTTAATGACTTTTTTAATTTCAGATTCTTCACCAGAAAGTTTAAATGGAGAAGCATGAACAATCGTACCTTTATGTTCAATAAGAATGGTTTCTAAAGGAGGGTGACTAGATGAGACAAAAGTGTTAGGAGAAGTTTTCCATTTAGTTTTGGTAATTATGTTTATGTTTGGATAATAATTGTCTAGATAATCAAAGAACTTGATTTCAGTATTGATTTGATTCATAAATTTGTACCATTTCTTGGTAATTTTAGATGGTTGTTTTTCATCATAAGTATTCCTATATGTGTGGCGTTTGGATTTATTTATGTTAGATTTAAATTCAGCATGAAGTTTATTAAGATCTGGAGTAAAAGGTTTACTTAAAGTTAATAATTGTGGGTTGCAGGAGGAACGACTTCAAAATCAGTTTGAGTAGGTGAATCCTATGATGTAGTATCTTCGTCGTGAAGATATGTTTGGGTTGAATAAACTGGTTTACTAATTTGATAAATAGAGGAATTATTTATTCCTTTTAATTTATTATGTGTAATGTGCAGGTTTTGTGAGGAAGGTTCACAAAGGTGAAGTTTCCTGTCTTTTCGAGTAAATAGAGGGGTGATAAAGATTTCATCATTTTCAGTATCAGTAGGGATACTAGAAGTACTATGGTGAAAAGATTGACTATAAGGTCAATTAAATTTAATATGCACAGAACCATCGGTGAATTGTTGAATGTGTTGAATATCCTAACTAGTGGAAGATTGTTGATTTTGAGAATAATTTTCATTAACTGTAACCCAATCATCAGGAAGAGTAATATCTTTCCAACAAATCATTTTTGGGACTGAAATATTAGTTTCAGTAGTACTACCTTGGATGAGTAATGTTTTATCCTTTAGACTTTTGGTTAAAGCTTGAACATTCAGATTAGTTTTAATACATTTATAATAAATTCGATAAATTAAAGCAATGTTATGAACATTTTCTAACATATTAGTAAATGCACCAGATAATTGAATATTTTACGTTAAAGCTTTTAATAAATGAGGATCTCTAAGACTTAAAGTAAAATTAGGAAAACAATTGAAATAAACAGGTCCTTTATGAAGGCCTGATTCCATCATACCCATTAAATTATCATAATAATTAATAAAACGAACATCGCGTAAACATAAAAGGACAGAAGTGTTTCGTCCTTGCGGGGTTAATGGTTTGATTCTAACTTGAATTAATCCTAAATGAATAAAATTATGACCATCTTTGAGATGTTTTCTAATTGACTCTTTGGATAATAATTGGCAGGTTTCACGTATCTTAGTTAAAGCATAAACTTGTTCAACAGTTTTGACTTGTAAATCTACGTTAAATGTGGATTATAAAAAACTAGTTTTGTAGATTTCTTTAGTTTTGACTTTAGGAATATTCCAACTTAAATCAATTTTAACATCTTGAAATTCATGTTCTTCTTTATTAATCAATACATCTGTTTGGTATCAGAGCCAAGATGTTGATATGTTGAGTTATTGTTTGATTATTTCAGTTTAATTCTTCTCATGTTAAGTTATGTACTTTAATTCCAGTCTTCTTATTTCTTGTTACCTTATCTTTATCTTCCACTCTGCCAGTAGCTACCCACCTTTCGTCCCACGTCTAGTGTAAGTCCTTTGGTTAGGCAGTTGATAGGCGTAGGGGTTTCCTGGAGAGGGTATGAGCAAAAACATATCATGCGAAAACATGATAAGTTATCATTGAATTTAAGAAAATTGAATTAATTTTACTGAATTACAATGAGTCGTTTATTTCGAAGTAACTCTTCTAGATCTATAACTCTGACTCCTATACCTTATTGAGAAAAAGTGAATATCAATGATATTTTGAATAATGTTTTATGTGTCACCAATGCAAATTCTTTACCCTATTTTGGCACAAGTCATGACCCAGGCAATTATCCAAGTGGTCATGGAGAGATGTTGGCATGTGTTGTAATCTAACTACAAATATATTAACTGTTATTTTGTGGAGGGAAAAAAAAAACCGTTTTGAGAGAATTTTGTTGGAGTGATAATAAAAAAATTAAAAATAAACTAATAAATTTGGCATTTTAATTAGAGTGCTTATTTTTAAATATATATCAAATTTAAAGATGCTAAAATATCACCTAAATCTTCAAATAAATTTGACATCTCGAAATTTAGAAGTGTTGTTAGAGATACTCTAAGGTGGTTGTGGTAATTTTCTATTACTTCAATTGTCATCATAAGTTGCCCAAGCATGCTGCTTAATGAAGATCTTAGCATGATAAGGCAGAAAATTATTTGGTGAACAAAAGTTAGCACAAGTAAAGCAATAATTAGTGTATGGTATTCGAACGTTTTAGTTATTTTACTAATTTTTTTATGAGATGAAAAAAATAAATGTATTTAGAAATAATTTAGTAAGTAAATTTTTTAATAGTATAAAAAAAAAGGTGATTGACTGTTGTGTATAACTTATTTTGTCTTAAATTCTCATTTTGTCATTGGTATAAAACTGAAGACATATTAGTCTTTTTACACTGATGTTTGGCAGCCTTTTACAATTCATGCCAAACACAAGTTTTTTATGAAAATTTTTATTTTTTAACTTTTTTTTGGCCTAAAATCGACTTTTCAAACGAGGTCTTTATGAGAGTCAATAACAAACTTTATTTCTTACATTATGTTAGTATGAAGTATGATGTAGAGTAACATTTTAAGGACAAAATGTGATGAGATAGTTAGCATCTAGTTCCAAAAAAAAAAAGTTAGCACCACCAGAACAAGTAAAAATTCTACTTTTATCATCATAAACATAACTATAAGCCTTAGGACACCTAGCCTTAAAAACTGAGAATAGTTCGAGGGCTTGCAAGTGTTTGGGGAGCCATAAGCACCACTGCAACAGAACTGTGGTTGGTTAATGCAAACCATGCACTCTTGGAACCAATGGTTGAACCATCTGTGTTTTTTATTGACAACTCTCCTAGGCACTGTGCATTGACGTAAACCGGGCAACTCATCATTTGGCAGCCCAAGCCACCTTGCGGGGTCACTGTCACCGGGAATTTAAAGCCGTCGACAAGGCTTACATTGTAGAAATCTTGTGCACGATTGGCTGCTAGGGTGAATTTTGCTAGAGATGCCAGTGGGATTGCAGCCACACTGTTGCAGGCTACCTGTTTTACATTGAAAAATGCTCTATGTTATCGATTTTTTGTCACTACTTTAGATATTAATGATTGGTTCTTGTGTTAGACGATTATTATTACATAATTGATGACAATAAAAAATATCTTGTTATATAATCTGATGATTCAAAACAAAGAAAAAAACAAGTAATAGTAATATATAAGCTCTCACGGAGCCTCACGGCACTTAGGTCACAACAGGAACCCCCATCCGACAAAAAAAGTTTACAATTAATGGGATATATCCAAATATCCTTCTATCTATCATTACTATTCCCAAAATAATATACAACTATTTCTCGAATCAACAAAAATAATTATTGATAAATACATTTACAATAATAGAGCAAATCAAAGAAGAATTAATAAAACAAATCAAATGGGAGAAAAATCCGAGTCAAAGCATTATTTATCGCCAAAAGGTATCAAAGTTGTTAGAACCTTTGTTAGACTAATTCAGTTAGTCACACTTGTACATTCAATCGAAAGGTTAAAGAGTAAGGATTCATTAATTTTTTCTCTTTTAAGAGGCTCTTTTTGAAGTTTTTTTTTTTCTTTTTTGAGATTTTTAACAGAAAGTTTTATATATAGAACTTGTATCATAAGTTCTTAGGATATTATGCAAGCTCAAAATGTCTTGTAATCATGCAAAAGAATTAAAAGTAATAACGAAATCTATATTTCAAGAGAAAATCATCTTAGTTAGGTACTTTATCCATTTGGATTCCTTCTCTATGCATTTATATAAATATATAATGAGCAAATTACATCAATAAATTTGAATATTCACACTTAAAATTGTGACAAAAAAGTTGTACGTGTGTGACTTCACAGTTTCGATCAATAACCTTATTAAAAGCTATGATATACAACAAACATAATAATCAAAACGATAAACATAGCACATAAATGTCCAAGAAAATATATAACCACACTCATTTACACACATGGTGTGATTGTAGGAGTGATCTAAATCTTCACATAAAAACATATTATCCCTCTATGGGTGTGATTGTAACAGTGCTCTAAATCTCCACACAAAAAAGCAAATGTTCTATTAGGGTGTGTTTGTTTGGACGGACTGGATAATGGGGGATTGGAATCCATCAGACTGTTAGTCCTGGAATTTATTATCCCCGAACTATTTGGTTAGATTGAATTTGTATCCCATATTTGTTTACTCATGTGATTAGATATCAGGAAATGACTATTTAATTAGATAAGATATGAATCTTATGTTTGTTTGGGATATTATAGAGAATGATAAATATTCAAATGACTATTTTACCCTTTTCAATTATTTACTAAGTAATAGCAATATTAAACATATTTTTAATATTTTAATTATTTTTAACTACATTAAATAAAAATTTATTTTATTTTATTTTTAACACAATTAAATAAATTAAATAAATAAAATGTCAACAAAAATATATGTTATTTTTTAATAAAAATTTTAAATAATAATGAAATTAAATAAAACATCTATTAAATTTTAAATAATGAAATTAAATAAAATATAAACAAAATTTTAAAATAAAACATCAATAAAATATCCATAAAAAATTAAATAAATAAAACATCAATAAAAATTAAATTAAATAATTTTATTTTTAAATTGAGACATTTAAATTTTATTGAATTTTACTAAATATAATATATAATTAAATAGTAGATGATCAAAATGGTCATTTCATCACCTAATCTCATATCCCCTCTTATAACTCCATTTGTGTCCCACCCCCCATGGGACACAATAGTCCGAAAGGACTAATAGTCTAGTGCAAATATTTTAAACCAAACAACGGACTATTAATCCGGATGGACTAATAGTCCAATCTCACCCCTCAATCCCTCAAAACAAACACCACCTTAATGTCAACAAATTTCCATACAAAAAAGGAAACATATAGGATATACATACAATAAATGCAACCATTTATGATGTGAATGAACTATGCTGTCACGACCCAAATCTACCTCTATAGGTTTAGTATCGTAACTGATTAGTAATCCTAAGATTACCAAATGCCTTTGAAACAGATTAACAAAACAAGGGGCTAGTGGAAGCAAATATATAAAATATAATGTCTATAGAGTTGTGTAAACATATATGAGACAGAAAATTTAAAACTTATATTCACATATAAATAGTGACGTCATATATACATATCATTGTCTTACGCCACCCTTACATATAGATAAACAAAAGTCTTGTCCAAGTAGAAGAAAAGGAAAGATAAAAAAAACAAACGTCACGTGCACAAAACTTAATCACTTGAACCACTTGGGAACCTCCTCGACAGGCACATTGGTTGGCTTGACAAGACAGAACTCCAGGCAACAGTTTAAGCCTGGTCCCGCACCTAATCACCTACATACATAAATAATACAGTGAACCGGAGCCTAGTGAATAACAACAAAGTAAAGGTTTCATTAATGATATCCATCACAGATTCAGAAATCAGAGTTTATATCAGAAACAGATTCAGATTCACATACTTATACAGAATTCATAAGCAATTATACTTGGTACATCCAATAGCTAACAGATTAGGTTGGTCATAAAGACCCATGTGCAGAATAGGTGGTCAATAAGACCATAGTCGGTACCGACGACCCTATAGGTCAACATCTTTGTGCACATATAGCCATATGGTATTGTTACCCCTAGGCGATGGCCAGATGAACATAGGCCGCAGCATTCTTACCTCTGGGCGAGGGCCATGTGAACATAGACTTCGGTATTGTGACTCCCAGGTAAGGGTCACATGAACATAGACTTCGGTATTGTTATCCCCAGGTAAGATCCATATGAACACTTGATACTAATGGGTGGTTTGGGATGATTTAAATAAGTGCATTTTTTGACTTTTTATGAAATATGAGTTGGGTTTGAAGTGATGTGGTAGAAAGGTGATGTGACTTAAATAAGATGATATGACTTAAATAGAATCGTGACTTTTTGACTTTTTTAAGTTATGACAAATAAGGCTCAAGGATGCCACAAATATATTTTAGAAAACTGGACAATCATTCATGATTCACAAATAGCATTTCAGAAAATATTTAAATTCAAACATAGCTTTACAGAGTCGTTACTCACAGATAACTTCAATAGCAGAACAGATCACGTGGACAAAATAGATTGATTAGGCAAGTGTTAACATGTGACCTACAAAGACATGACAGATACACATTGAACACATGTCCCATAGGCGCTTAACTTATCATTCTTCTTGCTCAGCTTGTGTTTCTAACTCTTATCCTCATTATTATAGCTTAAACATAGCCTAGGAATGCCTAGATGCAATGACGACGCAAAACTGCACTTTGGGACACTTAGTCAAATTTCTGAAAACAGGGCAGCTTGTTCAAGCGAAGCTTTGGTCGCTCGAGCGATTTGCAAAGTCTATAAAAGTACAAGATGCTCGATTTTCACACTCGAGCCAACTTTTGGTCTCTCGAACCAAGGTTCAAAACAAAGGGTGGTTGCTTGAGCTCAACTTTTGTTGCTCGGGCCAACCCCCAAACTCTGCAAAACTTCTGAGAGCTCGAATTTTGTACTTAAATGAGAGAACCGTTGCTCGAGCAATCATGCCGAATTCTGAAATTTCCAAATTACTCTCCAAACTTCAAAACACAATTCTAATGCATGAAAGCACATTCTTTTGGGCCAAAACTTGAGAAAACATTTCTAAACTTATAAAACCTCATGAATTAAAGATTTTTTCGCAAAATCAAAGCCCAAAAGCATGTCAATCATGCAAAACCAAACTTGAAACTTGAGATATAACACATGCCAGAATTTACATTATATCCTTCCTTCCAAAACATGATCAATTGAGATGTTTAGCATAAAAACATGTTGAATTCTTAAAATATAGCCAAGATAAGAACATACATGTGAAATTTTTTTGAAAACAACTTCAAAATGAAATAAGATTTGCATGCATGCATGTATTGAGGTTAAATTCTTCAATCCTAGCTTCATTCTTCTAATTCTCTTGATTTTTTGCACTAAGTGACTCAATTTCATAATTTAAGAGTTGAATTGCGTACCTTAAGTCTTCAATTAGGTTTTAATCTCACCACGTCTTCCTCAATTCCCTCGTGTTTGATCTCTCTCTCTCTCTCTCTCTCTCTCTCTCCACGTTTTTGAGTTCAAAATAATGAATTGAAAGTGTATAAGGGTGAGTCTAGAAGTGTAGAGCCAACAATTAGCCTTATATAGGTTTGGTTTTAGGATTAGACTAATTAAGTGTGATTAGTTCTAATTAATTTATTCTAATTATTTGGTTCCGAATTAAATTTAAATTAAACCTGCCATAAATTTTTTAAAATTCTAAATTATACGTTGGCCTAACCAATTTCGTGTTCGGTGGCCGATAAGGCCTTCAATTTACAGATTCAAACAGAATTACCGACAAATATTCCTATAGCAGACAGATATAAACACAAATAACACATGGCACATGCAATTAACTTAGGATTCCTCCTTAATTACTTGTTAAGCATTCTTAATCAAAGATTATAGTCTAATCACAGGCTGGGGTTGTTACACATGCACATCTCAACAAACAAAAAACAAAAAAAAAAATGTTTGTCTATAATATTAAACATAATGATATGCATACCATTTAAATTAAGGGTAAAATAGTCACTAAAAATTTTTAAATTTTAAAAATGGAGATGAGGGGATTAATGAATTCAATGTAATGAAGAATTTTTACACAAGCTGTCAAGTAGTAAGATCATAATTGATTTTAAATAATGATGACAGGACAATATATAGAAAATGAAACAAATAGTTGAGACAGATGAATTCATGCCTCGCTATGAGCTATTATTCATTTAAGCAGCCATTATTAGGTAACACCCCAGACCTTTTGTCCCTATCATTTGCTATCCTAGGCCTACACCATTTCTCAATTATATGATAATTTCTTTGATTTTGATAAGGTTATGACTTAAGATAAAGGGAGACAAAATATCCAGTCTCATGAGGTAGTGTTATATATAATGAATAAGTAACGGAGTTAATAGCAACTTAGACTTACTTCTCTTTAGTGAAGTGGTTTGAAAACAAAATTAATGTCATCCATTTACTTATTACACCATGTCCAAATTGCCCTATGACTCTATATCTATTCTAGATTTTAGCACTATCATCAAAATTTCTGACGTAGGTATGGATATGTCAAATTTCCAGTTAATTAAAGTTTAAACAATCAATCATACAATAAGATTCAACAATCTTCTAATGTCACTACTAGAAAAGAGACTTTTTGCGTCTATTTTTTTACGACGGATTATTTAACCGTCGCAAAAAATAACATTTATAGCCCTTTCACTTACCCAAATAAATGAATCCTAATTTCTTATTCCTTTTATTTATGTTATTTTTTTTTCTTATATAGCAATGCCCTAGCCCTTTCACTTTCACGAATTACGAATTACGAATTACGAATCACGACATTCATAAATTGTCTCTCTATCGCTCTCTTGCTCGCCACAGTCGCAACTCCAGCGGTATGAATCTCTCTCTCTCTCTCTCACACACACACACATACTTTCTTCATCTTCATCTTCATCCATGCTCTGTTTCTCTGATCTTGAATTTCATTTTCCGACTCGAAATTCGATTTTCTAAGTTGAATTTTCTCGACAAAGTTGCAGCCTTCGCAAGATTTGATCGACGATGAAACAGAAAATTGTTGAGTGAAATTAGGTTAATTGTTTGATCGAGCAAGGAGAAAAAACAGAGAGATGAGAAGCACGGACAACAACGCTCTAGATACGATAACCGCTACATCGGCTGCGCAACTGAGAATCGTGTGCCTCAAGCTTTGATTTAGGTAAACAATTTGATTCAAATTTTAATTATAATTTACGTTGCTTGTTGTGGTTGATGATTTAATTATGTCAATTGTATATATGAATATCTCGAGTTTCGAATTCTGATTCTAAGCTTTGTATAATCCGAACCTTTAGGTTCAAGATCTGTTGATTATCTATGTTATGTTGATCGTTTCACTTTGTTTGATATAGTTTTTGGAAATTATATTTGTTTAATGTTTTTTAATTGTTTTTTTTTCGATTTGATGTTGTTTTTGGTTTATTCTATTTTGACTTTGAAAGTTGACTTGTGATTTTGAAATGTATATGGTTTTAGCTTGTTTTGGATATGAAGTTGGAGTTCTTTGCATGTTGTTTCTTTCCATTCTTTTGCTAGCTAGAATGGTCTCTACTGAATAGGGCAGTTATCGAAGAGCGTAGGAGAAGAAAGAGATAGATCTTACCTTTCTAGATGTAGCTTCCCCCACAGTGAGTTGACTAAGGAACTTCTTCTTTGTGATAGCCTTTAGTAAGTAGTAGAGTGAGGCCTCTGCTCTGGATTACTGAAGGGACTTATTAATACATAGAAGATTGAAGCTTTTTAGTGATTCTGTAAAGAGTATCATCAGTTATTATTATGTTGTTGCCATTGTTCAGATGGATTAGATGTTTGCCAGGTAATCTGTTATTACTATAATGCCTTGAGACTTCCACGGAAACATATAAATTGAGAATGAAATTCTTTTTCAACATTTGTCCATCTCGAGTATTGCTGAAAGGACTACAGAGGAACCGAATTATGAACGTGCCAAACCACAGATTTGCTTGAAGCAGGTATTATTGAGTAACCACCAATATTAGCCTAAACCAGTTTTGATCTCTCAAGAATACAAAGCTCTGTTATTCACTTGTTTGAGAATATGATTGCATTGCACCAACCCCATCATTGTCAATCATTTTTTTTTATCCCTTGTATGAAAATTATCATGGTAAAAGGCTTGACAGTGGAACATTGTTTGTAGTGTAAAAGTTTCTGTTATATTGAATTTGATCTTATTTCATAATTTTAACAAATTAGGTTTTTTTTTTTTTTTTTTTTGAATAATTCTCATTGAAACATTGTATGTTTATCTCAGTGAAGTTTGTAAATAAACACTGTGAATTTTGATCCAAAAGGTCAATGAAAATACAAGATATCTCATATTTCAAAGCTTGTGGATTAATGAAGAAACCGGTCTTAGATTATTTGACTTGAGGAAAAGAGAGGCCCTAGCTTGTAGAATGAAGTTACATCTTGGCGTTTCATTTGTGTGTTTCATGTCACTCTCAACATCACTTTGTTACTATGCACTTGTTCATGTTTCCGTATAATACTTCGTCTTACTGAGCATAACAAAAAATGAAAAACAAAAATGAAAATATTGATGACTTTCCCACGGAAATATACCATTATAATATGTTTTCATGTGAATTTGTCATGTTACTTGCAGATGTGTTCCTTTTTTAATATTTATACAAAATGGTTTAGAAAAAGGATCCTTGGAACCAAACTGTCACCCTCTTTCTTTTGCTACAAAAAGAATTTGTTTATTTTTTGTTTGCTCCTTTTGAACATTTTTTTTAAAGATGGATAAAAAATCACATCCCTTCATTTGAAATCTGTAAGGGGGAGTTTGACACTAATAGTAAAGAGCAATGAACTGGGGCTTAACTGTTTTTTAACAGACTCTTAATTGAGATGAGAAGAGCTTTAAATGAAGAAATGAGCCATATATGTCAAAGGTCTATCTTCTTGTCCATCACAAAGCAGTCTTTGGTGAGTGGAGATTTTTACTTTCTTATTTTTTTTAATCATTTTTATCATTTTTGTTTAGATGAATTTGTTTTCAGGTTAAGACTTCAGCTACAAATCTAACAATTGGGGCGTCGGCCTTCCACCAAAAGAAAAAAAATGAAAAGAACTGGCCCCCTGTAAGCATTCAGTTATTTCCTTTTTAACTTTGGATTTATATAGGTCACACCCAAACTTCTTTTGGAGTTTAATTTTTCTATGCATACAATTCTTTTTCGTGGTTTAACCCTTGCTCTATAAGCATCCAGTTTTGTATATAATATCTATAATAAGCTTGAAGGTGTTGTTTTCTTCTTCAGAATTAAACCAAGATTAGCAGATCCATCCTTCAAGCCTCAGAGTAGTCACATTCTTGCTGCTATAGAGAATTTTTTAATTGTGTTACAAATTAGGTACTCTTCACCACTTTTCTAATTGAGGACAGCAAATGCCATCCAGGTTAGAACAGCTATTATTACACTTTCTATTTAATAAGAAACTGTTTTAAATGCCGTAGATGGAATTGAATATTGTTTATAAGAAAGTAATTTTATTTATTTTTTAGTAATACTTTGATCTGCCCTTTTACGTGACATTGAGTTGCCATTTTTGGGTTTGGCACAAAGGTGGAGGTGTTGTGCATGCTATGGTGCTTTTGAGCAGCAGATTGTTTGGCAGGTTCCATGGGCATAGGTGCAATGTGGTGATGTAGAATTTGAAAAGAAAATCGATGAGAAGATTGGCCAGTTCATCGATAGAGTGGAGAAACACCCGAGCAAGAAAATTAATAAGAAGATTGGCCAGTTCTAGATTGTATTTTTTTCATAAAAGAACTTTTTTCAAGTTTTTAGTTGTAATAACTTTCACGTATAGCTCCAATTTTGAGACTCAAATGGCATGTTCAATTAAACTACAATGCTATACTATTTGAATTCTTGTCATTGCTATTCCTAGAGTGCTTAACGCTACACTCTTAAGTTTGTTTTTTTTTTTTTTTTTTTTTTTTTTTTTTTTTGCGACGGTAACAAGATGGTCGCCAAAAATAATGTTAGTGTTTTTCTTTGTTTTTTGCGACGGCAAAATAGCAGTCGCCATAAGTAGTTTAGGCGGTCGCAAATAATTTGCGACCGTTGCTTTGCCGTCGCAATAAGTATTTGCCACCCCCACATTCGCGACCCCCATTTGCCGTGGCATGGGCCGTCGCAAAAAGTTTTTTGCGACTGTTTTTTATTATTTGCGACGGTTTATAGCGGTCGCAAAAAGTGTTTTTTTTAGTAGTGTGTGAAAACTCTAATGAGAGAAAATCACGGGACCAATCCAATCAAGTAGTAATAATCTCCAACATCACAATAAGATTCAACATTTTCTAGCATGAGAACCCTTACGGGAAAAAAAGCATAGGACTAATCCAAGTCCACTCAAGTAGTATAATCTCTAACATTTACAAGATACAACTTACAGACCTGTAGAATTCACAACCTATACTTAAGCTATGTTGCCGAATACCGTTAACAAGTGATTGAACAACTGTGTAGCAACTCCTTGACACACTCCACCACTATGAACTCAAATGCAAAGTAAAAAACTAAGAGAATGTATGCGATCAATACTGCAGAGCAATGATTTTTTGATATATCTCCCTAAGCACACAATAGTCTTCTAATAGTATATATAGATGAAATTCTGAACACCACTTGTTTGGTTATATATGGCCCTTCAAGCGACCTAAGTACGACATGTAAAGCATGTCTACAATGCTTCATTTGGTACTCTAAATGCTTGTAGTTTCGCTGCAATGCCTCCTAAGGTAAAAACAACCTTCGAAACACGAATTTGAGACTTAAAACTTGATATTACAACTTGTGGGAGCCGAATTTAGGTAGCCCAGTCTCACCGGGCCCAATTTGCGGATCGGCCCAACGGGTCCCAACCATCAGACATATGAGGCTGAGTAATGGCTTCCAAAAGAAGCCGATGACTTTAGTGAAAGTCGGCATCATAGCAAGACGCTGACTCCACGCCATAATGCGCTGGGATCTAGGCGAAGTGCAAAGTAGTGGAAAAAACCTAAAAAGGAAAGGCCTATAAAAGGAGGAGGAGGATCCAATGCTGAGGTATGTGAGAAAAACACTCTACTCATACTAGAAAAAGGAGAAGACTAATTAAACCGTCAGAGTGTTAATTCCGGCACCCCCGACCGGAGTTGTTATTGTTTTAGGTGCCTACAGGAAGATTGTTCTAAGATCTGCTTGGATAAAGGAGTATCCCAAATCCATTACACCACAACTGGTGCCATCTGTGGGAATACTGAAACTCGTCCATGACAGACCTCACACAAGATTTTTCGCTCATAGGCGCTAATGATAGACCAGGAACAGTGCATGGGCCAGAAGACATGCTCGTGCGAAAAGCCCTGAACTTTGATTCACTGACTCCCTTACCCTCGTCCTCAGCGGAGAGTGCCATGCAGACCCTGATCGATCAAGCAAAATGAAATGACCAACGAATGGAAGACATGGCAGCTGAAAACGAACGCCTACACCAGGAATTGTCCAAGGCCCAACATGCACCACAACATACAAGGGGTCGGTCGCCAAAAAAAAAGGCAAGACAGCAATGCCACCCCCAACAGAACGAGGTTAGTAGTGATTCAGGTACGTCGGGAGGTGAACTGAGAAAGCAAGTCCGACCAAACGTCTCAGATTCATTAGACGATAATCCATGACAGCGGCACCAATGTGCTGACCGGAGCGATGATTCTGATGAAAATGATACTCATGACCTTTTTGTGCAATGCATTGCCAGGGCCATTTTGCCTAAAAAGTTCAAATCGTCGTCCTCTACATTATACGATGGTAAATCTGATCCTACTAACCATGTTCGTCATTATAGGCAAGCTATGACACTGCATACAGACGATGAAGTGCTTATGTACAGAATATTCCCTAACAGCTTAGGACCACTAGTCGTCAGATGGTATTACAAGCTTGAAACTGGATCGGTCGGGAGCTTTCATCAACTCCAGAAGTCCTTCTGGTCCTAATTCATCACTAATGAAATGCAACCAAAGCAAGTAGATTCGCTTTGGGCAATGAAGATCAGGTAAGGAGAGACCTTGCATGAGTATTCGGCTCGTTATTGGAAGTGCTTCAATCTCGTGGACGATGATTGCAATGATGCTATAGCAGTGATGGCCTTCAAAATGAGACTTCATCCTAATAGACCGCTCTGAAGTTCATTAACTTGGAGGCCTCCTAAAACGGTCTGGTCCCAAATGAGAAAAGTTAAGGAATATTGTAAAGTGGAGGATGATGCAATTAGGGTTAAAGCTAGCCCGTAGGCCGAAGAAACGACAATGCTTGTCATGGCACAACCCTTGAACTCTGCCCCATCGGAAAGCACTCCGCCGAGGAAAAGCCCAGATATGAAGGGTCAATCCAGAAGGGATAACCATTGAGAGTCGCGCTGAAGTGAACAGTATCAGTTAGAAAGCAAGCGTCCCAAACGGCTAGACAAACCATACACAGAATTCAACGAGCCGATAAGCAAAATTCTGAACAAGATCCAACACCAACCTTTTTTCAGATGGCCGAATAAAATGCTTGGGCCGCCCGACAAAAGGTGCAGAGATCAGAGATGCGAATACCATAAAGATCATGGGCATACAATTGATAAATGTTACGCTCTTAAAAATCATCTGGAAGAGTTGATCCTAGGAGGAAATTAGTTGAATACCTTTCGAAGATGAAGAAAGCACCAGGGGCGCTCGCCATGTATCCCGATTCGCCCCTCGTTGGTGTAATCCATGTGATATACACCATACCCCCGTTCAACAGTGTGCATTCGGTTCATGTACAATCTACCAATTCTAATTTGTTGTGTGCCAAGGCACTCAAGTGACCTCGTGTATCAAACAAAATTAGTTTCTCAAATGATGACCTTTAGGGAATCACCACGCCGCATAACGACGCCCTTATGGTCGAGTTGCGAGTGAATAAATTTGTCATCAAGCGTATCTTGATTGACCAAGGAAGTACGTTAGAGATCATGTATTACAAGGCGTTTGTCAAACTCGCCTTTAATGATGCGGACCTACAACCAATCGAGTATCCTCTCTTCGACTTCAATGCCAATCTGGAATATCCCTTCAGCAAAATTGTACTACTAGTGCGTGCAGGCACCAAAACACTGGATGTCGAGTTCTTGGTTGTTAAACTTCATTCGCTCTATAATGTAATCATGGGGCCAAACTTGGCTTCATGCAATGCAAACTGTGCCGAGCACTTACCATCAGTTGCTCTGCTTCCCAACAGAATACAAAATTAAGTAGGTCTGCGGTTTGCAGCAAGATGCAAAGGAATGCTATCTATCGGCCCTGAGTAAAAAGCCTAAGGAAATGGAAGAGAATTCAATCGTAACCTCAAATCAGGAAAGCTTAGAAGATGTCGAAAAAACCCTAGCAGACTAAGTTACGGAGGATCTGCATCGGATATTGATTGAGGAGGATTCGAATAAGTTCTTTCTACTCGACATTGGTCTCAACGACGCTGAACAACAGGAGCTGTTTTCATTTCTCCTCAATTATATTGATGTTTTTGCTTAGACGCCCTATGACATGCCAGGTGTCGACTCAACATTTGCAATGCACAGTCTAAATGTCAATTCGGTGGCTAAGCCGATTACCCAGAAGAGTCGTCACTCTGGTGCGGAGCATGTTGCAACCGTAATTGAAGAGGTTGACAGATTATTAGATGCCGGGGCTATTCGGGAGGTCATTTATCCTACATGGCTATCGAATACCGTTGTGGTGAAAAAACAAATAGGATTATGGCATGTTTGCGTGGATTTTACAGACCTAAACAAGGCTTATCCAAAAGATTGCTTCCCATTGCCGTGAATTGACTAATTTGTCGACGCGACCGTACAGCACCAACATATGAGTTTCTTGGATGCTTATAGGGGTTATCATCAAATTGCCATGAATCCAACCGATGAAGACAAGACGGCGTTTCTGACACCAAAAGGCACTTTTGGTTACAAGGTCATACCGTTTGGATTGAAGAACGCCGGAGCGACATACCAAAGACTAGTCACTAGTATGTTCAAAGAGCAACTTAGCAAAACTATAGAAGTATACATCGATGACATGGTAGTAAAGTCCAAAGAGAAAGGGGACCATCTTGCTGATCTGGCTATGACATTCGACATTCTTCGCAAGTATTAGATGAAACTCAACGCATCCAAATGTGCATTTGGCATTGGATTAGGAAGGTTTCTCGGCTACATCGTGAATCATCGAGGGATAGAGGCAAATCCGAAGAAGATTAAGGCTATCTTGGAACTTGGTTCACCGCGGTCGATCAAAGAGGTACAAAAACTCATGGGCATGGCCGCAACACTCAACAGATTCATTAGTAAGTCTTCGAATAGATGCAGGCCGTTCTTTCAGACATTCCATCAGGGAAATGCGTTTCAATGGACCCCAAAATGTCAAACATCTTTAGAAGGATTGAAAGCCTACCTCGGCGCCTCTCCATTGCTAACTACCCCTACGCCAGGAGATGTGCTCATTTTGTACCTAGCAATTTTTGACCAAGCCGTCAGTGCTATCATTCCTACTGATGAACTCAGCGAGCTGAAACTTATCTTCTATGTGAGTAAGACATTGGTGGATGCCGAAACCCGATATCTCTCGATAGAAAAACTGATCCTGGCCTTGGTGATGGCCGTAAGGAAGTTGATGCACTATTTTCAAGCCTACACTATCCGAGTTCTGACTGACCATCCTCTCCGCTCCATACTTTAAAAATCAAAATTGTCAGGTGGAGTGTCTAAATGGACCGTAGAGCTCGGACAGTATCACGTTCAATTTTCTTCCAAGACAGCCATTAAAGGTCAAGTGCTAGCAGACTTTGTCGCCGAGTCCACCGGACATTTGCAATCGGCTCTGCAATCATTACCGGCTTCTAAGGCACCAACACAGTGGCGGATATATGTTAGCAACATATGGAAGTTGTATTGTCATGGGTCCTCGAATCAACGTAGTAGCGGAGCAGGAGTTGTGATCATGACACCTAAAGGGAACGTCGTCGAGTAGTCTGTGAAGCTTGGGTTTAATGCCTCTAACAATGAAGCTAAATATGAAGCCCTGCTGGTCGGCTTGAGGAACTCATTGTGCAAAGGGACCAAACGCGTACAAGTGTTCTGTGATTCCAAACTAGTTATCAACTAGTTGAAGGGAGAGTATGCAACTTAAAATGAACGTATGGCCGCGTATGTGCGCATCTCTAGAACTTTGCTTGCGAAATTCGATCAACATGAGCTCAATCAGATCACTAGAGATCAGAACGCGTATACCAATGCCCTCGCCTGCCTAGCCTTGGCTGTCAATTCGGAAGTGAAATGGACAATCGAAATGAGTTTTTTATTAGAACTGAGTATCCAGGTCCTTGAGCCTATCACTGTCCATGTTATTCATCACGACCCGAGTTAGATGGATCCCCTTGTGGCTTTCTTTTCCAAAGAGCAATTACCCGTGGATAAGAAAGAAGCTCATAAACTACGCAACAAGTCCTTACGGTATTATTTAGACCCTCAAGGACAGCTCGATAAGAAGTCTCTTTCTGGGCCCTATCTAGAATATGTCTACCAGGCTAAAGTTGAAGATTTTTTGGTCGAAATTCATGAAGACAGTTGTGGAGCTCATACGGGCGGAAGATCACTAGCTCATCGAGCCGTCACTCATAGCTATTGGTGGCCCACTATACGTGTTGATACCGATACATACGTAAAGAAGTGTGCCCAATGTCAAAATTCTCCCCATTCACTCATCTGTCCGCCGAAACATTGCATTCCATCACTAGTTCATGGCCCTTTGCTCAATGGGGGCTAGACATTGTTGGGCCGCTACCTCGAGCCCTTGGAAACAAACGATTTTTGCTCGTCGCCACTGACTACTTCACCAAATTGGTGGAGGTTGAACCATTGACCCATATCAGGGACATCGATGTTAAACGTTTTGTCTGGAAGAACATTATCACCCACTTCGGCATCCTGTGTGCACTAATCTCTAACAACGACACTCAATTTGATTGCGGAGTCTATCGTGAGCTGTGCAATATGTATGGAATTCGACCCTACTTCTCCTCACCCACTTATCCGCAAAGTAACGGCTAGGCTGAAGCCTCCAACAAGGTCATCCTGGACGGCATTAAGAAACGTTTGGATGAAGCCAATAGCAAATGGGTCGAAGAGCTCCCCATTATACTTTGGACTTACTGCACCACGCCTCGCCGATCCACCAGTGAGACGCCATTCGCCTTATGTTTTGGTAACAAAGCCGTCATCCCCCTTGAAATCAATCTATTGACGCTTTGCTCAAGGGCCTTCAATACTGGTTGCAATGATATGCTACTGGCTCTGCATACAGATTTGCTCAAAGAATGCCGAGACCGCGCTCTCATCGACTTGGCCCGTTATCAATAAAAGCTTGCCAAGTATTATAATCACCACGTGTGCTCGTGCCGTTATGTTCCCAGCGAGCTGGTATTAAAAAAAATTCTCCCCACCGCGAGGCCTTCATCCGACGGGAAGCTCGGCCCTAATTGGGACGGCCCCCACCGCGTTAATTCTTTCGCTGGGGCAGGGGCATACCGCCACTCTGATATAAGCGGCAAACAATTACCCCAGTCATGGAACTCAACCCATCTTCACAAATTTTATCACTGAGATGAGCCAACTGTAGTTCTTTTTTCACGATGTAATAGTACCATGTTGTATGCTGAATATATGTCGTAGATGGCTCTTTTTGTATTGCTTTTTGCATGGGACCACCGTGGTTGACAAGTCTTCGAATTCGGAGTGCCCTTCGTGCTCGGCATGCATGTATGCATGCTCCACACTAGGGGCCAACGCAAGTCTCCAAATTCGGAGCGCCTTTCATGCTCGGTATGCATGCATGCATGCTCTGCTTGAGAGGCCAACGCAAGTCTCTGAATTCGGAGTGCCCTTCGTGCTCGGCATGCATGCATGTTCCGCGCGAAGGGCCAACGCAAGTCTCCAAATTCAGAGCACCCTTCGTACTCGGCATGCATGAATGCTCTACATGAATGGCCAACGCAAGTCTCCAAATTCGAAGCACTCTTCATACTCGGCATGCATGCATGCTCCGTTTGAGGGGCCAAAGCAAGTCTCCGAATTCGGAGCGCCTTTCGTGCTCGGCATGCATGCATGCTCTGCACGAATGGCCAATGTAAGTCTCCGAATTCGAAGCGCTCTTCATGCTTGGTATGCATGCATACTCTGCACGAGGGACCAACGCAAGTCTTTGAATTCGGAGCGCCCTTCGTACTCGGCATGCATGCATGCTCTGCTCGAAGGGCCAATGCAAGTCTCTAAATTCGGAGCGCCTTTCGTGCTTAGTATGCATGCATGCTCCACACGAATGGCTAATGCAAGTCTCCGAATTTGGAACGCTCTTCATGCTCGGCATGCATACATGTTCCGCACGAGAGGCCAACGCAAGTCTCCGAAATTCGGAGCGCCCTTCGTTCTCGGTATGCAGTGCTGAATGCTGAGCAAGTCACATGTAGTGCTGAATGCTGAGCGAATCAATTAAAGATTTAAAAGAAAACACGCCGAAATTTATATTATCATTATGCTTAGGAGTACAAGAAATTAGTCATTCTAATTACAACGCATATTTTGCAACATTTTAACTATGAACAGATGCCGACTAAGTCTTCTCCTGATTTCCAACCTCTTCCTCATCGTCGGTCTTCTCGGGGTCATAGGCTTCGAATGACAATGCGTAGTCTTGATATAATGGGGATGTCGCGTTAACTCCCGTCGCCTGTAACGCTTTGAGCCATTCGTGTTTGAAGCCACGATTCTCACAACGACACACGTCATCGGACAATTTCTCCATTTTCTTATCAATATCAACTTTTCTCCCTTCAAAGAACCCCTTATTATAGGCCCGAGTTTCTATGGCTTCGCATGCAAATATGGTTGTAGTGTCTCTGTCAACTACAACAAGGTCCAACAGGCGCTACGCAAGCGTATCTTTCGACGGGTGCACTGCGCTGGCCATTTTCAATTCAAAAATCTTTGCTTTTCGAGCTTCATTTTTGGCTCGTTCCTCTGCCTCCTTCAGTCAACGCTCCAGATTCCGTATTCGCCCGTCTTTGTGATTAATGTCTTTACGTGCAGTTCGAAGACACATACCAATCTTGCAAGAGCTGTACAGACCTTTGACAGCTCCATGGATCCCTTCTTTGAATACATCATAGTTCGCACGCGTCCCCATGGATTGGTGGACTTCGGGAGGAAATATTTGCCGAGTAAATTCAACTGCCACATTGGGATCATGAACAATTGAATCTGCCCTAGTCATTGGTTTATTACCAATAAAAACTGAAAAACTCAGCAGACGGGGTGGCCCACCGGGCTCAGTACAAGCGGCAGATGGGGTGCCAATGATTTTTGCACTTCCCTTGGTTTGCATTCTGGGCGATCTGTTGCATTCCTCCCTCCTAGGGGGGTTGCCTCGCTTACCAGGCAACCTATGTCTGTTCGTTCTTCCTTCAGCTCCAACGCCTTCATTGCACGAGTCGTGGGACATCTCGATGCCAAGATCTGTTAACATTCTTCCCTCTCCTCTGCTATTATAGAATACTCTCCCCGACATGTACGCTTTTCAGCACTGAATATTTTTTTTCTCCTTTGCTTAACGTGTATTTAAGATGCTTGAGGATGATTGCGGGCATCGCCTATCATTCATTAAGCGCGCACCATATCCAATGCCTCATTAAATAAACGCCATGCGTGGAAACGTCGATCGATTCGATACCGACGCCTCTTGCGCAACTGATTGGCTATTCGGTGTAGCAAACGATCAACGGGCAAGAGCAAATATGAATCTATTTGTGTCATACCTTCAGGAGGCGCATATAGACAAATAGACACATCATGCCACACTTGACCGCTGCCATGTGCCCTATAATACGCATTAGGCAGGTCGAACACGACGATCTAGGTACGTCAGCCAATTGTGCACTCGGCGTAACAGACGATCAACTGGGGCAAGGGCAGATATATAAATCTATTCAGCGTTATACCTTCAGGAGGAGCATATGGTCGAATAGACACGTCATGTCTCACTTGACTGCTGCCATGTGCCTTATAATACGCGTTGGGTAGGCCGAACATGACGATCTAAGCGCGTCTGCTGATTACATACTCGGCGCAGCAGACGATCAACTAGGGCAAGGGCAGGTATACGAATTTATTCGGCGTCATACCTTCTGAAGGAGCATACTGCCGAATAAACACATCATGCCCCACTTGACACATTACATAGGTTCCTTAAGAAGATTCCATTAAGCCAATGAACAATCAACAATCAAGAGTCATGTAGTAGAATTTTTCATTAATAAAATCATTACATCCATTTCACCTTATATGAAAACGGTCCTATTACATCACTAAAGCAGAAAGTAAAATAAACTGTTTTCATTGATAAACTAAAGTCATTATATCCGATTCACTTTATGTATGAAAACGACCCCATTACAGCAGAAAAACAAAACAAAAATGAAAATAATTACATTATTCAGAAGTCCTCAGGATCTGACTCTAGAGGCTCCACTTTTTCCTGCTCACACGGAATCGGCATGTCAAGCGTGACTTTTGCCACCACCAAGGCTTTAATCCAGCCATGCTTAAAGCCTCTGTTCTCGAACTTCAGAGCTTCATCGGCGTATTGTTCTTTAGTGGCCAAGGCTCCGGCGTCAAGGGCTTTCGCAGACACCGATTTCGCTTCTTCCACAACTAAATGAGTTCAGCTTTCAGTTTGTCCAAATCTACTTGTACCATTTGAAGCGCAGCGTCTGCCGCATTTGCCCGCTTCTCAACAGCACGGCCCAGCCGATCCACATGCTTTGTTTTCTCTTCTTCAACGACGGCCTTAGCGCATTCTTCCTCAGCCTTTTTTGCTTTGGCATCAGCTTTCTTGGTGGCAACTGCTAGGTTTACTATAGCCGATTTCGCTTTGCTCTGTTCAGCCGCCACCTCAACCCTCAATGCACTGATTAGTTCCAAAGCATCGAGTTGGCGACGTCCAATTTCAGCAATCCTCTTGGTGGCCTGGTGCAAAACCAACAATGTATAAATAACGGGATATAACTAACTAAAAGAGGTAGAGCTCAACACTTACCAAAATAGCCGATTACGCGGCCAAAGCAATGGAAACCACATTCGGTTCGACACGGAATATGGCCTTATCCACAGGAAGGGCAATGGCCGCGGCTACCCCCACAGCCACCGCAGGATCCTTTATTGTGGAGGCACCGGTTGTGAGTGGTGACCCTTTGATCTTCGGTTGGATTACAAACGGCGCTGCAAGGTCAAGGGAGGAGAAATCCTTGGCCACTTTTCCATAAGAGACTGTTCGGCCATCTTCACTGATTCGGCAACACGTTTCTCCCCCCTCTATTCTGTCGTCGATCCCTCCAGCGTAGGTTCAAGTGTAGTTTCAAATTCATCTCGTGCCGACTCCCCAGCCGGCTCAACTTCAACGACTTTGGTTACTGGAGAAACCTCAACGACTTCTTCGACAGTTGCAGCCTTTCGCCTTGCTGCCATCTTTTTGGCGTTCTATCGTCTGGAAATTGAGCAAAGGATTCACCCACAATGTCTTTTGAGCCAACTCCAGGTAAATCATTCAAATCCAAGAAAATGTCTTCTTCTCGTGGACTTTCGATTTCTATTCGTTCCCTGGAGCTAGCCGGTTCAAGGTCAAAGGGTAGTTCTCTGGGCCGTTTGACTTGGGGGATGACTAACTTGGTGTTTTCGTCTACCGAATGTCCGGCGTCAATGGCTTGGTCTACACTGTTTTGGTTGGCTTCTTGGTCGGCCTCTCCATTGTTGGTTTGTGCACTAGCAGATGCTTCCCTAACACCGATGTCTCTCAAAAAAACAAAATTGGGAAACACGAGCATCGTAAGTTGCTGTTCGCCTCTCGGAATAGGAATATGATCGGCCACCGAGAATGTGGAATAAGTCGGCTCGTACCAAAGTAAGATGTGAGCAACACGACCTTACCCTTGTAGATTTCGTCGACCAATGAATGTAAGGACCGTCTTGATTTGAGCAAGCACCGACTTATCAATAGCGACAAGGGGTTTTTTCAGGTCGTTGCCTACGCCAGAAACAAATGATTAGATGGTGTACATGCCGAATTAGAGTAAAATCTTGTTGAGATTAATAGGTGACCTGGTTTGCCCTTGCGCCTGGGAATAAGAGTTTAGCAATCTTCTCCTTTGTCAAACTCCTAATTGTCGTGCACTGCCACCATCACATCATCTACTTTCTTGCTAGAGCTGGCAAGCATGGTGACTAGATGGTGATTGGTATCTTTAGCCCTGAAGAAATACCACCTTTGCTGGCCAGAAGATTTGGCAAAGACGTAACAGTGCCGAATGGCTGAAACCCCTAGGTCAAGTTGGAGGCGGTGGTTTAATTCTATTATGCCCATTACGATTTGGTAAAAATTGACATTGGGTTGGGATGGAATCAAACCCCAATGTCGTAATACAGATCTAAGAGTCTGGTGAAGGAAAAAACAGACACCCCCTTCGGCGATTGCCAGAAGGGGGAACACAATGGTGTTCTCGCCGGTCCTCTCCATGCTCACTTCACCATCCCCAACTAACGACAGTTGAACGTCATCAGGGATAGAAAAGCAATGAAGAAATGCTGCAACTCTGTCTTCAGAAAAAAAAGCCTTGAAATGATTTGCCATGTGAGGATCAGTGTGAAGGTAACAAGAAAAAGAAGAACAAAGGGATGAACAATAAAATAAATGAGAAAATGGAGCTCAGAGAACTTACAAACGGACAAGAATGAAATGGTAGCAGGCTGGAAGAAGAGTAGAAGGGAGACAACCGAAGTCTTGGAGATAAAAGTCATGAATGCTCCGCAACAACGAAGGTCAGACAAGATGAGAGGGTGGAAGCATTTCAAACTGCATTAAATGAGAGCATGAAGAGGCAGAAAGCTTCAATCATTATCCATCACGTCTTTTCTGGCATGACAGTGTTAAAAAAGCGCGTCAGCCGCATTCCCAACTCCCAATACATTTCCAAAGGATGATACCCTTTCAAAATCTGAGTACGCCGATTATCCGGGTACGCAGATAGCCGACTACTTGGGGGGCAATTGTGGGAGCCAAATTTAGGTAGCCCAGTCTCACTGGGCCCAATTTGCGAATCAGCCCACCGGGTCCCAGCCATCGGACATATGAGGCCGAGTAATGGCTTCCAATAGAAGCCGAGGACTCCAGTGAAAGTTAGCATCATGGCAAGACGCCGACTCCACACCATAATGTGTTAGGATCCAGGCGAAGTGCGAAGTAGAGGAAAAAACTGAAGAAGGAAAGGCCTATAAAAGAAGGAGGAGGATCCAATGTTGAGGTATGTGAGAAAAAACACTCTACTCATACTAGAAAAAGGAGAAGACTAATAAAACCATCAGAGTGCTAATTCCGGCACCCCCAACCGAAGTTATTATTGTTTCAGGTGCCTACAGGAAAATTGTTCTAAGATCTGCTTGGATAAAAGAGTATCCCAAATCCATTACACCACACAACTCAAATTGTTTTGTTCATGAATTGCCAAAAACTACCTACAATACTAATCTTGCTCCATAAAATTTTGTACAAGGACTATAAAAACAACCATAAATACTAATCATTTGAAACGTTAAAAGATTCCTAATAATAAACCATATATAGAAACTCTAGAAACGTTTTTTTTTTTAAAAAAGAGGAAGAAGAAAAAGAACCCTAAACCTAGACAAACACATCTCTTAATCCTATAATTTAAACTATCAAATTCTATTAATTGTTAGCCATATATACAATAAAACTCTAGAAATTAATCCAAACAACTTTTAAAATTTTCACTCAATTTTAGACTTCCTGTAAAAAATAACAATTGAAATTATAAACCATATATATTTTCTTTATAAATTAATTTGAAAGCTTACATTTCCTATTTAAAGTTCTAGTAATTGCTACAATAAATATCATATGCTGAAATCACATCATTAACTTCAACTTAAAAAGGGCCCTAAGGGTGCCCTTTAGCAATTGCTTAAATATATCCACATAATTTTTTTTTTTTATTGCATGCATTCACTTTCCAGATGAGTTTGTCATCTCTTTTTATTTATTGAGATGTAAAACACATTAATAAAAGGAAAAATTACTCATAAGTCCCATATTAGAAAATGTTACTCTATCTAGTCCTAAATGTTTTTTTATAAACCATTTAGTCCTTTTTTTACATCACAAAATTATCATCAAAACAATATCAAACATCACCATCAAAACAACATCACAACATCATCCCTATCAAAACAACATCACAACATCATCCCTTTCTCTACCTTAGAAAGATGATCACAGCTATAATCAATCCATAGATACCCAACACACCAGCCATAACCACTGACACAATCGACTTCATCACAAGCTCTGGCCTCATCACACCCATTGACGCCACTCCAACGCCACTCTTCGCTGTCCCATACGCAGCCCCCATACCTAAAAAACACATCCATATATAAGAATTGCAGATCCAAAAACAACAACCAGAAGAAGAATGGCGTTGGAGTGGTTTACAAAAATTTGTAAAAATCGATTTTAAAGGCGGTTGCCAAACAAACAACTAGGGCGAGTCCACAGCGACTTGACGACACAACGACTGTAATATACAAAATCATCATCATCATCCCGATTTGGCAAATCGCTACACATAACCGTAGGATCGTTTGAGGATTTTGCGAATCCATTTTGATCGATTTCGTTTCGTATATATATATATACATAGGCTCGCTTGCTTTCGACATTCCTGTTGATTTACACTCTCTTCTCTAACTACGTCGCGAACCCAAGGAATCTGTGTCTGATTCAGAAACTAGGGTTTACGCTATCTTGGTGCTTCTATCCAGTGGTTTCCAATCCGGTATTTACCCATTCGCCTTCACAAGATTTACTTTTTTTTGTTTCCGAAGCCCTAAATTTGTTTTGATTTATCGAACCTCCAACGAATTTTGGGTAATAGTTTCAATTTTTTTAAAAATAAATCTGATGTTTGATGAATAAGGTTTGATGTTTGATGAACAATCTTAACGTTTAATGGTTGTGTTTGATGTTTGATGAATAATATGTGATGTTTTATGAATAATCGTAATGTTTAATGGTTGATGTTTGATGAATAATCTTGACGTTAATGATGTTTGATGTTTGATGAATAACTCTGACGTTCCTAATGTTTTCACCCACATTATACGAATAATTCTGGCGTTTAATGTTTGATGTTTGACAAATAATTCTGACGTTGCTAATGTTTGATGTTTGATGAACAATGTTTGAGATAAAAAGGCCTATAGTAAGCTTTTAGAGAAATAGGACCTATTAGTCCAACAAAAAACCTTCAGGACTAAATGGGTTAACATTCCCAAATTTAGGATTTATTGGTGCTTTCCCCTTAATAAAAAGTGGTTGAAAGAAGAGATTTATGCAACTAAATTTGTTTTGAGTAATGCTAGAGACCCCAAAATTCTACCAAAATTTTTACTAAGTGTCTCACATGGGTGTGGGACCCACACAATGGGATCTCTAGCATTTTTGATTTATTTTTGATGTAAAACAATTAAGAAAATAAGGAAGCAATAAATGCTTTAAGGAGTGCACTTAAAGAACTTATTAGTAAAAGACGTCCAAGATTTTATGTTGATAATTTAAATTGTTAATTTTTAAAATCATTAATGAAAAATTTCAAGGCGATTCATAATTGTAGTTATGATATTTTATGGCATTTGTATGAGAGAGAGAAAAAAAAAAGAACGATAATTTTTTTTGAAAATTAAATCATTCATTTTTTTTGCAAATAAATATGAAAACATTAAGTAGTTACGAGTATCGATTTGATTTATTTTTTTAATAGATAATTCATACGTTATGACTTAAAAAATAAATGATTCAAATTATCAAGATAAAACTCATAATGACCCCATAAACTCAAACAACACGATCATGTCTATTCCTTATATTGAAGAAAAGCTTGTTCCAACATTAAAATAGTTATAAGGATATAACTTTTCATATCTATGTATGACTATTGCTTGGTGTTCTACATGTTCCCTTAAGTTTCGGACTCATTAGGCCATCTCTAACAGTTCACCAGATTCATCATCAAATTTGAATTTGGTGTAAAATGATAACTTTTTTTGTCTCCAACGGTTTCATCAAAACGATATCAAATTGAGAAGGGCTCAAAATTTTCACCAAACTGAGCAATTGGGGCAGATTTCACCATTTTACTCTGTGTGTATGTTGGAAGTGGGCCCCACCGAACGATTGGCCAGACGTTCAGCCGGTTGTCCCCCCGGTCGTCCGGATTACACTGAAAATGAACAGCAGCAGCCATAGTTTAGACTGCGAACTAGGTTGAAAAGTTGGTTGTTTTTTGTGGCACCAAGAAGAAATTCCTTACCAACATTGATCCATGGATAGTAGAGGAAAATGCATAGCATGTAGATTTAAATTTGTATCAAAATTAGCCGTTCAGTAGGTGTAACTCCAATAAGGTTACCGTTAGTTTTGCAGAGGATTTGACAAAGTTACCGTTGCTGTGGTCTGTAAAATAAGACTCTACCCATCTTTTAATTTCACAATATCATTATAATTTCTATTTTTTGTGTGCTCTGGTTAACTTCAATCTTTACTTTTTGTTTCATTTGTCTTCTCATTGTGTGAGCTTCAATGTATATTATTTCTTCAATTTTTTACATTTTTCTCTACCTCTTTTGTTGTTTCTTTTATAATATATTTCATTGTGTGTGTTTTGGATGTTGTATCCTACTAAATTTTCTTAAAACTATGGAAGATTTTGAAATGTTTGAGGAAACACAAACTTCAGAGCAAAACACTGATATTAATTTTATTTCGGAAACTTCTCGTGTTTCTCGTGGTGAAGCATTCACGATTATAGAAAATGAAACTTTATGTAGATCTTGGTTGGTTGTCTCTCAAGATATGAGTTGCATCTTTTGCAGTGGAGACAATCTAAGGATATGAGTTGCATCTTTTTTTTTAACAAAATATGGATTGTGTGCTTCAATGGCATTCAAAATTCGTAGATACAGAGGACGACGCATTCTAAAACGTCTCTGAAATGTTGCAAGTGAATAAACTGGATTTGCCACAAAATAATCCACAAACAATCGTTCATGACCCTTCCATCTATCACGACAAATGTAATTATGTCCTACAACAGAACCACCTATTTTCTTTAATCAATCACTTGCTATTAGAATCTATCTCATACTAGCATTATTTATTTCATAAACACCTAGAAGTTTGACAAGTTTTCATCATCAGACTCATCATCAGAGGATGAGGAAGAGAAAGAAGAAGATGATGAAAATGAAGTGAACACTTAAGAATTTGAGGTAATCATTATGCTCTGGTTTCAGTTATGGTTGGTTCTAGATATAATGTACCTCTTTTCTAGTTTATATGGAACATGAGTTAATCTGTTGTGGGTGTTGATTTCCGACCACACAACTAAAGGGGAAACTCAGCTAGAGAGCACCAGCAGAATAAATTAAGCCCGAACAACTTGTCACAGAAAGATAAGAATCCGGTGGTGGTTCGTCCACCTAGGGGCACTCCGACGATCAAGTCACTAATCAAATATCTCTCAAAGATAGAAAATTGTGCTTAACTCACAAGAAAAAACTTACTGCTCACAATGTATCAAACATACCTGAGACCCACAGGAGTGCCCTGCTTTTATAGCCAGCACTGACCTGATCCCTATAAGAGCCTCACTTCAGTGGACTCAGGCTTAATGCTCATCCTGGACTCTCAGCTAGATAGGGATAAACTCCCTAAGAGCTTTATCTTTATTCGGACTGAGATCCTCTCCTGTTCTAGGACTCTTGTCCCTTATCTGCTCATCTTGGATTCTAGTATCTCCGCAAATAACCTCGGCCTAGTTAAGATCATCTCGGCACATGACCAAGCCGCGTGGCACCTCGACTGACACTTCGGTGCCACCTTAGCCACATGTTGTCATTCATAAATGTGTCCCCCCAACTGCCCCCTAGGTTCTATTACCTCGACAACCTGAGGTGATGGAACCTATACCGTTTTTTCCTATAGAACTTTGGCTAAAATTTCATTCATTCTCCCCAACCGAGATCATTACTCGTCAGCTTCAAGTACCCAGGACTCAACTATCCACTTCCATCAAGGATCAAAAAATGAAAAACCCTGTTTGTTAAGCATCTGAGTTAGGATTACTCTGGTAG
Organism: Camellia granthamiana; assembly: GCA_036172215.1. NCBI lineage: Eukaryota > Viridiplantae > Streptophyta > Magnoliopsida > Ericales > Theaceae > Camellia > Camellia granthamiana. The sequence goes on along the minus strand of CM069905.1, from coordinate 23,322,620 downwards.
CTGAGGTCCTCATCTCATTACTTCAAGAATTTCAAGAGTTCTAACTGCGTATGAGCTATCACCCACAGTCTTTCCAACCGTTTCGTCCACGCATCCCTTCCTCATTGGTTCGCACCTGACATGCACTATCAGGTCGTGTCGCTTTTGCCCACGCCGCCTAACAAGCACGTCTTCCAAGGCAGATTCATTATGTTTTGCCTCTTTTTCATGTTTTTGACAACTCTTTCTCTTCTCTTTCCGCCCTTTCACATTTGTAATTACAATCTCTCTGCATGTGCTCAGACTTTCTCTCTCTAAACTTCCCAAATCCTCCATTTTTGTGCTTTCAAGTTCTCTACAATCGCTGCAATCGTCTCCTTTGACGAGCTTCCCATCGTCTGTTTCTGGCAAGTCTTGTTCCGGCGTTCATTTTGTCGGCTTCGTTTGGTAAGTCTTCAATTTTCTTCTTTTAACTTCTGTTTTTTACTATTCTTGGCCATGTTTTTCAATACAACTTCTTTTTGAATTTTGCTATATGTTTCACTTCGCACCTGTTTTTGTGGAATCTATATCTGTATTTGTAGTTGCACTCTGTTTCTATCTTCATGTTTTGGTCATCATTTTTTGTTTCTTGAATCTATTTGATGTATCATAATTTGTTCCTGAATTCGAGAGTGTGCATATTGCTTCTGGTTCTTGCACACACTGACTCATTGTTCTGCGGATTTATAATTTTCCTTATTCTTGAATCTTGGTTGCTTTTTTGATTCTGAATCATGCTCTTTTTTCCGCTTTTCTTGTTGTATTTCTAGATTTTTGCCTTCGATTCCTGTTTCTGTAGTTTCTAGGTTTAGGATTTGCTTTAGAACCTTGTTCTTTAGAAAAATCGAAACAAATTCCCCTTAGATCTTCAAAAACCCTTGCACCAGTGCCTGTTTAGAATTTAGCCGAGGTCTTCAAACCTATACCAATCATTATTTCCTAAAATCTTGCATCAGTCTTCATTTAAGCCGACACCATGGGTATGTTTAGGTGGAGGGTAGACACCCCAGAAAAACTTGAGTACGTCAAGAGAGAGTTCTCCATCCCAGACAACGTCCACTTGAGGTTAACTGGGGAGGAGGACTCTATCATGCCTAATGAAGACTCCATGCCCTTCTCCGTTGTTGCAGTCATCGAGTTTGGACTTCGATTTCCTTTAGACATCCTCTTTAGGAAAGTCCTCCACTATTACAAACTTAACCCTATGCAGCTAGCCATCAATTCCTATAGAGTTATCAATGGTATAATCGCCCTAGCCCGCTGAGAAAAAGCTACGATAACATTAGCCAACATCCAATTTTGTTATACCATGTGTGGCCTAAAGTTTGAAAAAGGCTACATTTATTGCCTCGAGTCCATATCCACTGCCTACAAAATCATAGCCGACCTCCCAGACTCCAACAAGGGTGTTGGAGATGATTACCTAATCATCTCGGGAAACTGGGAATTTGCACCTGATGATGATCTTCATCTCTTCCCCACGCGCTGAGGAGTCTTTAGAGAGGATGAGGGTAAGAACTAAGTGTAACTTTTCTGTTAAGACTTTGTCACTTTATTTCTCTTATCTGTTCTAATGTCTATTTTTTGCTCTTTGCAGCTCTCCCTCAACCATCAAAAGACTTCTGCCAGTCCTTCTTCCCCGGCAATGACCTGAAAAGGCTGCTGAGCCTGCCAATCAACCAATACAAAGCCCCTCTACTACTCAGTTATATCCCAACATACAAGTTTGCCTTGCCCAACGTTTCTAGACGCAACAAGACTCCACCATCTGCTTTTACTCCACCAATCACTTTATCACCAAGGCCAGACCAGGCCTCTTTCTTAGATCCAATTGAGCTGCCATCCACCTTTGCCCCTCAGTTAATCCCTCTAGCCCAACACCAGTGCCGACGTGAAGCTCCTACAAATGCTCTCGCCGATAGAACACGCAGTCACAAACGTCGAGATTCTGACTCATCAACGTAGTATCCAGCAAATCCTCAAACTGCTTTGCCTGCCATTCACTTCGGCACAAAAGTCACCATCGCTGCTACTGCTGATGAAATGGATCGTGCAAAAATTATTCCCGACGACCTTTTTGCCGACATCCCCTGCGTGGTAACAGTTCACTCTTCTTCACCTTCTCAGTCCCAGCCTAAGCCCAAAGTTAAAAGGGTGAAGAGGGCTAAGGCCAAAGCCACCACCATCAAAGTTGAGTTCGAGGACACAATACCAATTTCCAAATTGGCCGAAATTAAGAAGACTGCTTCTGCGGCTGAGAAGAGGCCCACCGAGACTTAAGCATCTGACCAACAATAATCAAAGAAGCCGAGGTCTGATGGTGCTGCTCTGCCTGGCTCTTTCAACGCCGATGAACCCTGGACCCTGACAGTCATGGTTAGAAACCGACCTTTACTAGTCGGGAACAGTGCGCTTGACTCTGTGGAAGTCGGTGCTGCCCTTTCTACCGCCGTCCTTCTACTAACCGACATCAACCGTATGACCGAGTTAATAGAGTATGCTCTGATGATGTAGCACTGTGTTTTGGTAAGCTTTATGTACTTTGTTTCTTGTCGTTCAATTTCAATTCTGAGTTTTTGTTTGCACTTTAACCAAAATTTCTAATTTATTCTTGCAGGCCATCCAACAAGGTCACTCTTTTGCGGTAAAGACCAAAGCATTCAAGAAGGAGTTAACCGACAAAACAAAGGAGGCAGCTAAGCTCCTTTCTTCGTTAAACAAAGCTGAGGCTCGTATCTGAGGTCTTTTGGATCAGGCAAAGGTTGCTCAGTCGGCCTTGAAAAAAGCTGAGGACCGTGCTGCGGCCTCTGAAAACGTTGCCAAGGTTGCTTAGGCCGAGGCAAAAGAGGCTAAGGAGAAAGAGGCTCAGGCCCAGACCGAGCTCCAAACAGCACTTGCCACAAAGGCGGCCGAAATCAAATCGGCTAATGAGAACGCCTATGCTGAGGGGGCAGTCGACATCCGTGATGCTTATAAGAAACAAGTCAACCAGGCATGTAACAAGGGTGACACCCTTGGCTAGATGGCTGTGCTAAAGGAGTTGGCTGCTCTCGAGGATTCACCTCTCTATGACACCAGCCGACTGGTTCTACCATTCCCCCCTACTCCAAGCACTCTGAGGCCGAGACAGAAGAAGATGTTGAGGCCAATAAGTCTAAAGATGTTGTTACTGCTGGGGAAAAGTCCCCAACTCTAAATGATCAAGTATTGGACTTGACTCAAGATGAGAAGGAGGATGAGGTTCTCAACAGCTCTTCTCCAAAAAAGATATCCTCTGAAGCCGAGGTCCAGGCGGTCGAGAAGAGCTTGGATCAAACCTTGTTAGAGATAGACACCGAGATTACGGCAGAAAAGGAAGCAATACTGTTAATCGAGGCTGACACACCACCAACGGCCGAGGTTGAGCAATCCGAGATCGTCCCTAATGCTTAGGATATTTTCTTCTAGCTGTAATCTTTTCTTTTGAACTTTTTCTTTTCAATACTTGCAATCTGTTTTCACCATGAACAATGCTTGGCCGATGCGCCTTTTTCCACATCTAAACAAGTAATCTCCTATGCCAAGCCGAAGTGTCTTTTTGTCGGCCCTATAAACAAGTTTTTTTCGAGTGCATGCCTTCTTTTCTTCTAAGTGTTGAATGTATGTTTGTTTCTTTATGCTTTATTGCTTTTCTTCTATACACGTTTCCACACTTAGAATATTTTTTGCATTTCTTCAAAGTACACCTTAATTGTGTAATCACTTCGGGGTAGAGTACCTCGGATATAAACCTTGATTGTTTGTCTCGGCCAACAATTATAATACCTCGGCTAACACTTAAGAATATTTTGAAATATTCTTACAAGTGCTATTTCTTTAAACTTATTCAGTCAAGTATTGCTTCTTCACTTCCAACCTTTCCAAGCTTGACAACCTGGTTGGTCATCTCGGGTAATATGTACCTCGGATACATCTTTCATTATTACCTCGGCTAATCTTCAACTTGTAAATTTTTCTAAAAATTTTAACAAGTCCTAAGCTCTCAAATTTTATTAATCATGCCTGCTCCCTGCCCCTTAATGTGAGCCTAAGTTCCACTTAAGTTCACATTATGCATTTTTGGTCTTTCACCGAAGTCAGATTCAAACAAAGACTAGCTAAGATGTTCAACATTGGTTTCTCTGTTAATCTAATTTGGAGCGAGCTTGGTTAAGCTCTAAGTTTAACTTAGTTTAACTCTATTATATGCAAGTATAATTCAACTCTGCCATATAATAAGTCCAAGTTACTCGTCATGTTTCATTCAGAAACATCGCCAACTTAGTTCAACTCTGTTATATGCAAGTATAATTCAACTCTGCCATATAATAAGTCTAAGTTATTCGTCATGTTTCATTCAGAAATATCGCCAACTTAGTTCAACTATATTATATGCAAGTATAATTCAACTCTTCCATATAATAAGTCTAAGTTATTTGTCATGTTTCATTCAGAAAAATCGTCATAGGATTGGTCAGTCCTATTGCACAAATCTCAAATTCACAAAAATCAAACTAGCATTTTATTATTACTTTAGCTAATAAAATTATGACATAAACTTCGAAAAACAAAAAACTAATGATAAAAAAACTTCAAATTGCAAGTGTTCCAAGGTCTTGGCAACTCTTTGCTATCAGTGTCTTCAAGCCGGTATGCCCCACTACCGACAACCGAGATAATTTTATAAGGTCCCTCCCAATTTGGGCCAAGCTTGCCCTCCCTAAGATCCTTCTTGTTGCTGACAACTTTCCTCAGGACGAGGTCTCCAACTTTGAACTCTATTGGGTTGACCTTCTTGTTGTAATCCCTAGAAAGCTGCTGCTGGCATACCCCCAATCGAATTGTTGCTCTCTCTCTCTCTCTTTTCTTCTAGTAGATCCAAATCTCGAGCTAAGAATGTCTCATTGGTCCCATCTTCCACTCCCTAGGTTCTAATTCCAGGGATGCCGACTTCCAGTGGGATAACTACTTCAGTGCCATAAGCCATGACAAAAGGAGACTCCCCAGTTGATCTTCTCAGCGTAGTTCGATATGCCCAGAGCACATTGGGCAACTTTTCTACCCACTTCCCTTTTAGTGCTTCCAGCCTCTTCTTGATCCCATCCAAGATAGTCTTATTGGATGCTTCTGCCTGACCATTGCTCTGAGGAAACCTTGGAGTGGAGTAGTAATTCCTGATTTTGTACTTTGAATAGAAGTTTTTGATTAGCTTACTATCAAACTATGTACCATTATCTGCTATTATTGCCCTTGGTATCCTAAACCTGGTGATGATGTTCTTCCATATGAAATTCTTCACATAAATATCTTGAATCTTCTCAAGGGATTCAGCCTCTACCCACTTCGTGAAGTAGTCAGTTGCTACCAGCAGAAACTTCCTTTGCACAGTTGCTTAGGGCAGTTGTCCGACAAGATCCATGCCTCACTAGGCAAATGGCCAAGGGCTAGATACTGGGTTCAAATCTGCTGCTGGTTGATGTATCAAAAGTGCAAACCTTTGACACTTCTCACACTTTTTGACGTAGGCTTTAGCATCCTTCTGCATGTAAGGCCACAAGTACCCCTGAGTGATGGCCCTATGAACAAGTGATCTGCCCCCGGCATGGCTTCCATAGACTCCTTCATGAATCTTATACAGAAAGTCCTCAACCTGGGAGGGATGTACACATCTCAAAAAGGGTCTAGTGAAGGATCTCCTGTAGAGATGGCCATCTGCTGTTAGGGTAAGCCTGGCCGACTTCAATCTAGTCTTGTGTACCTCTTTTCAGTCGTCTGGCAGCTTGCTATCCCTGAGGAACATCACTATTGCATCCATCCAACTTGGACCTATCTCCATACACATTGCCTCATATTCTATTATTAGAGGTTCCACACTTGGTCCTGTCAAGTAATCAATCATGATTGTCCTTGGCTCCCCCGACTTTGTTGCACTGGCCAGGTTGGCCAAGGCGTCGGTGTGACTGTTGTCATCTCGGCTAACTTACTGTAGCCGACAATCTTAGAACAAGGAAAACAATCTGACAACCTCTTTAACATAGGCTATCATTCGTTCATCTCGGGCTACATACTCGCCTGTTGCCTGATTCACAATAAGTTGAGAGTCACAGAAAACTACCACATCACCGGCCTTCATTGCTGCTGCCAACTTCAACCTTACAATCAGTGCCTCATACTTTGCTTCATTGTTTGAGGCCTTGAATCCCAAACGAATGGACTGCTCTATCATTCGCCCATATGGGGATACCAACACTACTTCTGCCCCCGCTCCTTGACGGTTTGAGCTTCAATCAATAAACATGCAGAAGGAATCACCAATGTAAATGTCACAGGGCTTTGGTTTCTCTTCTTTCTTCTGTTTTGCTATAGTGGGGTTCTTGGGATTCAGTTGGATTTCTTCCTACTCGTCTAGGCATCCTAAGCCGCGACTCATCAGAGTCCAACTCGGGACGCCACCAGGGGTGAACTCGGCCACAAAGTCGGCCAGAACCTGGCCCTTAATTGCTGTTCTAGGCCTAAAATCTAAGTCATATTGGCCCAACACTACTGCCCACCTGAGCTACCCTGCCTGTCAGATCTTCTTGCTGCAACAGGGACTTCAAAGGATGCTCAGTCAGTACCACAATCTTGTGGGCTTGGAAGTAGTGATTCAGTTTTTTCAAAGCCATTACCAAGGCTAGTGTCAATTTTTCCAGGAGTAAGTACCCGGTTTCTGCACTCGCTAGGGTTTTACTCACATAGTATACTGCCCTTTGTTCTCTCTTCTCTTCTCTGATTACCACTGCACTCACTGCGTGCTCTGAAACTACCAAGTATAGAAATAATTCTTCTCTAGGTATTGGATTTGACAGAACTGGAGCTGTTGTCAGGTAACTTTTTAAGTCGGCCAAGGCGACTTAACACTCCTATGTCCACAAAAAATATGTGGCCTTCTTTAACAAACTAAAAAGTGGTTTACAGTTATCTGAACTTTTGCTAATGAACCTGTTCAGGGCTACTGCCTTGCTGGTCAAAATTTGGACATGCTTGGCTGACGTCAAGCTCTTCAAGCCAAGAATGGCCTTGATTTGATTTGCCCCTTCTGGTGACCAAGTACCTTAGGAACTTACTAGACCCGACTCTAAATGCACATTTCGAAGCATTAAGTCGTAGCCGATATGTTCTTAGGATATCAAAAACCGCCTTCAAGTCGGCCAAATGATTCCCTGGTTCTTTGGTCTTCACAACCATGTCATCAATGTACACTTCTACTGTCTTGCCAATCAAATGTTTGAACATCTTGGTCACCAACCTCTGGTAGATTGCTCCTGCATTTTTCAACCTGAAAGGCATCACTTTGTAGCAGTACAGCCCTTTTAGGGTGATAAATGCAGTCTTCTCCTTATCAGGGGATACATTGCTATCTGGTGGTATCCTCTGTAACCATCTAGGAAGCTCATCTTCTCATGCCCTGAAGTATCATCCACCAGCTGATCGATTTTAGGCAGAGGGAAGCTGTCTTTGGGACAAGCCTTATTCAGGCTGGTGAAGTCCACATAAACCCTCCACTTCCCATTCTTTTTTTTTCACTACCACAGTGTTAGATAGCCAAATAAGGTAGTTCACCTCTCGAATGGCTTTGCTTCCAGCAGTTTGTCCACTTCCTCCTCAACTGCCTCAACATGCATTAATGTCGGCCTCCTTGCTCGCTAGATGACAAGTTTAGCCGACTTGTCTACATTGAGCATATGGCATGTGACCTCGGGGTCAATGCCTGGCATCTCATATGGTGTCCAGGCAAATACTTCTATGTTGGCCTGTAAAAAAGCCTTTAACTCTCTTTCCTTATCATCGGCCAAGCCTGAACTGAGAAAGAAGAAGCACTCTTCATTCCCTTCTTGGACCAGAATTTTCTTCAAGGCTTTCTCGTTCTTCTCGGCCGATTTTTTGCCTACATCATCTAGGACTTCTATGTCCTCGTCCTTGACTTCCACTTTTTTTTTGCCTCTCGCACATTGCGGTTGGATTTCATTGCTGCTATGGAGTAATTCTTTGCCTGCACTTGATCCCTTCTGACTTCCTCAATCCCCTGTTCAGTTGGAAATTGTAACAATTGGTGCAACGTTGAGGGAACAGCCCTCATTACGTGCAACCACAGTCTTCCCAATATAGCATTGTAAGGGGAGGGGGTATCAATTATCGTAAATTTTGTGCTACCATTCCTGGTGCCTGCCTACACCTCCAAATTTATTGCTCCCAAGGGCCATGTCAGCGTTCCATTGAACTCGATGATTGGGCTGTTGGACCTGCTCCAAATCATCTTAGTGAAGGCCAAGCTTCTTGTAACATCTGACATACATGATGTCACAAGAGCTACCTTGGTTGATCAGAATGCGCCTTACTTGGTATTCTCCAACCTTGAGGGTCACTACTAGAGCATTGTTGTGTGGATGCTGCACCATGTCTAGGTCTGTCTCAGTAAAGGACACTATTGGTCTCTGGTACTCGTTTGTCCTAGGCCTCTTTTGCTAGACTTGATACACATGCTGTAAGTGTCTCATCTTTTGGGTCTCTCCTCGCATATCATTCTCATTAACCTTTGAGTGAATCACATTGATCACCCGAGGTTCTACTTGTTATGGTTTGCGGTGCTGGTGGTACCACTGGTGCCAGGGGAAGCCTTGCATGTTCTTCCCTCGTTCTGGCCTCATTTACTAGGTCCCTCAAGTGACCCTGTCTGACCAGATCTTCCAAGCGCATCTTCAAGGCTCCGTACCCTTGAGTCAGATGCCCATCCTCATTATGGTAAGCGCAGTGTTTCCCACAAGGCTCCTTCCCATGAACTCACCAGGAACCTTCTTCGGTGCTTTATAATACGACTTGGTTCTTGATCCTTTCTAGAACTTTGTAAACCAAGATCCGAACATAGTGGTGACTGCCTGTGCAGCCCTCAGCCGTGTCTCCTGCCTATTAAAACCAGTATTACCTCGGCCTCGCTTCGGTGAACCGTTCCTCTTCTCCTATTTCGGTGCCTTCGTTATTGGCGTGTCCTCTTCTACTCTGGCATATTTCTCGATTCACTACATGAGCTCCTCCATACTCTTTGGTAGAGTTTTTGCCAGTGACTTTCGAAGCGGCATTCATCTTCTAGGCCGTTCTTAAAAGACACGACCGCCAATTCCTAATTACATCCCAGTATTCGGTTGAACACCTCATA